>OY764962.1:77829676-78144676 GCA_963668005.1 Melieria crassipennis | reverse complement strand
ACGAGCACTCTTCTATTCTAAATTATTTCAAAGGCATATCTCAGAATGTTGACTACATGACACCCAGCCTGTCCTTTGATAAGGACTATCATGTTTTAATCCCATCTAGAGCTGAATGGGAGCTGGGTGCGCCCCCTGCCAGCGGTGATATCCATATTTATACGGATGGATCGAAACTGCTTGGTCAGGTGGGCTGTGGTATCTACTCAGAAGGATTAAACCTTAATTTAAAGCTCAGGTTGCCAGATTACTGTAGTGTCTTCCAGGCTGAGGTCACAGCAATCTGTGCAGCCTCCGATTGGCTCAGGGTAAACAGGATATCGGCTAATGGTATCCTTATATTATCGGACAGCCAATCAGCTCTTAGAGCTCTGGATGCGGTCAAAATAACATCAAAGACCGTTCTTAGCTGCAGCAAATCTCTTAACGAGACTGCCAAGCAGCTTCATATTCGCCTATGCTGGGTTCCAGGTCATAGGGATATTCCAGGGAACTGTAGAGCGGACGAGCTCGCGAGACAGGGCACTACTGAGCAGTTAGGCCAGGAGTTGACCACGCTCGGTGTCCCTCTTTTAACTTGTAAGCTTCGTACTCATGCGAGCTCAATACACGATACGAATTTAAGATGGGTTGAAGGCAACACAAGCCTCCTTGCGCGCCAACTTTGGCCAACATTAAATACTCGACGTTCTAAAGAACTCCTCTCACTAAACAGAGCCCAGATCAGAACCATGATCGGTGTCCTTACGGGTCACTGCCTAATCGGTACCCACGCAAAAAGGATGGGGCTGTTTTCAAACGACTTCTGTCGCAGCTGTCTGGACGAGGAGGAGGAAGAAAATATTCCTCACTTCCTATGTTACTGTCCTGCTTTATCCAGAAGAAGGCAAACCCACTTAGGCAACTTCTTCTTCGGAAGTCTAGAAGATCTAGCTGATAAGACCATACGCCGTCTACTAAGCTTCGTTAATAGCTCCAAATGGTTTAACGAGTGAGCGAAATGATGCTCGATCTCATGTGGTATCACAATGGGCCGCCTGGCCTAAGTGAGCTCCTCCTGGAGCAGCCACGCCTACCTACCTACCTATCACTGTTGTTAATTCTACGTAAAACAAGTAATGGAAAATAATGACATAGATTTCTTAAAAATTTGTATTAATTACACAGGGCAATAAATTTCGACTTTTTGTCGGCTTTTCTGGTTTGACATCAGTTTTAGGGTAATTAGGGACCGCTGATTTCGAATCCGCAAACCGTTTTTAAAACTTAGTTTTAGCAATTGGACCTCAAAGTCGGAAAATATGGAAAAATTTCAAGGCGTTTTCTTTGATGTTGAAAAACATGCACCTTCCACTTCAGAACCTAAATGGCGAAGCGATCCACTTTCTTGCCATTTCGTTTGCTGCTTGGTTTCCTACCAAAGCCGAGTGGCGCAGAACCCAACGGAGAATACGAAGGCCTTAGTTGCTAGTGTTAAATCTTTCAAGAATTGTATTCTTTTTACAGTCTTAAAATAAAAAAGTAGGTATATAATTTTCTAATGATTAAATTTGTAGACTATTAGTATGGCCGAAGTTTAAAGTTTAAACTCCTTTGAAAACCCTCTAAAATTTAATACCCCAAACAAAGTGTATGATTTCGACCGAATGCCAGTCAAACGACAATTAACTTTAACAATGTGTCACGTTTTAGGCCAATGCGTTGCTATCGATTTGTCGAATGCTAGCACCGGAAACATCTAATCACGGTAATTGCTGAACGAGCGATACGAAATTCGGGCAAATAATCGTTTAAATTGCAGCGAAAATTCCACATAGGTCGCAAATCCATATCCAGAGCACACACGCACACACACACACACATGCGAGCGGACTGTAAACACCCGCAGCGCATTCAACTGTAAACATGTACGAACAACATAACGCACCAACTGACAGACAGACATAAATATATGTACATACATAAATACAATCAGATAAATACATACATTCATATGTATGTATATACACGTGAACATCTCTGCCATTGACAAACATTGGCACACACACACACACATTCACATTCAATGGGGTCGGTGCCCGTCACGTGACATAAATGTGCGAAATCATTTGTGTTGATTTCTGTTGACAGTTGCATATCGAAAATTGAAAATTGCACGTAAGGGTGTGCGTGAATATTACAACAACATCAATAAAAATATACATGTACCAATAAATATGCAAACGGACAGCAACAGCAAAGAAATACAGAAAAAAAATTGTCAGCATTCGCATTTTACATGCGTCAATTTTCAACGTACAAACGGTGCGAAGAATAAATTTCAATTTTTGACACCTGTCAAAGTATGTTAAATAATTCTGAATGGCGATGTATATAGCACGAGATAGGATGTCGTTGAAGGCTTGAAAATAGCAGCAAGTATGTGCATCTATGTGAGTGCGTGTGCATGAAGCAAGTGTTGAGTACTTGTTGGAATGTGGAAAAGGGAAGCGCAGAGACTGTAAAACAAGAGACAAGAGACTGTACAACAATAGTGGTTATAAGACTTTTGTAAATGGCTATAACAAATCAATTTTAGTAAGGCGAAAAGTGTTAGAATGTTGATAAATACAAATAAAATTTAATAGTAAAATAAATTATATTGATATTTCATAATATTTTTTGTATTTAAGAAAATTTCGGAGTATTCGGAGTTGTCCAAAAACGTATATGTTTGTATTTAAACGTAAACTAACTATAAAGTGGCATATTTGTTGGCATTTTTTCTATTAAAAACAACTTTCCGAGTATTCGGAGTTACCTAAAAAACGCATATTATAACATAAAGTAAAGTGAATATTTATACATTAAATGAAATGAATTTAAACCATATATATTTTTATGATATTTTCGATAACTTAAACTAGATTCGGAGTTAACTAAAAACTGCAATATTCACTTCGGTAAAATGATGATACATAAAAACTTGATAGTAAATTAAATGCCGTATTCTTATAATCAATAGGGGTATTCTCGATGTCTTGCACGGAGGAAGAATTCGTAAAAATGCAACCGTGCAAGACTGGAAAATGCTACACATCGAGAACGCACAAAAAAGCACATATTGCAAAAATGCCGCAAACTTTCTCCATTTCTTTTTAATTTGGTTTTCGGTTGATCCATTTCTACCTGCAAGCAAGACATATATGCAAATTATATAAAAAGGTTGAAATAAAACCAAATATAAAGAAAATACGCTTGCGCACACGAAGAAAATTAAATGGCTGTCGCACAATCGCGATGTCGCACACAAAACAAGGGTTTTTGCGTAGCATGACATGCAAAAAATGCAAACTGTTTTTGCTTGTATTTTGTTGTTGTGTCGTTGCTCGAAATGCATGGCCATGTCAATTATGCATTTCGTGCACGATGTCAGGGTTATGCAAGACATCGAGAATACCCCTAATGAATTAAAATTAATTGTAGGGTAGTTAGAGTTATCCGAAAGTGCCTATATTGCTACAGCGTATTACAGTGTAATCAGTATATTACAGTATAATATGACAGTATAATGGTATATTACAGTGAAATCACTTGCAAAGCAGCATATTTGTTTGCTTTTTTATACTAAAAATTTATTTCGGAGTTTTCGGAGTTCAATTCATAAATTCAGTTTTATATTTACAGTAATATAAACATAAATTCTGCATATTTGATGTTGTTTTTGGTGACTTAAACCAGATTCGGAGTATTCAGAATTGACTAAACACGGCCATATGTAAAAAAAATTAGTGCAAGAATTATTAGTTTCATATTTTTAGTAAAATGAACTCCAAAACTGCACATTAAATACTACTGAAATAAAATATGGAAACATTCGGAGTTATCATATTTTTTATTTATAGTTATGTAAACATGAATTATGTTGTGTTTTGTAACTTTAAGCAGTTTCGGAGTATTTCAAATTGACTAAAAACGACGAAGAATTGTGGTTTTTATATTTTTAGTTGTGAAGATATAAATTCCTAATAATAAATTCTTCGAAACTGCATATTTAATGCTGTCAATGACAATTAAAACTAATTTCGAAGTACTCAGTACCGACTGATTAGGGAGAAAAATTTAGCGAACTCAGCTTAAAGGTCGGTACGCAGCTCTCAAGAAAAGCGAAAACTTCATATAAAAAAAAGCTAAGGAAATGCTCAAGGAAATTTCCTTGAGTCAAATTTACTTAAGGTGTACGCACCTCACAAGAAAACTGATTCGGTTTTTTAATACTTTTTTTCATTGAAAAGTGAAATGACAACACTGATTTCGGCAAGAAACATATGTGTACGTATTTATTTCTCAAAGGAAAAGTGACAGCTGCCTGCACAAAAGTAAGTAAACTTCCAATTTAATGTTTTTTATGTATTTCTAATGTAATTTTACTAATTTCAGAATGGAAAACACTATGACCCAAGCGACCAGCTCAAAACGTCAAATTTACTTGACTACTACTTTTTCACGCTCAAGAAACATATGCTCGTTTTTTCTTGAGCGTTTTCTTGAGAGCTGCATACCTACCTTAAAGTGATAAAAGTCAAGCATGTCCTAAAAAAATAATTCCAATAAGAAAATTTTTGAGAACTCAAAGTTATACAAAAAAGTGGAATTTTTTATTTACAGTGAATTCGATTGAGAAGCTGAATATATTATAATATTTCTAACATAAAAATGTATTATGAAAATAAATAATTATTAATTGTAATTCATTCCGAATATTTTAAATTTAAAATTGAAAACTGTGCTATTTAGATTTTCGGTAAAATCAGCTCTGCAACCGCTAATTAAGGTATTCAATTGGAATGCAAACAATTACAGAATAATTGGAGTTGGCCATGAAAGCAAAGATTAATATTTAAAGTGTAATTGATCGAAAAACTATGTAAAAAAACTATGTAATGTGGGTCATATTCGCACTTAAATGCTTGTTTCGAAGTTGGTTGGTTGGTTGAAGTGGCTGACTCGCAGTCCCTCTGCAAGTCACAATTAGCGTATAGACGCCGTTTTGATACCACATGCTCACCGAAAACTAAACCTGGTTAGTTGTATAACTAAATCCACCTGGTAGAATTTAGGTATCCAAGAAGATTTCCCAGACTAACTGTCGAGCAGTCGGTCATACAAGTGAAAAAGTGTTTCCCTAGAAACTTAAATCTTGCCCTTGCCAGAGCTGGGCAATGACAGAGGAAGTGATTTGGTGTTTCTTTCTCTTCTAGATTCCCACAGCCCCTGCAGTGGGTATTGAAGGGGATGTTTAGCCTCTCCGCATGTGGACCTATAGTCCAGTGGCCTGTTATGATCGCCGTAAGCCTAGCGACGTCTGTGCGTGGTTTGTTGATAAGCTCGCGAGATCTCGGCTCGTTGTAAGAGGGCCACATCTCCCGCGAGGTACGGCAGGAAGACAGCGACTTCCACCTCCGATTTGCAAGGCCGAGATAGTGCAGATAGCAGCCCCTCCTGACGACTCCCAAAGGCGTCGGAACCGAAACGCCCAGTGATACGTCAAGCGAGGCCCCCGAGCGCGCCAATTCGTCCGCTCTCTCATTCCCTTCAATGTTCCTATGGCCGGGAACCCAGATGAGGGTGATATCAGCGCAGCGACTAAGCGCGCCCAGAGCCGTCCTACACTCCTCTACCAACCTTGACTGGACCGTGGTAGAATGAAGAGCCTTTATTGCTGCCTGACTGTCATTGAATATAGCAACCTTACACCTATCAATGATGTGTCTCTCTACCAGTCGGCAGGCCTCCCTGACCGCCAAGACTTCTGCTTGAAAGACAGTGGTATCATTGGGTAGACGTATGGCTTCATTTAACCCCGCGTGCTGTGAGTAGACCCCCGCACCCACCCCGCCCGCCATTTTGGATCCATCCGTAAAGATGTGTATGTCGTATTCGTTGAAGAGGCCGGTACTTTCCCATTCGGCCCTCGTAGGGAATTTCGCCCCGAAATCCGTTTGGAAACTTAAGTACGGCACGATATAATCGGTTATCCCACTAAACTTAACGTTTGGTAATGTGCTTAGCACTTTGCTGTGCCCATAATTACGTTCCGCCCAACAGCCAGTCGCCTTAAGCCTTGCTGCGGCGTTGAGAGTGATATACATTATGTGTAAGTCGATGGGGAGAAGATGTAAGAGCACGTTCAGGGCATCCGTGGGGCATGTGCGTAGTGCCCCCGTGATGCCAACACATGCCGACCGCTGAACCCTGCTGAGCTTTTGGACCAAATAGCTCTTACTTAGAGCAGGCCACCAAACCAGTGATCCGTAGGTCAGTATTGGACGCACTATGGCCGTGTACATCCAGTGGGTTATGTGAGGGTGTACGCCCCATCTTTTCCCAAACAGCCTGTTACAGGAGTAAAAAGCCACGTAGGCCTTCCAGATCCGTAGCTCAATGTTTGAACTCCAGTTTAGCTTTGCGTCCAGCAGAACCCCGAGATATTTGGCTTTAGCTGATAGCTTCAGCTGCTGCCCGTTAAGCGATGGAAGGTTAAAAAGTGGAATTTTGGTCTTAGTGGTGAAAAGTACCAGTTCAGTTTTGCCCGGATTCACACTAAGTCCACATCCTGTGGCCCACGTATGGATCTTATCCAGAGCCCCTTGCATAATGTCGCTGATTATGCTTGGAAACATCCCTGATACTATTATCACCCATTTTCAAAGTATTTCGAAGTATTCGGAGTATTTGAAACAGACGGAAAATTGCAGTCTACGTTTTTTAAGTATGCTCAGAACTTTAGTTTATTTCAATTTTTACTAATAAATAAATTTCGGAGTCTTTTCAAAGTTGTTTCAAAATTTTACTACTTTCATTTGCAGCAAAGGCAACTAATAATCTGCTAATGTTATGACCTTTGATTTTAAAGTTCAATTAGCCGAAACACCTCGCGTTGTAGGTCATTCGTGACCTGATACAACTTCGGAGTACTCGAACAGGCTTAAATTGCAGTATTTTTGTTTTGTTTTTAAATCAGCTGAAAACTTTATGTGCCATTAAATTTTTACTAATACATACATAAATAAATTTCGGAGTATTTGGGATTATCTAAGCATGCTTTCTTTTACAAAACAACTAATAATCTGCTAATTTTATAATTTTTGTTTTCAAAGAGTAATTGATCGAAAAACTACCAACTTCATATTTTTTTTATACCATTATTATACAAAATTAGTATTTTAGTATTTATATTTATATTAGAGTATTCGGAGTTGTCTAAAAATATAACCTTTTTTTGATGCAATAACAACTGACTGAAAATATCCATATTCCTAAATTTTTTTAGTTACTTTTCATATTAAAAATTTTATGGAGTATTCGGAGTTGTTCAAAAGCATAGCTGTATATTTTTATGGTGATAAATTAAATTAGGGTTATAGGTTATTAATAGGGTTTGCAATGGGGAAAATCATTTTCGGAGTATTCGGAGTTAACTAGGGTTATTAGGTTATTAGGGTTATTAGGTTATTAATAGGGTTTGCAATGGAAAAAATCATTTTCGGAGTATTCGGAACTAACTTAAATTTGAATTTCAAGCAAAATTCGTAAATTTGTTATGTTTTGTTCTAAATAAAATTATTTATTGCAAATAACATGCAAATTTTATGAGGTTTATATTAGTTAAAATTATTTTCGAAGTATTCGGAGTTAACCAAAATTTTAATTTCAAGCAAAATTTACATATTTGTTTTTTTTTAGTGGAAATACAATTATTTTCAGAGTTGTTTGAAAGTGTATTCATTCATATTTACATAACATACATATATAAAAAAAATTGATATTACAAAATTTTCAATATAAACTGATTCCGAAGTGTTTAACATTGTTTTAAAATATAAACACTTTAAGTTTGAGCAATCACAGCTGCTAAACTGAATATTTAAAAATAGTTATTTATGCCGAAATATCGAAGTTAGACTTCAATTCAACTTTAATCAGTTTCTATCAAATAAAACTTCGAAAAAACTTTCATGCGCCGCAATGCTGCACCGCACTCGAACGCCAACGCTGTCGACCAACTGCAGCTGGACATCACCGCACACCAACACACCGCAACACTAGCCCGTTATTACAGAAACTACCGAAAAATTGTGTGTTAAAAATTAAATCAATTCATTCATATTCAAAAATATGCAAATAGTAGGTAACAATTTGCAACTTTTCGGAAAAATACACTGGATCAACGCAAAGGCGACGTCCATGCCGTAGCTGCCAAACGCCAGCAATTTCTGTCGGCTGCACACTCCCACCCCGAGAACTTATTTAATCGAAAAAGTTTCCATTTCCTTGTCGATACCTTTGCGAAATCGAATATTTAAATCGGCCACAAATTGCATAACGACTGCGAAAAGAAGAAAGAGCGCACACAGCAGCAGACGAGAACCGCAGAGTAGGAGCTGAGTGGGGCTTGAGCGGCAACACGATGCGGGGCAATGCTTGCAGCAAAACTTTATGCAAATTTATTCAATACTTGAGCACTGCCAAGTAATTGTGTGAGGAAATATGCATACATATATGTGGCTGAATGTGTGCGTGTGTGTGTGTGTGAGTATGTGCGTATGTGTATGAGTGTGTGCGTGCGCGTTAGGTGTTCAGTGTGAAAGTGTAAAATGCTGCCGATAAAGTTTTAATTGCCAAAATATGCCTGCAGGGGCACTGCTGATCAAAGGCGGCAGCAATGCACAGAGGGAGGAAACGGAAGCTGGCAAATGAATGCCGAGGCATTGCAAGCAAGTTCACTAATTCATTGCTGGCAGGTTCGATGCGCAGCTATGCTCTCGTATGCATGAATGTGTGTGTGTGTATGTGTGTGTGTGATAAGAGGCTTGCAGCGCCGTCTGCGTGCCTGCACTGAGAAACGCAATCGAACCATTAATTGCTTCAATTATAGCATCGACAGCAAAACGTTTTCCTTGACGTTCTCTGTTTCGCTGCACATAAATTTGCAACATTCGGCAAGTTTGTGATTATCGTCACAGAGCTCCAAGTTGCAATGCCAAATTAAAGCCCTAAATTACTCTGTAAGCTGCCATGAATTGCAATTGTCGACCAGTGTTGACGATGGCGAATGCATAGCACTCAAAGTGTGGCAATTGAATAAAATTAACATTTCAAGCTGTGATATTATTTTGTTAAATGTTTAAATTGTGGTTGTGGAAAGTTGAGATGTTAGGAGCAATTAAAATAAAGTCAATAAGTCGTTATCTTGTATGATAACTTATCGTCGAAGTCAACAAATAAGAAATCACTCAGCACCTGAGGCTGAATGAAGTACAAAATTTAATGAATTGAATTTTTCGAAAATAACAAATTTTTTAATTATTAAAAATGTATTTGATTTGATTTATAAACTATCTGATTTAGTAACTGATATGTGTTATTCATTAATTTATTGGTCAATTAATCAGTTGTATGATAGTTAATTTATACTTTATTTTACTGAAATATTGATAGATTGATCCTTTAAATGATGATTTATTTAATCAGTCAATTAATTAGCTGTTTGATATGAAAACTTAATCTTTAATTTATGCGATATTGATTGATTAATTTTTTAATTCACTTCATATTCACTTAATCAGTCAATTAAACAGTTGTTTGATTAGTTAATTTATACTGTATTTTACTGAAATATTGAGAGATTGATCCTTTAAATGTTGATTTATTTAATCAGTCAATTAATCAGTTGTTTGATGTGAGAAATTAATCTTTAATTTATTGGGATATTGATTGATTCATTTTTTAATTCACTAAAATTTAATTAAACTAAAGTTTAATTGAATTAAACAGTTGATTAGTTAATTTATACTTTATTTTTTAATTGTCATTTCTTTAATCAGTTAACATATCATTTATTTGAATAGTTGATATTTAATTTAATTTATTGAGATATTGATTGACTAATTTTTTAATTGTTGATTTACTTAATCAGTCAATTAATCAGATGTTTCATAAGTTAATTTATACATTAACTTTTTAATTATTGATTTACTTAATCAGTCAATTAATCGGATGTTTCATAAGTTAATTTATACATTGATTTTTTAATTGTTGATTTACTTAATCAGTCAATTAATCAGTTGTTTGAAAACTAATATATACTTTAATTTATTGAGGTAGTGATTAAGTGATTTTTTTTTTTATTTATTCAGTCAATCAAATATTCAGTTGTTTGATTAGTTAATTTTCACTCTAATTTATTGGGATATTAATTTATTGATTTTTCATTTTTTTTACTTAATCAGTCCATGTGATTAGTTAATTAAACTTATTAAAATATTGATTGATTGATTTTTTATTGTTGATTTCCTTAATCATTTAACTTATCAGTTGTTTAAATAGTTAATTTATCCTATGTTTTGTTGAGATATTAATCGATTTTTTTAATTGTTGATTTCCTTAATCAATTAATTAATCATTTATTTGAATATTTAATTCATATGTTATTTAATTAATTAATTTTTTAAGTTTTGATTCACTAAATCAGTTGCTTGATTAGTTAATTCAAACGTTAATTTATTGAGATATTGATTGATTATTTTTTTTAGATATTGTTCAATTGATTTTCAATTCGTTGCTTTGATGGCTAGTTGAATAACGAGGCTAATTGAACATATATCCACATTGGACACATTGATTCAATTAATAAATTTACAACAATTAACATCATTTAATAATTCATTGCTAATAATAATTGAGCAATTGATTTTTCGGAACAAATTTGTCTAGTTCTTTTACTGACAATTGATTCAATGACCAATTTGGCTGCTTGATTTGTTGATTGATTGTACAGATTGATGGAATAATTCATAGCTAATAGTAATTAATTGAACTGTTGATTGAATAATTAATTAATAGTTAATAATGGCATTTCTAACATAAACATTAATTTTCGAAATAATTATTAACTGAGTTGTTAATAGTTGACTAATTGATTGGAAAGTGGAAAATATATATATTTAATTAATTAATTTAATAAACTGATTTAATTAATTGATTCTTAAACTAATTAGCTACATGATTCATGGCGCAAATTGACTGAACAATTAACAGTTAGTGATGAAATAGTTAATTGATTAATTATGGTGAATAGTCAGTTAAATGATTGATACAATGTGAAAAATGGGAAAAGATATTTTACTGATTAATTTGGAATTTGGTGACTTATCAGTGGCGGATCCAAGGGGGGTTTGGGGGTTGAAACCCCCCGAAATATTTGGATCGACTATAAAACTACATACAAATTAAAAGGCATTTTATAAATATTAAAGAATTGCTTTTTAAAACACCCCGAAATATTTTTCTGAATCCGCGCCTGTGGCTTATTATTATTTGAATTGTTAGTTGAGTCTACTTTTTAAATGATCGATTGAATGTGAAAAGTGACAAATAATTTGTTACTGATTAATTTGTCGTTTGGCGACTTATTTTTAATGGTTAGTTAAGTGTGATTCTTAAATGATTGATACAATGTGAAAAATGAGAAATGATATTTTGTTGATTAATTTGTAGTTTGGTGATTATTATTTGAATGCCTAGTTGAGTGTGATTTTTAAAAAAACAATTAAGTATGAGAAATTTTGGATGATGTTTTATTGATTAATTTATAATTAGGCGACTAATTACAAATTAATTGTTGGTTGAGAGTAATTTTCAAATGTTTAATACAATGTGATGAATGAGAAAATATATTTTTTTGAATAATTTGTAGTTTGGTGACTAATTATTATTTGAATGTTTAGTTGAGTGGGATTTTTAAATGATCGATTAAATGTGAGAAATTTTGGATGATGTTTTATTAAATAATTTGAAATTTGGTGACTAATTATTATTTGAAATTTTAGTTGAGTGCAATTTTCAAATGGTCGACTGAATGTGAGGAGTGATAAATAATGTTTTATTGATTATTGTGTGCAGATTGCAAGCAAGTCGCTAGAGACCAACTAAACCGCCAATTCTTAATTTATTTTTATTATTATTTAACATTGGCTAAAAAACATTTTTGGCATACCAAAAATTTGTTCACGTGAAAGGAAAAATACTGTGCCATGCAGATAAAAAAGTGCACAAAATATTTGAATTATTTATTTGCTGTTTTCCACGCACGCACGCACGCGCTGCATATTAATGCGATTTTGTTGTTGTCGAGCAACAACACGCAACGTCGTAAATGAAAATTGAATTTTGCTTTATTGCAGTAAACGTCAGCAACAATAATTCGTATATGTTGCTGCATATTTTTAGGCGCATTCTACAGTCAGTGCGCTGCTGTGCTGCATCGACGTCTCTGAAAAATGCCGGCGAACTATGCACATCGCTTCGAACTGAACGTAGAGCACTTCTCGCTGCTACTTTTTTTCCAATTGTTTTGCATTATAGTCTGACAAGTGTCGCATGTGAGTGGCCATTTTTTTTTGTCATTACATTGTTTTATTGGTGTTGTTGTTGCGCTGCTGTGGTGGTGTTGCTGTGTTGCGGTTTAACTGCTGCTGTTTTGTGTCTGCAATGCTGCCGTTGATGCACAATGGCCGGATGCCATTTTCAGAACAGTGAGAGAGAGAGCAGCGGAGAGCGACAGCGCGAAATACTCGTAGAGCGCGTATTGAAAAGCAGGAAAAGCTACAATTTTATGGCACTTCAATTTATGCAAAAACGTAAATAAACCCAACTTCACTTGTTACTTCCGTTTGAATGCGTTTTTTCTGAGCCCAATTAATATTTTGTATTTATAAAATTGCAGCCGCCGTGGCTCAGTTGGTTAGTGCGTTGGACCACGAGTCGCAGGCAGCAACCTCAGGTTCAAATACTGCCTGTAATAACACCTAAAAAAAAATAACGGGAAAACTCGTTTTCTCTTTCGGTGGCTGTCCTCTCAGCTGGAAATGGCAAACCTCTGAGAGTAAAAATTGCTTATGAAAAAGCTCCCAACCTGCCGTTCGGAACCGGCATTAAACTGTAGGTCCCTCCAACCCGTGTACAAATTCACACGCACAACACGGGTAGTTGCGGGAAGCTAGGCCTTAGTCTCGCGTAAGCGGGCTGTCGTGCCAGTCAATTATTATTATTATTATTATTTATAAAATTTGTTTTATTTATTTGCATAGCGCGCGGATTTATGTTTGTTGTGTTGTGTTTCGAATGTAATTGGTAAATATGTTTTATTTATTTTATATTGTACAAAAATCTACAAATTTGTATTAGAACTAAAGTTACAAGTTACTACACATTTATTGGATTTATTAAATTAAAATTCAAGGAAACCCTGGAGGACATTCTTTGCGCCTGTCCGGCCATCTCAAGACTGCTACTTACTCACTTGGGAGCCTCGTTCTATTCTGATTTAGAAGAGGTTCCCAAGCCAATGTTGCCAGATCAGGTGATTTCCTTCTAGATTCAGGAGATTCTTGACCTTTTAGGAGAATTTTTTTAAGAGAGAATTTTTAGGAGGAAGTTTAGGAGATTTAAATTTTAAGTTTACAAAAGCAATTTTTATGGTAAGACATTTGACATCATTAGTGGCACTGAAGCCTTGAATTTTAAAAGTTAAAGTGTCTCATTTAGTTAAATTAAATTTTATGCTTGAAAGTGTATAATTTATGCAATGAATGAAGAAAGTATACAACAGCGAATTTCATACCGATCTCATTTTTTATATGTTTTGTTATGTTGTTGTTAATAAAAAGGCTGCAGTAAAAATATACACTAAATATATTTTTTTATACGAAGTTTAATTCTGTAGTTTATAATGACAAAAATTATGAACAACAATTTTTTTTTATTTGTTTTTTATTTTTCAGAGGAAATTTCAGTTTTTTTTAAGATTTATGAGAAAGTCATTTCAGATATCTGGCAACACTGTCCCAAGCATAACACTAAGTCGCTGGGAACACACACATTTTTACCGATCACTTTCTTACATTGATCCGCAACACTAAAGAAATCTAACTGGTATCGCTATGGACTCAACAAGGTCTATGCGTGGCCAACTTGGCCATACAGCTTTCCTAACTTAACCTAACCTTGGTGCGACATATTCTAAACCGGTGGTTACTGTTAGTTCTCTAAGGTCTCTGTTGATTCAGTGAGAATCTGTGACGCCATAAGTTGTATAAATCTTGAAAACGTTTCTTTCATTTTTGACGTGTTTTATCTTTCAGGAAATTGTGTACAGTAAATTTAGAAAAAAAAAAGAAATAAGTAAATATTATTATTATTATTATTTTCAGTTTATTTTATAATTAAATTACTAAAATAAACTTAAGCTAAGGTACTAGCGGCTGGAGGCTATCGACCTTTTTTGTTTATATGTTGTATAAAATGTTGCATAGCCTTAAGATGTTCATTAATTTATATACATTTTGTTTAGTAAAATTTGAAAGTAGGTCTGGTATGCATGGGAGGTTTAGATGTTCTTGTACTGCTTTGATGGTTTGACATTCTTCTGTTAAGTGTTGTATTGACGTTGTCTCCAGGTTGCAGAGCCTACATAGAGGCACGTCAGTTTGTTCCATGAGATGCTGGTGTGTAAGAAGAGTGTGACCTAACCGTAGGCGGGTGAATTTCTTCACATATATTCTTTTGCAGTCCTTAGGGAATAGAGTTGGCTTTCCTTCTATGTTGAATTTTTTGTAGTGGTGTTGATGGTTTCTCCATATTTCTAGTCGCGAGTTTAGTAGGTGGTGCTTAAAATACCGATTTATGTCTGTTTTGGTTGTAGTTTGTTGTTGATGTATTGGTGATTGACGTGCGAGGTTTGCTGCTCTGTCTGTCTCAGTGCAAAAAAGAACTCCAAAGTAGACAGACGTGTACTTAAATTCGACACTATCCCACCCACGCTTCGTTCTAAAACCGGTTTTCGACAAGTGAAACACAAACAAAAACACCACGATCAACAAGTGAAAAAACAAAAACAATTATATTAGCCTCTCAAGAACAAAAACAAATCTACAAACAAAAACCCAGTCTTAAACACAAACAACTACAAGTGAACAAATAACATGCTTGACCCTCCTGACATTTGGAGGAGAAATCCTCCCACAATTGATGATTCAAAATTCTTAACTAAAACGAGAACAGACAATGGAACACTCACCTGCTTATCACCATTTATAATTAAAAAAAACTATTGATTACACTTGCAACGGCGAAGTAGAAAAATGCAGGAAAACACGTGCTGGCACACTGCTTGTAAAAACCAAAAATATGACACAAACAAATAAACTACTAAAACTCACAGCTATACATAATATACCAGTCAGTGTAGAACTACACAAATCACTCAACATCTCCAAAGGGGTTATTTACTGCAACGATCTACGTGAAATAGAAGAATCAACAATCCTAGAAGAACTTAAACCTCAAAACATCATTGAAGTTAAAAAAATACTAAAGAAACAAGGAGACATTCTAAAGGAAACAGCACTCACCATAATCACTTTCAACTCTCAAAATCTCCCAGAGAACATAAACATTGGATACGAAAGAATAAAAGTACGCCCCTATATTCCGCTTCCAATTAGATGCAATACCTGCCTACGTTTCGGACACATCAGCAAAACATGCAAACGCACCAAGCTCTGCAGAAATTGTGCTAACGTTTTTCACCTTGAAACAAACGAAATATGCTCTGCTCAACCAACTTGCGTAAACTGCGTGGACAATCAACTACATGAAACAAATCACTCATCCATAAATAAAATGTGTCCTATTTTTATTAAAGTTCGCGTTCTTCTACAATCAATCAAAACCTTGCAAAAAGTTGACAACAAAACTGCACACACATTATACAAAAATCGACATCCCACCAAAACAACAACATATTCCAACGTCACCACAAATCCTCCACCTTCCAATCAAACAAACGATATACCAACCACAAACCAACAAAAAAGGACAAAAATATCGTACGAAGATCTCACAACCACAAACAGCGACGTCCCTGTCCTTAGCACCCAATCAGCACTTAAGGGGTCATTCTCATGCGCGGGCAGGAAAAATTTACATTTTTCAGAAATTATTTCCTTTGTGAATACGAGGAATTATCAAAAAAAGATATTCCACTTTAATTTATTCATTGTTAATTGTTTTAATTTTTTCAAACATTTTTTTTCGATTAAAGACACGGCTTCTGCCGCGTCATGGTCAGCTGGCGGGGATCGTTTTGAGTCACAGGATTATCTGAAACATAAATTTCAAAGAAATTCTTAATCAGTATGAACGTACCTCTCGCCCGTAGTAAATTTGAATTTTTTCATAAGAATCTCACAAAATGGCAGGCATTGGAAGTTAGAGCAGTAAAAAATTGTTGTTTTTGAAGATTTTATCAATGAAAAAAAATATGAAATTTTTAACATATCAGAGTGAATTTACTAGGGGCGATAGCTAACAGTATGTAGAATGACGTGACAAAATCGCAGAGAGATCGGATGAATGGTTTTTTTAAATCATCCCCGCCATTTCAAAAAAAGGCGTTCCGAGAAAAACTCGTTTAAAATTTTGACTAACTGATTGAATCCTTGCTAGAAACCTTGACCGCTCGTTATATAAATGTCTGTAGAAGCCGAAATACTTGAAATTTTCCAATAAAATTTTGACAGCACCTTCTTCAAGGATGATACATTCCAAATATGTTAAAAAAAAAAATTGATTTTTACAAAATTTCACATGAGAATGACCCCTTAACTCAACAGCCTCAACCAGCAAGGGTACATCACAAAGCTTACTGGCCACCAAACTGAAAATACTGCCCAAAAACACTTCTAACAGAACACTTACAAAACTTAAAGCAAAATCAAAAAACAACAAAACTAACAAAACCACCCAATTAAAATCACAAACAACCGAACTTCTAGACATTGACAGCACCTCAGACTCGATGTCTTTCGATCAGGACCTATAAACAACTATCTCAATAGTATATAACGTATATTATTTTCGATAGTTATCCTAAATATCTCCAATGAACCTCATAATCCTTCAATGGAATTTGAATGGTTTCAAGAACAACCTACATGAACTACAAATCATTATCAAAACACATAATCCCGATATAATAGCTTTACAAGAAACTCATCACAAAACAAACGACATACAAATCAAGAACTACACTACCATATCAAGCAAAAGTCAATCATCAACGCTCGCGACAGGCGGCACCGCCATCCTAGTGAAAAAAAGCCTCCAACACAAACCTATCAAATAAGTAAATAATTTAAGTTACTATTTCTGTATAGTAATAAAAATACATAAATTTCATGGATCAATACCATAAAGTTGGCTAGAGCAGCCCACCACCGCCAAAGATGGTTATAAATTTAATAGACCATGACTGGTTGACTTTTTCTGGACTTGCAATCATTTCATTCAATTTATTTATTTATTCAGCGCACACTTTTCCTATCAACCATTTAAGGGTTCCTTATGTTGTTGAATTAAAACTCAAATAGAAATTTATCTAAAAAGAAAATATCAATCTGCCAATGCAAAGCAAGGCTGAGATTTTAATTAAAAAACTAAACCCATCCAAATTGCCATAGAAGTGTGCTGTGGTTTACCGTAAAATAAGCAATTATGTGCATGCGAAACCAACAATAACACCAACAGCAACAAAACGTTAATAAGTAGAATGGAAAGACAGTCGCACACAAACACACACGCACAACTAACACTTGACAGCACACTTTGGTGGCACTAAAGTGTTAAGGCCCATTGAGAGTGTGGCCAAAGTGTTGGTTAAGTAATTAAGCCCAAAGATGTACAAGACAAGCGTGCCAACACGGACCCGCAATGGAAGACGAATTTTGCACAGCATGGAGTCAGAGGCACAGTGTTGCGAGTTCATAAAGCGTAGTGATAAAAATAGAAGAAAAGGTCTTACAGGAATGAAATTTCATATATAGTACAATGATTTTATAAGTAAAAAAACTCACTATGCAAAATTTCAATGAAATCGGAGTAAAATGACAACCAACTTCCAGACAAATGCATTTGAAAAAACTTCATATTAACACTGAAAATTATGTTTGGTTCCAAAAGCCATGTCAGCAGTAAATAAATGATTAATTAATAATTAAATAATAATATTAGTATTTTAATAAATTTTTTTTTATAAATGTATACACAGATGAAATGCGCTTTTGAAAGTAATTGAAATTAAAAATTCCACCAAAATTGTTCCACAGCTGCTCAGAAGTTGCTCTTAGAGGGTTAAAATCTATGACTGACCCCCACTATTTTTTTGATTAAAATATTTCTTACGAATATACTTACCCCATATCTCCAACCCTTAATGAGGCTCCCATACAAAATCATTGTTTTTAAAAAAATTTACTCCCACTGCTCACAGGTGGCCCCTAGATGTATTATATATAAGACTGACCCCCATTTATTTTCTCTTTCAAATGTTTTTTCTATACATAACTAACCGCTATTTACAACTCTTAAAGGGGCTGCCATACAAAACTAATGATTTTCAATTGTAAATGTTGTAAAGTAAGCAAGGAAACAACGTACCTCAAAAACTAATAAACCGATTTGAGTGATATATTCAACAATTGTGAACATTCTTGAGTGCAAAAAACAACTAAGCATTAGTTGATCGATTGCCAATAGCAATCACTGATATTAGGCCTTCACTGAAAAATATCGATAACTTGTATTCGCGAAAATATGCGGAACTGAAACTTTTACATTATAATTTATATTCTTGCCAACATAAAATATCAAACAATTTCTAAATTAATAAAATGTTTCTTTTTTTTAATCACCTTTAAAGTTTTAACTCAGTTTTTATTTACGTGTTTTCGCGGTCTGCTTAGAAGTGAATCGAATCAGCAACATTTTGGCCCAGGTTTAATTGGGTTTATATGAAACTTACAACAACAGTAAGTTTTAGAGACTCGCTCATAATTTATTTTGAAATATTTAACCCCAAAGTGAAAACAAAAAGATTGCTATTTGTAAGTACACAATTTTTTCAACTCTGTAAAATCTTGCTTTAAGAGCTCATAACTTCTATGTTGTGCAATATTTTTTCATAAAACTTGGAATTTATTTTAATTAAAGTAAGTAAAGTAGAAAGTAGAAAAATTAAAATCGTGCAGCAGCATTTCACAGTTTGCGCACAACTGTCAGCAGTTCGACCGCCCACCGGCCACGCCCAGCGCACCGCACTCTGTGGCATGGCGTGGCATGTTGCGGCCCAGACAGTGACAAGCAATTATCCTTTGTTGTCATTTTTTAATGGCAGCGACAACGGCATTGTTAGCGCTGCCCGCCCCCGCCCGCTCCTCAATGCGCTCATTTACATGCCAACTGTCGGCCGTGGCTCGTCGTTTTCTCGGTCTTAAGAGCAGCAACGTCGCATCTGCGATTGCCGCTTCGTAATTATTTGCATTGCCGCTTCGCAAGGCGTGTACGTGTATGTGAGGCAGTGTGTGTGGGTGTGTGTGCAAGTGTGATATTGTGTCATTGTTTCTGTTTTTAGTATAAATGCCATCTTTTAGTCATAGTCTGAGACAATGCTGTACGAATCGCCCGCTCACACACACACACACAAGCACAAACACGCACACGCACACACTCATATTGGCAATTGGCAGTTTCTGTTTCTGTTTTTCAAGCTTTCATTGTCTTGGTTGCCCCTATTTTTTTACTTACCCTTTCACTGTAGACTTGTGTCAATCCAGCATAATTTCTCTGCTCTTCTCATTGTTCTACGTACCCGTTTTTCACACTTTTTAACCCTTATGTCAATTTGACACATTTATTCCATTACTACAGCTACAAGTTTCACTTGTTATTGTTTTTTGCATTCAAAATAAAACAAACTAGTGGAAGTGCATATTAGTTCGGTCCATTTTTTTTTGTGGCCGAAAATGCATTAAATTCAAGACAAAATGAGTAACAGTTTAATCAAAATGTTGTCTGGTTACTAATTCCCATCTCTCAGGCAATTTTCGATTACCATATCGAAAAAATTTCTCATCTTTTGAGGCGATACAAATTAGAAGCAAATCCTGCAAAAGAAATGAACCGATGACCTATCCAATCATTCTGCATTCGTCGCAACAACCAGTAATCAGAAGAAGCAATGTCCGAAGAATGCGGCGGGTGTGGTAAAATATCCAAAGTGTTTCCAAAGTTTTTTTTACGACTTTGGCCACATGAGGCCGAGGCTTGTCATGCAAAAGTTGCCGTTTCTCTTGTAATGCACGGTTTGAACGAATCAATTGTAGCTTGTACCAATCTCCTTTCCTTGTTCTTGTTTTTCTTGTAACTTGTTCCAAAGTGAGGAGAGGCTTTGGGTCCCACCAGATACACAACATAACCTTAGAACCATGAATATTTGACTTTTGCGTTGGTCTGGCAGTCGATGGCAACAATCGACCGGGCATAGCATAGTATTTTTTCTTCTTGAAGTTGTTGTAGAATATCCATTTTTCATTCCCAGTTACAATCCAATGTAACAAAACTCTTTCTTTCTTCGCTTCGAATCAGCCGCTCGCAAATAAAAACTCGCCTTCGACAAATGGTGATTCGTTAACACAAAATTGAACATATTTAACACAGTAAAAAAACAAAATTTTTTAATAAATAATATAATAATGAATTTTTATAAATAATATAGGGTGTTTTTTTTAGAGGTTTGTTTTTCGAATAGAGATAAAACTGGCATTTTGTGGTCAAATCTGGCAACTCTAATGTCATTTATGTTCAGTTTGGTTTGCCATTTCATCATGAACAGGTTGACAAAAGAACAACGCTTGCAAATCGTGCAAATTTATTTCGAAAATAATGGTTCAGTTCGCGAAGTTTACCGCAAGCTCCGTCCATTTTATGGTCGACATAATCGTCCATCAGAGCAATTAATTCGGTTAACCATGGGTCGTTTTCGCACTACGTTTACTCTATGTGATAATACGCATCCGCAGAGACGTCGAACAGTGCGCACCGAAGAAACAATTGCCGCTGTAGAGCAAAATGTTGAAGAGGACCCAGTCAGAAGAGGAGTCAGTTACCGTTCATGGAGACCGGTATAGAGCCATGATAACCGACTATTTTGTTCCCGAATTGGATGGCATGAATGTGGATGAGTTGTGGTTCCAACAAGACGGCGCTACATGCCACACAGCGCACGTCGCAATCGATTTATTGAAGGAAACATTCGATGAGCGCATAATTTCGCGGAATGGACCTGTCAATTGGCCACCAAGATCGTGTGATTTGACACCATTGGATTATTTTCTTTGGGGATATGTGAAGTCGCTCGTCTACGCCAACAAACCAGAAACGTTAGGGGACTTGGAAGCCAACATTCGTGGCGTTATTGCCGACATACGGCCCCAAATGCTCGAAAAAGTGGTTGAAAATTGGACCTGTAGAATTGGCTTTATTCGAGCCAGCCGCGGCGGCCACATGCCCGAAATCATATTTAAACATTAATGGCATAAAATTATTCTTCCAATAAAGCCAAATTGATGGACATTAAAACGATTTTCTTGTGTTTTATTTCAATTCGAAGTTCTATACCTCTAAAAAAAACACCCGATATAATAAAAATAATAATTGTGTAATAAATAAAAATTGTTTAATAAATAATAACCTCTCTGGGACCACCGCAATCAGCTGTCGCTATGAACCATTCACAATAGCCAGAGTCATCTGTTGAAAACGGACCGAACTAATTTCTACTATTTAACAATAATAAAAATTGAATCTAGTAAAACACTTAATCGTTTTGGCCAACATACAACAAAAACCGAACCGCTGAGCTAACTAACTGCGGTCATCAAAAGCAACCGGCCCATTGAAGAACACTAAAACTGTAAGAACTCAAACGAGAAGAAAACCCGTTCATCACTTTTTTTGCGTATGTCCTATCCTATCTTGTGCCTTAAAGAAGGAGTTGGAAGACCCCAGGCAAGACAATATATCAAATTTCGAAGAGACAGCGAAGTGCACTGTGAACACGCTACTTGGGCAGGGAAAGGCATTTGCCCCCCTCCCCCCATAAAATTCGAAATTATATATTCTATATAAGTATTAAATTCTATATGCAATTCCATTCAAATTTTATATTTTGAATTTTGAAATGTAGTCATGTCTTACCCCCCGCTTTCCCCTCTTATTTTGTTCCTGGGTACGCTCATGGTTTCTTGCCTTCATAAACTTCTCGGATTAATCTGTTTACAAAAGGACTTACACTTATTTGTCTGATTGACTAACTGCAGTGTTGCCAGATACCTGAAATGACTTTCTCCTAAATCTTAAAAAATACTGAAATTTCCTCCCAAAAGTTAAACAAATCTCCTAAAATTTTTTTTATAATTTGCATCATTTTAAAGGAATTAAACTTCTCATAAAACAAAATATATAGGTACATATAATTTTATTTAATGCAGCCTTTTTTATTCATCTTCAGCTTCATAACAAAAACTTAAAAAAACAAAACGTATAACAAATGAATAATAATACTGAATAATAATAAACAAAAAGTGCCACTTTCGGCGGGATTTCATTGTGACAGCAATAAGTGAGAACGAGATAGAACGAGCTTAGATTTTGTATACTTACAAATTTTTAACACAGTATGTTGCTTGGACTATTAATAGTTGCCAAAATATGTTTTGTTGTCAGTGTTCCGAATACATCATACTTCGTTATCCAAAAATCTCCCAAAAATCTACTAAGGATCCGAAAATCCTCTAACATAAAATATAAATCTCCCAAACTTTCTCCTAAACAATTCTTCTTCCTAAAAATTCTCCTAAGAGGCTAAGAATCTCATAAATCTAGGAGGTAATCTCCTGATCTGGCAACACTAACTAACTGACTGACTGATTCATCATCGCCCAGCCCAAACCGCTGAACCGACAAACATGAAATTTAAACTGTAGGTGCACTTTAGAAAATAAATCTCCACTAAGATGGGATTTATTTTTAAATTCGAGGTCTGAAGGCACAAAAAATGGGTTAAGGTGTTGTAAGAAGAATCGTGATTAATTGGGCCAATTTATTTCAAACTTCATGAAAATACTTCAAATCAATAAGTTTTTTGAAAATCAAAATTTTACGAGGCGGACTATGAAAAAAACATGAAAATATGAGACTATTGACTTTAAAATTATTGAAAACACTTAAAATAAAAAATAATTTTGGAGGCCAAAAAGTTTTTCGAAAATCAAAAATTTACGGAAAAGACTATGAAAAAACATGAACTCATGAACCAAATGACTTCAAAATTGGTAAAAAACACTTAGAATAAAAAATAATTTTGTTATTATAAAAAAAAGTTATTTATAAAAAGGCGGAAGCTGCAATTCTAATGAAGTACAAAAATTATAATTTATTTAACTTTCGAACCAAGTTGGAGTAATGAAATTTTGACACGTGATCAAGGAGATGTAGGGTTTTAGTTAACATACTTACTTTTCAAGAAAATTCTATATAAATTGTCAAGAATATAAAGGATTAAAATTTGCAAAGGACCTTTTTCATATCCTTTTTTTACAAATAGATAAAAAATCAATTTTATTTAAATTCTTGAGCATTTCCTCCTTTATTTGATATACATATCGCCATATTCTAACAAGGTTATGTATTTTTTATATTTTTTTTATTTTTATCCCTTTCAAAATTTTGAAGTCCTTTTAAAAGGACAAACTGAGTACGCAGTATTACTATGTTTGGTCTCTAGTTTCACGCACATATGGATTTTTTCCAGTGTGAGAAATGCTGTCGCACGGTGCTATCGATAGTTGTACAGCTCTATCATAGAGTAAAGATTATTGTAATGAAATCGGGAAATTCATGCATGCAAAGCATCTGTCGGGAATAATTTGATATCGGAACATCTTCGCTGGAACGAATCAAACAACCGACTAGCCCAACAAATGGCTCGTAGCTTTGTTCAGCGTCTACACAAGTCGACCAAGAATGACTCTGACTCTCTCACTTGCCGCATATCACTTTTTCCATCATAAGTATAATTATTTCCTGTTTCTCTTCCTGTTGTTGTAGTATTTATCTCCATGTTGGCTGTTGAACTCAGTGTTAGTGTTACAACGTTAAAAAAAAATATTTGGCTTAATGTCAGAGAATTGTGCCGTTCGGATGCACGTAATTAAACTATTAGAGGCAAACGAATTGTTTCCTAATGTCGAACTTGGACTGCGTGCACGATTCGGTTGCATGTCGGCCACAACATATAAGCACACAGCTAAATATTGGCAAATATTCAAAGCTAAGCACAGATAGAGTGAGAGTTCTTTAACAAACAATTTGCCTTCTTTGTGCTACAAACAAGACTTCTTAATGAGTTATAGGTGTGGCATAGCACAGCTCATGTCTACTGAGAATCAGTTTGGCAGAATTTTATAAATATTTGAATTCTCAAAATTTAAAAACTTAACATAAAAACTATACAAACTTAACGATTACAAAAAGTTGTTTCATTTGAAATTGTGACATTTTCAACAAAGAGATATGCGTGTCATTTGACTTTCCCATTTCGCACACACACACACACACACAACATCCCATTTGTTTGCGCAGAAATGCAAACTTCACTTTCCTCTCGAGACAGACTTAACTTTTAATTTCCTTTGTAATTTATTATGCTGTGCTGTGTGTCACATCTGCTGACATTTTCAGGCGTGCAGCGCTTCCGCCATTTCGCTCTGTCTTGTCATTTCACTGCTCAACTCATTTGCTGTAACTTTGTGTGCCCACATGGAGAGTGGCTGCCGGTTTGTGGCGTCTTGCACTGAGTAAGACACATTTTTTTTATAACAATATAATTATGTTTATGTTCACATATGTATGATTCATTCAGTTGATCTTGCATGGCTTTCAGATAAAGTCTGCAATACCAGTCAGACTGGCAAATATCAATTTTACATATACACGTATATGTTTTTCTATATCGGAACAGCGTAGCAAGTGCAGCACTCAAACAGAGATACGTCCATTGTACTGCAACTTGAGGTTCCCTGTTGATTTTGTTTAAATTTACTGCACCTCAGGAGAGAACTGCGTAGATCCTGTGGTGCAAAGAAGCCGAGATGCTCGCTTCTTAAGGGGAGGTTCTCCTCTTTTCGGCCGAAAATAAAGCGAAATTCTTTAATTTACTGTCGGATAATGAAACGACTCACGAATAGACGGTTTTGATGGTTTATTAAGCCATCTTTCTAAAATACATCTTTCTAAAATCATTTCATCAAAAAAAAAAAAATTGATTTTTTGAAAAAAAAAAGAGGAGAACCTCCCCTGTAAAGATATAACTCTTTCGCTATTTTATTGCCATATAACAAAATGCTACTTTGTGGTCGTCTGAACTGTCTGTGGTTTCAAAAATAAACTTTTTTGTTGGTCCTTGGAATAATTTTAAGTTTTAGGAATAATACAAAATTAATAAACTGAATGTTTAAGGGGAGGTTCTCCTCTTTTTTTTTCAAAAAATCATTTTTTTTTTTTTTTTTATGAAATGAAAGGTATGAATGTCGAGAATATGTGTGCAAAAGGATTTTTTGATACGACGCGTATTTTCATGGGAGAACACACCTGTCTCACGCGCGCTACGGGACGCTCCACTGCTCTAATTTGCTTCAAACGCGTTTATCTCGAAACCATTTCTTTCATCCTAACGTCAAGCGTAACTCATGATCTACTTATCCGAGTTACTTCATCTATAGCATTTCTTAAAGGGTATGATTTTTTATATGACTTATACGTAAAACAAATATAAACAAATGTGTAATAATAGTCTTTTAACAAAAGAAAAGTCGAAAAAAAGATGGTAAAAATTGAACTTTTTCTATGATTATGCATAAATTAGATGATTTTTTATAAAAATTATTCAAAAATAGGTATAAGTCATAGGGAATTTAATATTCTTTACTATAAAAAAAAAATTTTTGATTTCAGTTCACTACAAGTGGCTACAGCCTTGACGTTTCCGAACAATGTCTCGCTTGCAGAGGTTGACAAGACCCGCCATTTTTGGGCCGCCATATTGGATTTTGTAAAAAAAAATTTGTTTCTTGTATTTTAGAAAGATGGCTTAATAAACCATCAAAACCGTCTATTCGTGAGTCGTTTCATTATCCGACAGTAAATTAAAGAATTTCGCTTTATTTTCGGCCGAAAAGAGGAGAACCTCCCCTTAAGTTTAAATAAAAGAAGTAGACACGTTGTTTTAGTGATATGTATTTTCATTCTAAAGGAAGAAGAAGCAGAAAAAATAACAGAATTTGGTATTTTGATTTTTTACTTGAATTCTGAGCACATCCCATGGTGCCAAGGAGCCAAGGTGCTCGCTTCTTAACTCTTTCGCTATTTTATTTATATTGCCAGATGGCAATAGGCTACTTTGTGGATGTCTGAACCCTCTATGGTTTCAAGAATAATTTTTTATGTTAGTCCTTTTAATAAGTTGAAGTTTTAGGAATAATACAAAATTAATAAACTGAATGCTAAAGTATAAATAAGAAAAGTATACACTTTTTAACACTTTTTTAATGTTATATCTTTACAGAGTAAAGGAAAAATAAGTCGACAAAAATAAAAAAAAATTGTCTCATTAAACTTTTCACTTTAATTCTGAGTAGATCCTGTAGTGACAAGGAGCCAAGGTGGACGTCAGAAGCCTCTATGGTTTGAAGAATACATTTTTTGTTGATCCTTTGAATGATTTGAAGTTTCCGGAAAAATACGAAATTAATAAACTGAATGTTTAAGTATGAATAAAAAAAATATACACAATTTTTATATCGAATGTTATACAAGGTGCGTTCTAAAGTAAACAGAACTTTTACAATAGGGACGTTTCTGGTGGCGCCATCTATGTGTGAGGACATGCGTTGGAAAGGTACATCTTTCATTCACATCCTGTCAAAATTTCATGTCATTTGGTCTAGTAGAAGCCGAAATATCCCGCTCAATGTGACAGTATGTTTTTAACTTTGGTACGAGCTCCGCACCGGCACCGGCACTCTGCACCGGCTCACAGAGCCGTAGTTACGACCGATTATTTGACCAAAAATCGCATTTTAACCATCAATCATTCACCGTATTCGCCTGATATGGCTCCCTGTGACTTCTACTTATTCGGTCAGTTGCATTTGCCGATGAAAGGAAAACGTTATAAGGACGTTGAAGACATCCAAAAGGCTTGTACCAACATTCTGCAATTCTGCATTCTGCATTCTGCATTCGTGCAAAACGTTGTATCGAAGCAGAAGGGGAGTATTTTGAATAAATAAAAAGAATTATACAAAAATAATCATCCGTTTTCTTTATTTTATAAAAGTCCTGTTTACTTTGGAACGCACCTTGTATATTTACGTAGTAAAGGCAAAAGAAGCCGAAAAAAATAACAGAAAATTTTAATTTGACATACTTAAATTCAGATACATTTTTAAAATAATTTTAGCTAAAATAAATGCAGAAATATTGGACTTCTTATTAAGCATAAAAAATTTTATATAGAGCCATATCCAGAACGATATGGCTCTACGGCACTCTAAAAAAACAGAGCTAGGAAATAAAACTTTTTAAAAATTATTATGCAATTTTATTGATGTAACCATATAGAAGACTTAATCGATAAATTAAAACTTTGAATTTTTCCCCTGTAAAACCTGTAACGAAAGGTTTAACACATCAGTGCCAAGTTTCTCAAACTTCAGACAGAAATTGGCTTGCCATCTCAACATCGTCCTTCAGGATATAGCAGACTTTCAAATATGCCCATTTTTTTCATTTGATTTTCCCATAGAAAAGGGCCCATCAATAGACCAACCAACTGTCAGTCCAGTCTTTTTTTATACAACTTTCAATGTTGATCCAAATCGAGTGTCGTCTTACAATCTTTGGACGTATTGAAATTATTTCAGTAGTTACAGTTGAGTTTAGCTTTGATTTCTCAATTTTATAAATTTCATGAGATAAAATCCCTAATCATTCTAAAATAGTGATTTTCTATATCATTTTTGGCATAATATCTTTTTCCATTTAACCACTTCTTTCGATATGAAAAAATAAAAAAATATTGTTCTATAAAAAATTGGTTTCAAGTTGCCAAATGAGAGGTAAAATAAAACAATTCAATTTGTAAACCATTAAATTTTTTATAGCAACCCAAAATACTCTCGTTTCGAAGAATTTTTTGATGCAAAAAAAAATAATTTTTTTTGTCAAACGTTCATTGCTTTTCCCCCATAAGAACGTCAGTGAAATCCTCTAATACTTTGCTATCATTAACATAGTGATCAGTTGTCTTTTTTGACATACTCGGTGTTGATTTTGCTTCATGGATTTTTAGAACACAGTGTTCAGAACCCTTGTTTGCATGTAAATTCTATTTAATCTGCTTTTGCACCGTTTTGCCATTGAAAGTGCAATGCTTGAATCGCACTTTTATCTCCGATGATGATCATGATGGCTTCATGTTGTAGTTGTTGTAGTGTACTTTGTCTGAAGAAAGCTTGTCAAGTCCATTTGGAATTCATTTATTTATGTATATTATTAACTGCAACAAGTTTCACAAAAGTCCCAATGTATTGAAAGGACTTAACCCAAAAATGCAATTAGTAAATTTTTCAGTTCAGGTTTCTTTGGTCAATATTTATATAAAATTAAAGAGTTTATTTTATACCACCAACTTAGACATTAAATAGCCCAATGAGCGCCAAAGTTTAATGACATACAAAAATATGGCGCGACTCACTGCATGTGGCATCTCTGTTCTCGAACAATTTAACCCACTTTCTGCACAAAAGCATTGCAACTACACACATAACTAAAGTATATATATGTTATGTATATATATATCTATGTGTGTATAAGTACGTCTCGCAATATTACAATACAAAATATATGAACATATTTATACATGTGTGTGCGTGTGTGTGTGTGTGTGGGTGCGCCACATTCATAAAATATCGTAAAACATGTAAACTGAGTGCGTACATGCAATCCTACACAATGTTAAGGGGGCGCGGCAAAATGGCAAATCGCTGCAGCTTGTACAGCGTAATTGTTGTGCTCTAACGTTGTTGTTGTTGTTATTTTAGCTCTCTCGGCTTCTCTATTGTTTGTAATGAAAATTACAACTGCAGCACAACAAAGCATGAACCTATACAAATGCAACAACAAAATGAGAATGTGAAAAGAACAACTGCTGGCAGAAAGTAAAATCATTTTACTTTCCTACTTTTGGAAAAGAAAAAGTAAAATGTGAAGCTTTGGTGCAACACAAACTATGCCAATTTGTCTGCTAGGTTTAGGTCTGATGCACCAAATTCTAAAAGAACAATAGCAACAACAACAACAAAATAAGAAAACAATATATTGTATTTTTTAAAAACATATACATACGAGGTGTATTTTAAAAAAATGCAGATTAGAAATGATTGAGTATTGAAAATATAGCAACAATGATTAACATTTGCAAGGTTTAGTTAAGCTTTTAAATTTTTTACAAGTAACTACAAATATAAGTACTGAAAATATACTAGAAATAGCTGCCATTTCGATTAACCCATCATTTATACCATCAATTCGTTAACGAAACATAGAAATTTTTAATGTTTGCAGCGTTTTTTTATTACGATAAACTTAAATTAAATTCTCTAAAAATACTAAAAATAACCAGATTTGTACAAAACTGAAACAGAATGATTGAAAAAATGTCACACTAATTTTGTAAATAAAAATCGTTTAGATCTGTTAACTCATTACGTATCTTCAATTCGGTAACTAATAAATGAAATTGCAGTTTTGCAGTTTTTTTATTACGGTAAATCTGTGTAGTCTAGTAGGGCTCAGAATGATTGGAAAAAATTCACACAAAATTCGTATTAGTAAAATTCGTTTAGATCTTTTAACCTATTTCGTACCTTCGGTTTGTTAACGAATCATAGAAATTAATCATGTTTGCAGTTATTTTTTATTACGGTAGTTTATGTTTTTTATATTATTTTGAGCTCTACTGGCTTTCTAGTAAAATATTTTTTTGCCATGCCACGCCTTCGCTAATAAAAATGGTCGGGCATTGAAAAAAGCCTCTTCTTTAATTCTTTAAAAATGCTAAAAATTACCAGATTTGTATAAAACCGATACAGAAATATTGTAAAAATGTCACACTTATTTTTTATTATATTATAATAAAAATCTCAGATCTACTGTTAAACCATTTCGTACCTTTGACTCGTTAACTTAACGACTCTTTTCTTCAATTTTTTTTGTTTAAATACTAAAATCGACTAGACTTGTGTAAGACCCAAACACGATGGTTGGAAAGATAAAATTTGTTTCAAAAAAAAATTGTTCTTCAAATGGGCCACAGAGGGCGCGAAAGTGTTAAACAATCAAACTTCAGTCTGCGTTTACGCACAAATGCGAAAAACGGACGTGGTCGAACTGCAATGAGCCAGGATTGATGGTTAGGAAGCTTTTGCTGTGTGTTTGGTTAGATTAGCAGTAACAATTGAATCGTTCAGAAGTTGCTAGTTGGGCTAATTGGAGAGGAATTGTGTTCCATAAGCACAACGCCGAGCCACACACATCGATAGTGAAGCTCTGGGTGCTTAGTTGGGAGGTACTTATATATCCACATTATGGTCCAGACCTGGCACCAAATGACTATCACCTGTTCCTGTCTATGGCGAATGATTTTTCTGGTGAAAAATTTGGATCGAGGTGTTTCTACGAGAGTTGCATAGTGGAATTACCTACAAAATGACAACAAGTTATCAAACAAAATGAAGCATATTCGTCGTAAATCATATACCTCTAACTATGCTAAATAAAGTCTTCATTATCATGCAAAATTAATGAATTTCTCTTTACTAAACTGTGAATCCCTGAAGGGCACAACAGATCCAATAGGTCCACTTTCGCCATTAATAATAATAACACTAAACCTTATAAATCAGTTAGGACCAATTGAGCAACTATCACTTGTTGTCCATTAACGTGGCTCAAACAGCCAACTGAACACGTTCTCTACCACAGTAATTCCATTATGATTGATATCTCAGCATTTCAATGAAAAACGCTTTAAATCGCTTTTAAATGGAATTTATCAAAAAGATTCGAAATTGATGTTTTTTTCATTGTTGTTGTCACAAAATGAAGCGACGCGATTAAGCATATAATTCAGATCATCATCACTGTCAACATTTTAATATGAAATAATTTTTCTCCGCTCATCAACATTGAATTTAAATGACAACTCAAGAACATGCAAACTGGCTGGTGTGACTGTGTGGGTGTGTGACTGTGTGGGCGGTGTTCAGTCAATGAATATGTAAATTGAATTAACACAGCATGTCAATGCAATTAATTAATTAATGGTGTGCGTGAGTGTAGTTTTACGAAATGCAAATAACATCGAGTTAAAATAAATTTAAATTGTTTCTGACCATTTGGCCGTAATTGTAACCAACAATTTACGAATTAATCAAGCTGACAATTTATGGCAATTGTACAAATACACATAAGCGAGACACGTACACACGCGCATTTTGGTGCCCAACCAATAATTATACATTTGGCACACACACACACAGACAGACACACGTATCGATTACTTATTAACAAAGCCCCACAAATGTGGAAGACTAATTGCTAGTGGAAATTAAGCCATAAATAATGAGCAAATGCGATACGCATCAATACCTCACTTCCTCCGCACCGGCAGCTCCCTTCGTTGGTATTCTCCGCGCGCCTTTCTTTCGACATTTCTAAGCATTTGGGACTAAGAAGCCATGGAAACCACGAAACAATGCCGCTGGCGGCTCTACAAAGTCAGCTGCCAAAGTGCACACACACACACACGCAAAAATTTATGCACGCACACGCTTGTACTCACTTACACTTACTTGCTGGGCCGACCAACCGCACACGGACACCATCGACCACGACTACCGTCGCTTCGGAATATGTGCCGAGGTCGAGCATGTTGGGCGCTCACAAATAAATTTGCGCGCTCAAACGCAACGCCTCGTGCCTTCGCCGTTCAGATTTTAACTGGATTTGGCTCAAATCTATAGGTGGCCATGTTTGTCTGCGGTTTGGCTTGTTCGAGCATAATCCAAGAAATTTCGCCATTACACGATTTCGCTTTGGCATTGCAAGAAATGCCATAAATTTCCAATATTCAGGCCAACTAAGAGCAAACTGCGTACACGGCTGAATTTAAAGTTTTACACACTACACACACACACACACATGCACGCTTTAAGCATAAATTATTAAATGCATACGGAAATTGTTTGGACCATATTTAAGTTGGAATTAATTAAGTGGCAATGGCCAAATTGGCCATAAATCCTACGCCGTAGTCGAATGTGCTGAGTGCAGGTGTCTTGCTAAATGTCTTCATTTTTGCTGCGTGTTTATGTGTATGTGTGCGTGTGCGTGTGCATACCTTTGCAATCTTCTCAAAGCGCCTACACAGCATTTAACTGAAGATCTTAGAAATGACTGTGATTTATGCGAAGCAAATAATTCATCTAATGGAATCACTAATTGATCCATCCAGTTAATTATACCTTAATTACAATTTCTTTGTAATATCCTATGATATGATTTTAATTATTGCTAGCAAAATAATCAAAAAGTTATAGTTAATTAAAATCATAAGTTAATGAATTATTAAAAAAAATAGTTCGACTATCATCTTGAATTAATTAATCATCTTAAATTTATTAATTTACGCATCAAAACGTTTCAATTAGTTTTACTAGTCAAGTGCAACACGCAATCTGGCTAAATGAGAGCTTTGTAATTGATTGAATTACCTGTTAATTCAAGTGGTTTCAAGAATTTTAAATTAAGTTTAATTAAATTTATTAGTTTAATTTATTTTCATTTATTTAAATGAAAAATTTTTTAAATAATTATTGCAATTAATTGAAAAAATTATTTCATTTTTAATTGTTTCAAATTTAGTCGAATTTATTATTAATTTAATATTAATTTATTATTTAATCAATAACTAATATCATAATTAACAAAATTATAATCATCAATCATCTAATTTTGTTACTAATTATTTGGAATCAATTAATTAGTGAACCGAATAACTATTATTCATTGATTGAATTGTTTCAATAATTTTAAATTAACTTTCATTAAATTTGTTGATTTAATTCATTTACATTTATTTAAATTTAATAGTTCTTTCAATTAATTTGAATATATTAGCCATTTATTATTTAATCATTAATTGCTAATCATAATCACAAAATCATGGTTAATTATAAACATAAATCATCTTATTTTATTACTAATTATTTGCAATCAATTTATTAGTGAAACGAATATTTCTAAACTAGTTACTAAATTAATTATTGAACTAATTAATAATTGTAATTGAGGAATTAAATTTGAAATTTAATTCAGGAGTCTAGTTGACTAATTCAATTTAATTATTATAAATTAATAGATTTTTTTACTTTTATTTTTTAATATAATTATTATTTTATTTTCTTTGACTTATTAATCAAATAATCATATTTAGTTACAAATAAATCGAAAAATTAAAATTATAATCATAAAAAAATCAACTACTAAATATTAATCATAAATTAGTTTATACGAATTAATTCCATCGTAAGGTTATTAAAATTTGTTGTTGTGATATAATGTTAAAATTTATTTAAGTGATATATTATTGAAATAATCAAGTAATCAACAACAAATTATTTAAATAATCAGATTTAATTGTACAAATTAATCACAAAGTCATAGTAATTTAAAGTCAATAACTATTTAATAAGACCTGCTACTAATTATACATCATTTTAGTCAATGGGGCAAATACTTGTATACTTTTTTTACTTAAGGACAAGTCTTCTATTAATTAATTCAATTCAATTATAATCTAAATCAATAAACTATTTTCTTTAATTAATGATTAATAAATTAAAAAAAAAATATAATAAATTTAAATAATACATTTTTATAATTTTTTTTATAATTATAATTTTAAAATTTAATTAATTTGTTTAATTAATTAAAAAAGAATTAATTTTCAATTTACTTATTTTAGTACTTACTTTATTTACTTACATTATTATATATTTCATTTTTCAATTCCATTTTAATTAATCTAAATCAATGAACTATCTTCTTTAGTTAAATATCAATAATTTAAAAAAAGACAATAAATTAAAAAAATACATCTTTATTAAGTTATAATTTTAACATTTAATTAATTTGTTTAATTAATTAAAAAGAGTTATTTTTCAATTTACTTATTTTATTACTTACTTTGTTTACTAACTTTATTATTTATTTCATTTTCTGCAACAAATTAATTCTATTTAAAGTATTGATCAAACAAGAATTTAAGCATTAAACGTAATTAAAATTTATTTTCACAAATTTAACTATGCAGAATGCATTTAAATCATTGATTATGGAATTGATATCAATGTTAAATGTTGATGTTATATTTTGATATTGGATGCTAAAAAAAACTCCAACAAATCATTTTTTTTTTAATTTAAATATTTTTGGTCTCAATAATGAACTTCTAACTAAACATTGAGTAATGAATTGGAATAATAATGTTCAGTAATAGGTTAAATTGTTTTAAAGTTTTAATTTCTTACTCTCAATAAGTTTCTGAAACTAAGTAATGGAACATACAAACAGTAATTGATAAAATACAATTCACTATATTTAACAATTTCAACGCTTTCATGGATCAACTCAGGCACAACACTTTGAAATGTTTCCTGTAAATGTCTTCTTCTTCTTTTTTTAAGATATCTTAAAGACATTGACATTTCCTATTTATTCCCATCCCAAGCGCATTAAAATAACTTAATTAATGGCAAGTGAACCCTTCGTCTGACAGGGCCATCGCGCACCTGTTTTCCCCTTTTGGCAAGCAGTCTCAAACCCAACCCAAGACTGCCCTCAGTAGTGGTCGACACCGCACTCAAGTCGAATTTCATTCGAATGGGCACAACAGGGCAGAGCATTTAATCCTCTAACAATGTAATTTAACCCACTTAAAAGTTGCCAAACACTACAGCGAAACTTTATGCCGGTTTGGTTAACCCAAATTTTTTGTTTTTTTATTTTTGTTAGTGCAAATCCTTTGCAATGTTAATCTGCCTGCGGTTGTGACGGATAAAGTTGAAGTTCGAAATTTTCATTCAAAATGTCTGATTTGTGTATTTGTTGTTAATTAAAGTTTTCAGTTAAGCAAATATTGAAGCCTTTTGAAGAGTTGTTGGTCTCTGTGCATTTATTTAACTGGTTTAGTTAACAAAAATAACAATGCTAACATGTTGAGGATTGGTTTGACATCATTTTAAGCTTTTAATCACCTCAATCGAATTAAATATTTTGGCTTTAATTCATTTAAAAAACCTTTAACATAGGCGCAGCAACTTTAATTTTTGAAGAAAATAACCACAGTGTTTTAGACTGGCCACCTAAATCGACAGCTGCATTTCTTATTTACATATGTTGAAACAATTAAAAATTCTCTTAAACCTGTTTAACGCCTCGTCTGCTCATAAAATCCCAATTTGAGGCCTGCCTGTGCATTGTAGCGTTTTATAACACCGTGCGATAGTATTTTTCACACCGGAAGAAAATCCATATGGGCGTGAAACTAGAGACAAATTATAGTAATACTGCGTACTCAGTTATTCATTTATACATTCTTTGTCCTTTTAAAAGGACTTCACAATTTTGAAGGGGATAAAAAATTAAAAAAATATATAAAATTGTTTATCTTGATAGAATATGTATATCAAATGAAAGAAAAAAGGCTCAAGAATTTAAATAAAATTGATGTTTTACCTATTTGTAAAAAAAGGATATGAAAAAGGTCCTTTGAAAATTTTAATCCTTTATATCCTTGGAAATTTATACAAAATTTTCTTGAAATGTAATTATCATGAAACCCAAAATCTTCTTGATCACGTGTCAAAATTGCATTACTCTAACTTTATTGGTTCGAAAGTTATTCAAAAAAAGATGGAAGCTGCTACTCGTAGTCTAATGAAGTACAAAAATTCGAATTTGTTTGAGTATCGGTAATTTAAATAATAAAGAGATACAAAATCAATGAAGCGAGAATAATGAAATTTTGACACGTGATGAAGGAGATTTTGGGTTTTAACATACTTACTTTTCAAGAAAATTCTACATAAAATTTCAAGGATATAAAGGATTAAACATTTCAAAGGACCTTTTTCATATCCTTTTTTTACAATTAAATAAAAAATAAAAATAAAAATTAATAAATAAATTTGATTTAAACTCTTGAGCCTTTCCTCTTTCATTTGATATACATATCGCTATATTCTAAGTATTTTTTAAAATTTTGAAGTTCTTTTAAAAGGACAAAGGATGTAGAAATGAAAAACTGAGTACACAGTATTACTATGTTTGGTCTCTAGTTTCACGCGCATATAGATTTTTTTCGGTGTGAAAAATTTTTTTAATTTTTGTCGCACGGTGTAGTAACACAAGAGGACAACAGACACTTTAACACACTGTTGGGTATTTCACTTTAAGGGTCAAGTTTTGCTGTTAGCACATTCAGGTAATAAATTATGTAGAGCCCGAACAATTAATCGGCTTCGGCCACATTCACAAAATGAAACAAAAATTGCATTTACTTTAAAATTTTATTCATTCAAGTTATTCATCTTCGGCTTCGGTTTTAGCCATATATTAGTCTTGCAGCCGATTAATCGGCTTTGGCCAAAATGTCGTCTTCGGTCGTTCTCTAAAATTACGTCATGCAAATGTTTATTAATTAACTTAAGCGTAGCCAAATTTTTATCATTCGCATTTCAATCATACGCCCCGTTGCACTTAAGGCACGAACCATCTTATCGACATCGTTGTCGTCGTCATCATTCCGCTCGGGCAGTGGGCCAAATGGCCGCAAATAATCAATCAATTTCAGCCTCAACAAATACAAACAACTCCAAGTTGGATTAGACTAATGATGTATGCAAAATGTTTTTGTTGTTTTCCTACTTTCAAATATCGAAAAATAATTTGTTGTGTGTGCCTAATTTGGGCTTCTTATCACCTGCATGTTTGTTGTATTTGTTATTGCAATTGATTGTTATTGTAATTGTTGTTATTGTAATTGACTTTGTAATAATTAATGAATGCTGAGAAATTAATTGAGTTTTTTTTTTTGGCACTCCTTTTAACAATGAAGCATTGTGTTGGTTGTGGATAGAAACAAAAAAGTTGGTATAAAAATAAAAAGTCTTAAAAAGAAACTAAAAGTATATGTAGGACATGCGCCAAAGCGAAAAATCAATGTGGCGTTCAATAGCTAAATACTTTAATTTTCTCGCTGATTTCATTTTGGTTTTTTGTGCTTTTTTTCTTTGCCATTGTTCTCGTCATTTCATTGCCAATGCTGAGTTTAACTTCAAACAAAATAATTTACTCTGCTCTACTCTATCCTGGACGAACAAACACAACCTTTTAGTCAAAAGCATATACATATATATACATTATTTTTATATACTTATAGTACATATATACACATTGCCATTCGTGGTGACATTCTATTCGCTAATGAATGTAAGCAATGTAAATGAAATGAAAGATGCCAATGACATTAAATCCTTACGTACAAATTACTTTTGAAATAACCGCTGGACACAAACCGCCTGTTGTGTCCTGAGCAACTTTTTTATATCCTAACTCACTCTACTTGGGAGCAAAAGGTCTCAATAAGGCTAATGCCAAGTGTTGTTTACGTTAATCGATTTAAGTTCTCCTGGATTAGCCTAACGGTGCCAGTCGTGCCATTTCTTGTTCCATAGGAGAGACGCCTCCGTAAAGTTTAAAGACATTTTATTACTGGGTTGTATAAAGCGTCCTCTCTGCATGCGTTGCTGTTAGGTAGAAAGGCTTGTGGTAAAACTCAGAGGTCATTGTCTTCGATGAGCGTATTTTTGGTTGATGCATGCATTGCGTCATATTTCAGTTAGTCCGAATTGGCACTGCTAGTCTTGTTGTTGTTGTTGCGTTAGTGGGGCTACTGAATATGCAAATCTGCTACGAGCTGCTCAACACAACAGATGGGAGTGCATAGGAGAAGAGCTTATCTAAAGTTTAAGGATGAAGAGTAATGATGAAGGTACATTTTGAAAAGAGGAAAAAATGGCAAATTTTAGGAAAGTGCGGCACCAAGCCAGGTACGATTCGAACCTACAATCTCTGCCACAAGTTCACAGCACTTTGCGCTGTACTATCGAGGCGGTTAATCCATATCTCATGTAACCTACTCAAGGTTATTCTTTAGATATACAAAAGTCTCGCATCGATTGTTGATATATTGAATTCTCTGACTGACTTCTCTGACTGACTAAAATACTCTTGGTAGAGTTGTTCCCATGCTTGGAAATCCGGCAGCATATTATTCGAATAATTTATAATATTAATAATAATATAACACCGTGCGACAAAAATTAAAAACATTTTTCACACCGGCAAAAATCCATATGGGCGTGAAACTAGAGACCAAACTGCGTACTCAGTTTTACATTTCTACATCCTTTGTCCTTTTAAAAGAACTTCAAAATTTTGAAGGGGATAATAAATATAAAAAATACTTAACCTACTTAGAACATGGCGATATGTATGGGGCATTTCACGTCAAGCGGACAACCCAAAAAAAGTGAGGTCATGAATTTTGTTTATATTCTGGTCAGTTATACTTCTAGTAGACGTGGATGTGTACACCCAATTGTTTTTTCGTATGATGTTTTTTTGCTGAGTTATGAGCTTCTAAAAATTGACTAAACATAAAGTCATGAATTTTTGGATGCTTATTATCTGTACCAATTAATTTGTAAAAAAAACTAAAAAGTATTGTTTCTGATAGTAAAAAAGGTGTTGATTTTTTGTTTTTGTCGAATTCTAAATTTTAATTTTTTTTACGTATAGTAAACCGGAAGTGAAAATTTCACATCGATGTTTGAGTAACTTCGACACTTTTTTTTAAATTATTTTAACGTAAATTAAAGCTTCAAATGTACTCATTCTCCACAAAAAAGATTAAAACGTGATCTCCAACCGTTTAAGACTTAGAGTACATTTTAGTGTGAGTGAGAGAATGAGTACATTTGAAGCTTTAATTTACGTTAAAATAATTTAAAAAAAAAGTGTCGAAGTTACTCAAATATCGATTTCAAATTTTCACTGCCGGTTTACTATACGTAAAAAAAATTAAAATTTAGAATTCGACAAAAACAAAAAAACAACACCTTTTTTACTATCAGAAACAATACTTTTTAGTTTTTTTTACAAATTAATTGATACAGATAATAAGCATTTAAAAATTCATGACTTTATGTTTAGTCAATTTTTAGAAGCTCATAACTCAGCAAAAAAACATCATACGAAAAAAAAATTGGGTGTACACATCCACGTCTACTAGAAGTATAACTGACCAGAATATAAACAAAATTCATGACCTCACTTTTTTTGGGTTGTCCGCTTGACGTGAAATGCCCCGTATACCAAATGAAACAGGAAAGGCTCAAGAATTTAATAGAAATTATTTTTTATCTATTTGTAAAAAAGGAATATGAAAAAGGTCTTTTGAAAATTTTAATCCTTTATATCCTTAAAAATTTATAAAGAATTTTCTTGAAAAGTAAGTATGTTAAAACACAAAATCTCCTTGATTACGTGTCAAAATTTCATTACTCTAACTTTATTGGTTCGAAAGTTATTAAAAAAAAGGCGGAAGCTGCAATTCTAATCAAGTACAAAAATTCTAATTTATTTGAGTATCAGTATTTTAAATAATAAAAAGATACAAAATCGAATCATTTCGTTTCTCATTAATGTCGATAAATTGCAGCACTCAATTTCTGAGTCTGAGTTTTCTTAATGAAATTTCCAGAAACTGGATTGCATCTGTTGTACAGGCACCAATTTCATTAGAAAACACTGATAAACCATTTTTGACTTTCTTCACATCTGATGAATAGAAATTGAAATGCAGTAAACCCATAATACAGTGTGAACGTACCCAGAAAACCAGAAGGTGACAGATGACAGGTGACTAAGCAAATAAAGTCATTTGCTTTTTCTACTTCTTTTAAACTTAACGAGTCAATTGAAATTGTTATATAAAGCGTTAAAACCAATTGCTATGTTTGTTCCGATATCATATAGAATCTTTATAGACATAGAATCGACATATTCGATGTTGATCTTTAGAACGTATACAACCCTCAACTTATTTAAATGTGCTTGACATTTTGAGTTTCAAAGTCAGTTCAGTCAGGTTCAGATGTTGTGTATGTTTCAAACCCATCTCTTTAAAGTTTAAACCATTCGTACCTAAAGTTTATGTTTTTGTATTATACCTAGATCTATGATCTTATAAAATATTTGTTTGCCATGCCACGCCTTTCCCATTGAAGAAGGGTGGGCATTAAAAAAACCTCATATTTAGACTTTTTTCGTAAATTATTTTAAAAATTCTAAACATAACAAAATTTGTATAAAACTAACACAGAATGGTTGGAAAAATGCTACACTAATTTTGTATTTTAGTTAGTAAAAGTCGTTTAGATCTGTTAACCCATTTCGTACCTTTGATTCGTTAACAAAACATAGCAATTAGTGGTTAGTTAAGTTTGCAATTATTTGTTATTACGATAAACCTGTGTTATGTTTTTTATATTATATTCAGATCTATTGGTTTTCTTATCAAATATTTGCTTGCCACGCCACGCTTTCCCTATTAAAGATGGGCGGGCATTAAACGAACCTTATATATAGCCTTGTTTTCTGTAATTCTTTCAAAATACTAAACATAACCTGATTTGTATAAACCTAACACAGAATGATTGTAAAAATGTTCCAATAATTTTGTATTATAATAAAATTTGCTTAGATCGGTTCACCCATTTCGCACCTGTGATTTTATATCAAATCATGGAAATTAGTAGTTTCGACTTGTTTCTTAAATTTAATTATTACTTGTGTAAAACCCAAACACAATGATTGGAAAGACAAAATTGTTTAATTTTTTATTACAATAAAATACGTTGAGATCCGTTCAGATGGGCCAGAGAGGGCACTAAAGTGTTAAAAAAGCAAACATTAATCTACGATAACGGACAAATGCCATCATCAATCTTGTTCGAACTCATTTTCCATGCGTTTTTTCACCTTAATCAAAAAATTTTAAAATAAAAACTTTCTTAAAATATCGGTACGAAATAGGTTAACCTGTCCAAGTAGATCATTGGGAATGTTCAATCGGAAACATTTTTGATCTAACGTGTCCCAAAGCACGAACAGCTTTTTAATGGCTAAATCTTGATTCAATATGTGAATCTATGCTCTCTGCTGCCATCTTAATTTGACAGTTGTCTATATCCATTTGATGTTTAAAAGAAATGTAACTGTCAGTGGTTGCAGTTTCTGAACGTCTCAAATGTTCATTGTCCCCCCAGTTGGCATGGCCACGTTTATATTCAGCTGCCCAAAATTTCACGATAGCAAAAACAAATATTAATTACTCTTCAATAACACAGTGCAACAAATTTAAAAAAAAAATGTCAAGGGACAAGGTCAAACATATCTCATTCGATAGAGGACCTCAGTACATGAAAAAGTGTCAAGTGATTTTTTCCAGGAAGTTTGAGTTTTTTTAATGCAGTTTAAAAATGGCGGCATAGTGCCCCTAACTAAAATTTGTAAGACATCATATTTTTTGATTTAAATGTCATAAAGGGATGATTTTTACGGCAAATAAAAACTAATGGTATGAAGTTTAAGAAAACTTACTTACTTACTACTTTTTTGAAACATTTTGTAATAATGAATGCTATGTAATCAAGATTTTTCCTTTTTCAGAAAAACACTCTCATTGACTGACTCAAACCATAGTCAAACAATAACTGCTCATTGAAGATGGCTGAAATTTTGGTGAATACCTATCTTCATGTTGCGGTCAAAAACTTTTCAGACCACCTTTGTAGTTGTACTTATCCCTTTGCGACGAAGCATACACAATTGTGCAATCTAACTTTAAAAACACTGTAAATTTTGAATTTTGAATTGACAAGTAATTTTGAATTAATGTTATTCGACATTCGAACGAATGTGGTTCGCCAATTGTTTTCTCGTTATTTTGTAAAAAATTAAAACAGAAAAAAATTTAATACAATTGAATGTGTAACATTTCCATGATTAATCTCGTCGAAGCAAAAATTTCACTTGATCGCACAGGGTTATGGGTTATTTTTACACTGAATTCTAACACGATTCAAATAGCATAAATAACTATCAGAGATTTGCTAAAAAAAAACCCCACCTACATATATATTTATTAATTTATTTTATTTTTTATTTATTAATTTGTCTTTAAATTTATGTGTATGTGTGTGTTTATGTGTACGACTACAACTATTGCTGCTGACCCAGACAAAGTGCTAACAAGGCCATTTCAAGATTGCTGCAAAAGCATTACATCGATTTTCTTATTTTCTCCAACAACACACAAAGTACAGCTGCGTGTTTTATCCTGAACACAATGCCAACAAATGCTGCCAGCAAGGAAGTTATGTACATTCGCCAGGACATTGCACTGACAACGTCACCGTACGCTTTGTCAGTTTAGATGCTGTCACTTGTGAGTTCAAAATGTCACTCGAATATTTTACAATTGAATGAAATTTTATTTCAATGTAATTTACGTTGAAAGTAAAGAAAAAAAAAAACGGCGGTAGATAGAATTTCGTATTCATTTGGCATTTCACCTTTGCAATGCCATATTTTCGTAATTGAATAAATTCAATTCAATTCAATTTTCGTATTGTTTTTCAAAATATGTTAAAATCTTCAAACCTTATTTAGGTAGTTTCCAGCCTTATTGGCCGCTGTTGCATCACAGACAACTGTCAGTTGGCGCTTCACTGAGCTTAAGGGTTAACCTTAACAAGTTCAACATAATCTTGAAATGCCTAAACAAAGCAAAAACAAAAAAGCAACACAAATAAATAAAAACCTTAGCATGAAAGTCTTTTCGAAAGCCTTCTTTCCCTTTTCACTGTCTGCAATGCTGATTAATTTTTCAGACAACGTAAATATTTTTGTATTATAGTATTTACATACAAATTGAAATCTGACAGAGGCGAACTGAGGAATGCAAACAGTGCGGAAATCCACTAAGAAGCAAAGACACGCACGTCGGCCGCATGCAAGTTGTGCATGGAGCCAACGTGGGGCCATGTCGAAACGTTAAAAGTCGTTAGACTAAATGCAAATATTCCTAATGCATAAACACATGCACACACACATACACTTTGACTGTGTGTGTTGGTGTGTGTGTAAATGAAATTGAAAAGAATGCGCCGTGAATGGCGCAAGGTACCAAAATCACTCACACTCACACACACACACACATCCACACACTCACACACTGCTGGCCGCCAGCAATAATCCATAAAGACCGCATCAAATTCCGCATTCATATTCATACGAGCGCATTGACCCCACACCGCCTCGTGCAGCCAGAGCCCAATCCGACAGTGGTCGTTTCCTTGCGTTTCGAATTCCAATAAAATCTGCCATAATGCCAGCGCCGACGACTCGGAAAAAAGTTAATAACCTACGTGCAGTGCGGCAAAAAGTAGAGAGGCAAGGCGGCATATTAGGTGGGTTAAGTTGTCTGTGGGGGGGCGGGGGCGCCGGATGAACAGCCGCCGTGTTGGCAAGCGCGCTTTCAGATTTAGCCAAAGCCAGTTGCCCGTTTGGGCTGCCATAAGCCTTTAGGGGATTAGAGATGTCTGACCTTTCTCGGCAAACTCAAACACAAACATACAACTGCACATATATGAAAAACAACAACATGAACACAAACATCACGTAAATGCATCGAGGTGGAAAAAAGTTAACGCATACAGACGGCGCTTAGAAAAGATTCAACAGCTTTATGCCATTTGGGAACAGCGTGTTGGCAGCCACTGAAATATTTATGCCTCAGAGAGAAAGAGACAAGGAAATAAGAAAATCCGCGCATAAATCAGAGTAATAAGCATAACAATAATAATCATAAGCATTAACTAAAGACGGCTTTCAATTATTTAGAACATGATTAATTAGTTTGTATGTGCAAACATTTCAATACAAAGAAAAGGTCCTTTCGAGGTGTTCACGTACTCAATGGAATATCTTAGCCAGGAAATTGTTGAAAGAACTCCTTGGTCGTGTTTTGTTTGTCTACTTGACACTTGCCCCCTTTACTCAATGTCATTGCAAAAAAAAGCTTTTGATCAGACGAAGGTGCTCTGAAAAGTTTCCCATCTCAACACGAAGATGACAGCACTCGTCAACAAAAGATAGGGAATCTGTTTGCGTCAAAATTTCACCCATTTTGGATGGGCAGTTTTTGTTTGACAACGGTTTGAGTCAGTCAATGTAAATGTTTTTATGAAAATTTAAAATAAATCGATTATAGAGAAGTTATTAAATATTTGTTGTTGAAAAGCATCGCAAATCAATTCCATGAGTTGGGCCGCTGAGCACAGTGACTCAGCACCTTCATTTATTTATTTATTTTATTTAAGAACGAATGGGCAACAGTGAGAGTTTCTTAATTGCACTTGAATAAAGAAAATTTTACAATAATTTATGGTTAACTAACATTAAAAAATAATAAAAAACTTTAAAAAATGTTTGCTGGGGGTCTACTCTGTAATGCGATGCGAAAGCGAAAGCGATGCGAAAGTGCTGAAAAAAAGGAAAACAATAGAATTTTTTGAAATTTAAAATCGAAATACGCAGTGCCACAAATGCGAAAGGGGAAAATCTAAATGCGAAAGTAGAAAATTTCAATGCGATTGTCGGATTTCAGAGTACTAAGTGTGCGAATGCGATACATTTTATGTTCGCATCGCATTACGGAGTAACCCCCCTGTAACCCTTTCCGGAAATTTGTATGATATATCGTACAATTTTTTCGACGATTTTTTATTTGACAGCGAACGCCCTTTTATGCAATTTAATTAATTAATTTTCATTAAGTAGGCTGTGTTGTATCATTCTGTTTAAAAATATAAATTATTATAGCGGTGGCTACACAGTATGAGTGCGTTTTGTAAGCAGCTTTTTGCAAGAATTTGAAAAACCAGCAAATGACGGTAGGAATTTTTAAATATGTTATACTTTTTGGTACCAAAAAGCGAAAAAATGTCAAAGTTTGAATCTCAGTTGATTTAAAGAACTTACAAAATTTAACATTTCTTGCGTCTAAATATTTTTCCCGAGTCTTTAAAAAAATTGTACGATGTATCGTACAAATGACCGCAAGGGTTGCAAACCTTTGTACGATATATCGTACAAATGGAAAGCAAAGGTTGCAATTTATGTTTGCATTTTTTTAAAGTTATAGGTTTGGTAACAGATTTTTTGCGTTTGTATGACTGCCACGCCCATCTGTAAACCACGTGGCTAATAAAATTCGACTATTTGGCAATTTTCGATTCAAAGTAAGAATTACTAGACGTGTTTCTGTTATACTGGGCAGACACGGGTTATGTAAGGTTAGACATGCGTACTTGCCACTCCCACTAGGATAATAAGAATGGGCTATATTCAGTGTCTTTCTGTAAAACTGTACGAATTTTAATTGATTCTGTGTTTTATTGAGAGGAAACGGGCTTTGCAACAACAACATCGTATATAACCGAGGCCGAATAAATGTGAATCAATTGTCTATATATATAATTTATATAACTTTCGATGAAATGAAATCACGTTTTAATTTTTTGTTGTTATGAATTGAATAATTGTTCATAAAACTTAAAAAACCGAAACCAAAAATTCATGAATTTTTACTCCTTTGCGGACCATTGTACGATATATCGTACAAAATTGATAAAGCTGTAATTCTCAACCAAAATGATTTTTTTGAAAATTTTTTGTATTTTATTGCTAAAATGTCCAATAAGAGTCAATATTTTGAAGGAAAAAGTGTATCTCAAGAAATGTGGAAATTGACCAGAAAGGGTTAAAAACAAAATAGGAGAATAAGTGTAACGACGGAAAGTGTATAGAGAAAAAAATAGAGTAAAAATCAGAATTTGTTGGAAGAAATTCATGGCAGTCTTTGTTTTAGGCAGCTGAATTCAAAGTCACCACTGGTCGTACCAGCTTGGGAGACGATGAACGTTCGGAACGTCTAAAAACTTCTACCGCTGTTAATAACATTGTTGTTGTACACCAAATGTAGGTAGACAATTGTCAAATTAAAGTGCAAGTAAATAGCAGAGGCTATGGATTTGACCAAAGAACGTTTTTGCCACACATTGAATCAAGATTTAGGCATCAGAAACTCGTCCTTGCGTTGAGTGCCAGTTTTACACGCGTTAGATACACGTTTGTCTCTGAATGAGACACACCTACGCCTCTGTAGGGGCCCAGTGTGATACCGCAAATTCCACCCGTTTGAAATGTCTTTACAAGACTGTTTTTTCAACACGTGTTACAACACAAATTTCAATCGGATGTGGGAAAGGGGGACCTACAGTTTGTCGCCGAATCCGAATGGTGGGTTTTTGGGAATTTCCTTTCACACTTGGAGGTTTTGTAATTCTCATCTGCTTTATATGGATAGCGATAGAAGTAGACAAGTGTTTTACCAGCCCTAGCTAGGAATCGAACCAAGAGCCCCTGGTATGAGAAGCCAACGCGCTATCCGCTGAACTGAAGGCCGGCAAAGATTGGCTTGAGTGAACATTATCAACAATCCACTTGGACGGGTAAAAGAGATGAAAGCATCACTGAGAAAAGTGTGTAGACTTACAAATACTTAGGTAAGTAGGTATTTAGGTACGAGTAGGTTAGGTGGCCGTCTCCAGGGCATCACTTGGACCATGTTTCCGCATTTCCATAGCCACTTGAGTCTTCGCTCTTCATCTAAGTCATTGCCCAGCAATCCCAGTGGCGTTCAGTGTTCAGTTTAGTGACAATCTAGAAAAATAAAAATAAATTTGAAGAAAACATAATATGTATCTTTGTTAGGTTGGGACCTTTTCAGGTCATTCTCCTACTTACACGAAACACAAAAGAGTCACAAATAAAAATTTTCCAATATTAAGTTTTTTCCATCAATCAATACAGAGTACAAATCTGTAACTTTTTAAAAAATTGAATTTTATCACTGGAAAAATACTAAGGGTATTCACACCGACCTCCTTACTTTGTTAGTTTGGTCTTCGTTACAGTTTTGTATGTCTATTTTGTTTTTATTCGATTCTTTTACAAAAACAAAATACACGTACAAAACTACCGAGTACTGAACTAACAAAGTAACGCGTTCGGTGTGAATACCCCTACTGTACATATATCTGTTTTTATGTTAATTGCGTTGCTTCTGCAGAATCAATAGTTGAGTTGTAACTCTTTTGTATTTAGTATGCAATTTAATAAAAATATATAATTAATAATATTAATTATTAAGTTTTATTAATTATTATTATTATTAATTAATAATGAATTATTAAATATTATTTAACAAAAAAGGCTACTAAATAATTTTTCTGCTAGTATCTATACATTAATACCTTAAAACTTGATTGATTGGTTGGTTGCATTGCAAATAATTCTTATTCTTTCTTATTTCTTTTCATTTATATTTCAATGAAGCATGATTTTTGACTAATCAAACGATCACTAAGTTTGCAGCGAATGCAAGTAAATTGCAGCAACAAAACAACTGTTTAGCAAAAGGTTGACACTGATGAATGAATGCTGCCGCATTTGAATGATTTTAATGTTTCACTGTGTAAGTTAGACAGTCTACTCCTATTTCGATAAGTGTTGAATGCAAATGTAAACTTGGAGATTCACAGACGAAATCTTTTACCCAACTAAGAAAACAGAAACACATGCAAAACCGGTATTTTAATATAGAAGATAATCTGATATTAAAACCATGGCAAACTTCTACAGTTAAAAAGATATAGAGACGCACTGTAGTTCTAGAGTCTGTAGGAGGGAGAGTCGTAAGTCGGAATGTTTCGAGTTCCAGCGAAGAGAGAGAGAAGTGTCTCTAGTGTCTTCAGTAGGGAAGGAGATAAGCTTATGAATCTCGAAGTCTGCAGACAACTCTGTAGTGTCTTTCGTTTAAATAAATCTCATTTGTTTTCAAGTCAACGCATCGTTAAGACGCCACAGCTGCACAGAATCAGCGCGACATATCAGCGGTTCGTATCGCCGTAGTTTGTATCAGGCTGCAGCATGTTATCAGTCAGCTTGGCTTCGCGAAACGTGACACCGCTGCTGTTATTTGTATTATTTGCGCTCGAGTCGTGGTTGCTTATCAGTGGCTCAAGTGGGTCTACTTATTACACCGTGCGACAGCATTTTTCACACCGGTAAAAATCCATATGTGCGTGAAACTAGAGACCAAATATAGTTATACTGCGTACTCAGATTTTCATTTCTACATCCTTTGTTCTTTTAAAAGGACTTCAACATTTTTAAGGGGATACAAAATTAAAAAATATAACAAATACTTAACCTTGTTAGAATATGGCGATATGTACATATATCAAATGAAAGAGGAAAGGCTCAAGAATTTGAATAAAATTGATTTTTTATTTATTTGTAAAAAAAGGATATGAAAAAGGTCCTTTGAAAATTTTAGACCTTTATATCCTTGAAAATTTACATAGCATTTTCTTGAAAAGTAAGTATGTTAAGACCCAAAATCTCCTTGATCACGTGTCAAAATTTCATTGACGTGTCAAAATTTATTCTCGCTTCATTGATTTTGTATCTATTTATTATTTCAAATACTGATACGCAAGTAAATTAGAATTTTTGTACTTCATTAGCTTCCGCCTTTTTTTTAATAACTTTCGAACCAATAAAGTTAGAGTCATGAAATTTTGACACGTGATCAAAGAGATTTTGGGTTCTAACATACTTACATTTCAAGAAAAATCTGTATAAATTTACAAGGATATAAAGGATTAAAATTTTCAAAGGACCTTTTTCATATCCTTTTTTACAAATAGATAACAAATCAGTCTTATTTAAATTCTTGAGCCTTTCCTCTTTCATCTGATATACATATCGCCATATTCTAATGACGTTAATTATTTTTTATATTTTTTTCTGTTTTATGCCCTTCCAAATTTTGAACTCCTTTTAAAAGGACAAAGGATGTAGAAATAAAAAACTGAGTACGCCGTATTACTATGTTTGGTCTCTAGTTTCACGCCCATATGAATTTTTTCCGGTTTTTTTTTATTTTTGTAGCACGGTGTTATATAGCAGTGGCATGACCGTAGCGGGGGTAGCGCGGGTGTTGCGCCTCCTATGAAGATTAGAAAGAAGAAAAATGTGCTCATTATTTAATCTTCGGCCTCTTTATCGCACGTTCGTGACAGTGAGCTCGTTTTTTGCTCAGTGCGGCTCATAACATGGGCGTCACTTACTACATGAGCAGCGCTTAGTTCTTAGTTTGCGTTCTGCGCTCGAAGCTGTACTCAGTGCGACAGTTGATTCTTCTCCGGTTCCTTTAAGCGCCACCTCGTTCAAGTGTTCGCCATGCTGCCACTACGAGCACGCCAACTGTGGCCAACGCTACTGCAGCGCGCCCGTGTGGCCTGTCGCCACGCGTCACGCTCCTCGCACTCGGGCAGCGTCGCACCCACCGCACTCTACGACTTTCACGTGCGCGCTGGCGGCAAAATCGTCAACTTTGGAGGCTACGCGCTGCCGGTGAATTACGCCGACCAGTCCATCACCGCCTCGCATCTGCACACACGTCGCCACGCTTCTATTTTCGATGTGTCGCACATGCTGCAGACGTACGTGCACGGCAAGGATGCGGCTGCCTGCCTAGAATCGATATGCACGGCTGACATTTGCGGCACGCCGCCTGGCAGCGGCACGCTGACTGTCTTTACCAACGCTCAAGGCGGCATACTCGACGATCTGATTGTGTCCAAGGTCAGCGACAAGCTGCTCTATGTCGTTTCGAATGCGGCCATGAAGCAGCAGGACGCGCAGCTGATGGAAGCGGCGGTGGTAATGTTCGACTCAAAAACAAACTGACAGCTATACAATAACGCTCGCTGTTACAGGCAGCGGCGAAAGCAGCGGGCAAGGATGTGAGCATTGAGTTTCTCCCCAGCAGCGAACAGTCGCTGATCGCGCTTCAGGGCCCCAGCGCGGTCTCAACGTTGGCGCAGTTGGTGCCGCAACGTGCGGCGTTCGCGCAACTGTATTTCATGCAGACGATGACGAGCGTAGTAGCTGGCGTGCCCGACTGCCGCATCACGCGTTGCGGGTACACGGGCGAGGACGGCGTCGAGCTGTCGGTGCCGTCGCAGCATGTGCAACGCGTAGTCGAGGAGCTGCTGTCCGTCGATGCCAACATCAAAATGGCCGGCTTGGGAGCGCGTGATTCGCTGCGACTCGAGGCGGGCATGTGTCTGTACGGCGCCGACATAGACACACAAACAACACCAGTCGAGGCAGGGCTCGCATGGCTGGTGGGTGCGTTCGTCTCCGCACATGACTTTTCATTAGCCTACTAAACCTATTCTTCTCTTCGGTGTTCTCTTTTCACACAGCCAAACGTAGACGCGCGGAGCTGAACTTTCCCGGCGCGCATCAGATCGTCGCACAGCTGCAGTCGGGCGTCAAGCGGCGTCGTGTCGGTTTCGTGATGCAGGGCACGCAAGTACCTCCCGCACGCGCCGGCGTACACATATCGCTGAACGGCTCCTCTGTGGGGTACGTAACAAGCGGTTGTCCCAGTCCCAGCCTCGAGAAGAACATTGCCATGGGCTACGTGTCTGAAGAGCTGAAGCGACCTGGCACGCTGGTCGAGCTGAAAATACGCAACAAACTATACCCAGCCACGGTGACAGCTATGCCTTTTGTCAAGACGCAATACTACAATAAGCCGAAAAACAACTAAATAAAAAATCATATAGTAAAAGTTTTAACATTCTCCTTTTTAACATCTTCCACATGTGTAAAAGGGCGGGCGGGTACCCAACGCGACAGCGATCACTTTGCGGAGGAGTAAGGGACTGCCGAAACTATGCGGCATCACTATCACCCTCTCACCCGAGGTGAAATACCTTGGCACCATACTCGACTCCAAGCTTTCTTGGAGGCGCAACGTGGAAGAGCGGGTGAAGAAGAGCTTGAATGCCTTCTACGTTTGTCAGAAGACCTGCGGGAAAAAGTGGGGATTGCGGCCGAGCATTGTCCACTGGATGTATACAGTGATCATTCGGCCGATCTTATGTTACGGAGCCATTGTCTGGTGGCCGGCCACGGACACCAGGTTCTTGACGACGCAACTGACGAAGGTGCAGAGACTGGCGGCTATGGGAATAGCAGGCAGGCCGAGAGATGATTCTACATCTCCACCCAATAGAGCAGTTCATTAAGTGCTGTGCCGCAAAAGGCGCCCTCAGGCTGAGACAGGTCAACCTGTGGAAAGAGCACGCTTATGAACACTCTGGGATGCTAAGGTCATTTACGAGGCCAGGTACAGAACATCAATTAGATTCCTGCACGAACTATCTGATTCCAAACCTGGATTTTGATGCGCGCGCACTTACCTCCTTTCCCTCAAGGGAAGAATGGGGACAAGTGTGACAAGAGACGCCTCCATCACCATCTTCACAGACGGTTCTAAGATGGAGAAAGGTACAGGAGCTGGTTTCCACTCAGATGTACTATGGGCACAACGGTCTTTTAGACTCCCGGACCTCTGTAGCATCTTTCAGGCGGTGAAATTTGCAATCTGGAAAGCTGCTGAACTAATCCGCAATAGCGGATTATCACCCACGGATATCACAATCTGTGTGGATAGTCAGGCAGCTGTTAAAACGCTAGAATCAGCCACTGTGAAATCAAAGGTAGTGCAGAGTTGCCGCATCGGGCATCACCGAGTCACTCTCTGCTGGGTTCCGGGCCACTCTGGAGTGGCAGGAAACGAGGCAGCGGATGAGATGGCAAGAAAGGGGGTTGCCCTGCCTCTAACCGAAGTGGATAACTCTGTGCTCCCTCCTATATCTGCCCTGTATATGCATATTGACAGGTTAAGCAAAACTTACATCGAAGCTTCATGGCGGAGCAGAACTGATTGCAGTACCTGCCGGGCAATATGGCCTTCCCTTTCCGTGAGGAAAACATGATTTGTACTGTCCCTGAGTCTAACCTCTATTAGGCAGCTTGTTGGGGTCATTACTGGACACTGCGCCATTGGATCCATGCTTGTAAAATGGTGCCTCTCGTCCAGTGATGTCTGCAGAAGCTGTGGAGATGAAGAAGAAGTGGAAACGATCCAACACTACCTGTGCCACTGCCCGGCTCTGCAGGAACGCCGTCTCTGTACCCTGGGGTCAAGGTTCCTGGCAATAGTTGAAATTTCGGATCTACTCTCCTTCATCAAGAGGTCGAATTGATTTGCCCCGGACTGAGAGCCACTGGCTAGCTCCAGAACCTTCCAAGAAGGGATTCACAATGGGCCATTTTGGCCTCCGAGTGGAAGTGCGGCCTCTGGGTTGCACACACCCTTCCCTACCTAACCTAACCTAAGGGAAAGCCAGTAACAAGCGGGTGCGGATGCGAATTTGCAATGCAAACCGAGTGGCAAACCCCAAAATTCAACGCACGCGCACACCAGTTAATCGCTAAACAGCACACCTTAAGCGGCTTTATGGTGATTCAATTTGCTCGTTCATATGGCTCGTGTCCGTGCCTGCAGCTGGGTGGTTGGGTTGGGCAAGGCATCGTTTCCCTTTGCAGACACCTTCAATTTAATTTCAACTAACCGCCACAATATCAAATTCTTTATTATATTCTAGCCGAGTACAGCCCAATCAATGTTTCATCGGGCAGCTTGACATTTGTAAACCCCGAATAGCCTTGCGAAAGCGGACCGTTGAACATGGGAGAAAGCTTGAACGTAAGTCGTCGCGTCCAGTAGAGGCCATAGAGCATAATGGGTCTGATGAAGTCAGAACGTAAGTTCCTGGTAGGCGCCCGTTTGGCGAGTATGTTAAAACAGCGTTCAATCGACAGTAAAAAACTAAGCACTCGATATGCCAAAGCAACAATATTTCGGCGTGTTTTTCTCAATATTTGCAAAAATAGTATTTTTCCCAAGCCATAGTTACACTGTTACACGTTGACACTTTAGTGAACAGGGCCCCGTAATTGATGCGTTCCACATCACACGAACGCTGCGATTTGCCTTCAGTCAGCAGCCAGGCAACATTTATGTCCCGAACACATAGACGACGACAGCGGCACGACTGCATCGTGAAAATATAGAATTAGAACGTTCGTACACTACACGACCACCGACTGCAGTTGTCACTGTCGCCAAACATAGAACAATTCTCTATTTCGTAGACGACAAAATTAAAACAACTGACATCACTGTTTCAAAACAGATATTTTTAATGGAATTTTCCTTACATTTTCAGACTTTTACTTACCGCTTTGAACAACCATTACATATGGATTTCAGTTAAAATTTACTAGTTTTAAAAATTGTTAAATATTGTCATTTGTTTTAAATTGATTGAGGAACTATAAAATTAATGTAGACGAATGTTTAGTAAAGAAAGTGAGCAAGCACTTTAAAGTTTTTGGTTTAGGAGCTCAAAAATATGATTGTGATGTCGTTGCTGCCGTTGCTTTCATTGTAATCACATAGTTGACTACACGACGACAATCGAAGCCGATGCCATCTTGAAGTTGTGTAGCCGTGTCGCTGCCGTCTTGAATGTGTTCGGGTCATTAGTCATGGAATTGCTGTTATTTTGTTGTTACACTGTTTGTTGTTGTCTAAAGAAACGACTACATTCTTGTACAATAAAAATCCACCTGTAGGCTAAAATTAAATTCAATCACTACAAAGCAAAGTGGTCAGCATTGCTGCGGGCAGCCTCAACTCAAAGCAAAAAAATAATAATCACAATTGTTGCTTAATCTTCTTTTGTGATTTTCATTCATTTATTCATATCAGCGCAATTTTCAGTGTGTTTCTTTCATTTTATTTTCAGTCTCCATTCTATGTTTTTCTATTTTCTACATTTTTATTACATTTCCTTGAATGTGCCACAGCAAAAAAAATGCTGCCCGCAGCTAAGCGACCGCAATTTAATTGTCAGTTGACGCAAATGTTTGTGCTACCGAAGGTTGTTGTTGTTGGCTTGCAAGGAAATGTCGCAACGGCAATTCAACCTTAAAAGAATAGTAATGTAATGTAATTTGTACAAAAACAATGTAAACATTTTGCACAATAATGGCAGCATTTTTTTTAACGCATTTGCTAGAAAGAGAACGCACACAAAAATAACCTTTCCGCATGAATGGCGTTGGGCAGACAGTTTTATTTTCGATTTACTTTCTATCTGTGTTGCCTCTTTGTTGTTTTTATTGTTGTTTATTTAAACCATTAGCTTTGGCCCATTATGCTACCATTAGATTATGGCCCACGAAATGCGATTTATTTAATGCAAATGATGCGCGGCAATTGTTATGTGTTGACGGCATGTGCGCTATCTCACTCGCACACAAGTAGTATTAAGGCAAATGGTACCTGGTGGCTGTAGTGTCATCTCTGTCGCGTTGAATTGCAATTTCTGAGTGCCAAAACTTTTTTTTTATTTTATGCCACTCTGTGGTTGCCGGGTTCATTCATTTCAATATGAGGTTTGTAGGGCCCAAAAGAAGGCGTGGCCTTTGGAAAACTGTTAAGAACTCCAACGTAATCAACAAGAGGTGAACGGCCTTAGATTGTTCCACCGGAAACCGGAGAAAATACGTGTAGAAGTGGGGAATTTTAAAAGTTGCTGTTGATCATTTTGCTTGTAACTCTTAAACCAGATAGAAAAATCTTAGCTTTTTCTCGAGAAAGCCAAGAAAATCAAAGTAGCAGCTGGGAATATGAAAAATTTTAATGGATACATTTTAAACACTTGTAACTCCTAAACTAAAAGAGATGGAGTCCTAAAATGTAGCGTATTTGTTAGTTGAACTCTGCAGCTATTCATCGAGTGGGGAAAGCTTTAAGTTGTTCCACTGGAAAACTGAGAAAATCAAAGTAGAAATAGGTATTAATAGAGTAATAGAAAAATTTTTTTAAAATTTTAAAATAAAAAAACTTTAAAGCTTGTAACTCCTGAACTAGTAAAGATGAAGACCTAAAATGTAAGCATTGGATAGTAAACAAAATTTTGTAGGAAAGATGAAGACCTAACCTATATTGCATTGGTTAGTAAAACTTCGCATCTCACCCGAAAACCAAGAAAATCGAAGTAGGAATTAGTAATTTAAAAAATTGTTTCTGAAGAACCTTAAAGGACCCTAACTCCTAGACAAAAAAAAATGTAGACCTGAAGTAAAAATCACTCCATAATAGAACTCTACAGATTTCCAACGAGTGCTGTAAAGCCTGAGGAAATTTTCAAACGAAATTCTAAGAAAATAGTTTAAGAAAAATCTGAGAAATCTGAAAAAACTGTAATTGAAAAAGTTAAACTTTACTTAACTTTACTAAACGCCTACACTGGAAGAGATAGAGGCAAAACTGGTATGAGATTTTCTAGTAATTAGTGTCCGACCGAAACATCTTTTTTGGGGCGAAACAGAAACCGAATTTCGGTTTTTTTTTAATATTCGGCCGAAACCGAAACATTCTAATATAGTTGAAATAAAAATCACCATTTCAAGCATTTTTTTTCAACAAACGAATTTTACATTAAGTAAATAAAGAACAAACATAACATAAATAAATAAATACTTATTAATAAAAACAATTTATTCATTTTTTAAAAACATAAAAATTTAAAAATTACTTTTTCGAACCTTACTCGCTAATATTCAAAATTACATAATTTAATATTATGCTAAAAAAAAGTTTATTTACCATACATTGGTGGCATCTAAATTACTCCTCCTTTCACTATATATCTGCTACACAAAAAAATGTAAAAAAATATTCTAGAAAGTTTCGGCCGTTCGGCCATTTTTTGGCCGAACCACTTATTTGAGCCGAAACCGACACCGAATATTCGGTCGGATACTATCGGGTGTTTTTTTTAGAGGTATAGAACTTCGAATTGAAATAAAACACAAGAAAATCGTTTTAATGTCCATCAGTTTGGCTTTATTGGAAGGATAATTTTATGCCATTAATGTTTAAATATGATTTCGGGCATGTGGCCGCCGCGGCTGGCTCGAATAAAGCCAATTCTACAGGTCCAATTTTCAACCACTTTTTCGAGCATTTGGGGCCGTATGTCGGCAATAACGCCACGAATGTTGGCTTCCAAGTCCCCTAACGTTTCTGGTTTGTTGGCGTAGACGAGCGACTTCACATATCCCCAAAGAAAATAATCCAATGGTGTCAAATCACACGATCTTGGTGGCCAATTGACAGGTCCATTCCGCGAAATTATGCGCTCATCGAATGTTGCCTTCAATAAATCGATTGTGACGTGCGCTGTGTGGCATGTAGCGCCGTCTTGTTGGAACCACAACTCATCCACATTCATGCCATCCAATTCGGGAACAAAATAGTCGGTTATCATGGCTCTATACCGGTCTCCATTAACGGTAACTGACTCCTCTTCTGACTGGGTCCTCTTCAACATTTTGCTCTACAGCGGCAATTGTTTCTTCGGTGCGCACTGTTCGACGTCTCTGCGGATGCGTATTATCACATAGAGTAAACGTAGTGCGAAAACGACCCATGGTTAACCGAATTAATTGCTCTGATGGACGATTATGTCGACCATAAAATGGACGGAGCTTGCGGTAAACTTCGCGAACTGAACCATTATTTTCGAAATAAATTTGCACGATTTGCAAGCGTTGTTCTTTTGTCAACCTGTTCATGATGAAATGGCAAACCAAACTGAACATAAATGACATTAGAGTTGCCAGATTTGACCACAAAATGCCAGCTTTATCTCTATTCGAAAAACAAACCTCTTAAAAAAACACCCGATACTAGTAATCGAACTAAGAGCTTCTTGAAAAAATGGGCATAGCTCTCACACTTTTGAATAGGGTTGCCATATAAGTGTGTTTTATTTATTTATTTATTTATTCTATTTATTCGTCTACAGAGGTTCTTACAGACTACTAGATCAATTAAATACTTTAAATAAATTCAATTTGAAGTAAACAACATTTAAATATCATTTTACATAACTAAAACATTTTTCTATAAACCAAAATAATCTGACATTAATTCCACCCAGTGGCGCACACGGTCGTACAACTTTTGAGCCCAATACCCTTTGAAATCATATTTTGTACCAGCAATTTTTTTATTTGGTGAGGATTTGAACCCCAGAAACCCCTTCTGTAAGCGCCACTGATTCTACCCCCCAATTTACAACTCTAAATGATCGTGGCGCACTTTCTTAACCTGTTATGGGTTGATATGAGCACATATGAACCTATTTTTTCACTAATAAAATTAGTTTTGTTAAAATATAAGACAGCTGTTTTTATTAAAAAAATTTGAAATATTAAAAATTACTTTCTATACTGTACCATATACATAAAAAGTCGGTCAAGAGCGCCCGAAATAGACAAGTGGAAGTTTACTTATTGTTATTACAGCTATTGAAAAGCATTTTGTTGCGTCGACCACTGTGCGAGCGAAATGCCGTGAAATAGATTTCTGCAATTGTATTAGTGCGATGTGTGTGTGTGTGTGTGGTGGATTGTCAGCGGGTGTGGAAATGATAAATGATTTTGCGTCATTGTCTTCTTGTTGTTGTCTGTCAATGCCGTCTGGCAGCAACAGCCGCTTCAATGACTTCACCGCTCTTCGACCAGCAAATCGCATTTGTTGCGCAATTGCAAGTTTTTCGATTTATGCTCTTTCTTGCTACTTTCTTTTTATCGTTCTCTTTATTACTTTCGCGTTTTTGTGTTTCAACATATTTAATGTTTTTCTGTCCTTTTGTCTCTTTCAGTTGTTGCTGCATGGATTTTTTATACTAATTTCCGTTTCGTTCTATACATTTTTGCATTGGAGTGTTTATCTTTAATCGTATTTTGTATTTGGTTGCTGTAATTGTTTTAATTTGCTGTCTACTTTGTTTATCTTTCTTCCTTTAGTGCCATTATTTGTTTCCATTACTAAACGTTGTTGTGTTTTTTTTTTTCTTGTATTAGGCATTTGAAATAATTGCACAACGTTTTGACATTCCTGGAATTTATTTTAGAATTGTGTTGCTCCGTCGTTGGTCCTTGAATGATTGATGGCAGTTTTGCACAGCCCGCTGTGACAGCTTTGCCTATTGACATTCCATAGCCGAACTCTAACTGTGATTTGAACTTTTGGTTGCGAGAGAATGAGAGAGTTGCAAATATAATAAATTGTAGCTCATTATTGCGAGTAGTTAATTTAAATTTTGACATTCTGCAGATTTCTCCCACTAACAAATCACTTTTGTGATTTTATGCGCGCGACATGCGAATCTTTAAGTTTTAGTTAAAATGTTGACAAGTTTTAAGAAATTCTTCATATATTAAATTAGTACTAAACGCATTCCAAAATATGATAACATTTAAACATTTTTTTGGTTTAAAAACCAAACGCATTTCTTAATACAATGCAATAACCTTTTGAAGGTTTTTTGATTCGGGAATCGATTCAAAGGATTCAGTTTTAGTCTCTCAACAAAACAAAATTGACGAAAAGTTTAACAAAATTTTAAATTATAATTCAGTAAAAATTTTAGTTTACTAAAAGCTTTGTTGAGGTTATATGTTTCATAATGTAAATGTGTTCAACTTACTAACAACTGGCAGATCTGAAAAATTTAAAAAATCCACAGAAGTAAAAGTTAGCAGGGAGCCTATTGGTTGCAATGTATTCTAAGAGTTTGGGGCTGAAAAAGCAATCACAGCCGCCAGTAATCCCCTTACTTTCCCTTCTTATTTCCTCTTTCGAAACGAAGGATCAAGTTGTTGAAATCCCATGATATCACCAGATGAACGAAGAGGAGGTTCGATGCGGCTTCTAGAGATCGATGACGTAAAGGGAGACTTTGTCAAAACTAGAAGGATCAAGTTAAGGGACCCCCTCACTCCCGTGGTCACCCTGTATAAACTATTACGTTACGCTGAAAGAGATCTTCCATGCGGCAGAGACGAGATCTTCAACGACGAAGAAGCAGACTGTATCTGTACTACAAGAATGGCGTAAGGGACCCACCCCCATGATCTCTCTGGATGAACGGTGACGAAGAGTTGTTCGATTCGGAAGCTGGAGGTCGACAACAAAGAGGAAGACCGTGTCCGCCCTGGAAGGATCAAGTTGAAGTACCCTCATGATCTCTCTTGATGGGCGAAAGCGCTATGCCAAAAAATGTGTTCGATGTGAAGCTGAAGGTCAACGACGAAGAGGATTTGCAGTGGAATTATCAAGTTAAGTGACTTCCCAAGCTGTATCTGGATGAACAGTGACGCTCCACCGAAACAGATCTTCGATGCGGCAGAGACGAGATCTTCAACGATGAAGAAGGAGACCGTATCTGTACTGGAAGAATCACGTTAGAGACCGCCCAATGGTCTCTCTGGATGAACGGGGACGAAGAGTGGTTCGATGCGGAAGGTGGAGGTTGACAACGAAGGATCAAGTTGAGGGTCCCCCACGATCTCTTTGGATAGACGAAAGCGAAAAGTTGTTCGATGTGAAGCTGAAGATCAACGACGAAGAGGATATGTGGTAGAATTATCAAGTTAAGTGACTCCCTATGGTTTTTTAGGATGAACAATGACGCTACACCGAAAGAGGTGTTCAATCCAACTACTGGAGATCGAAGACGAAGAGCAAGAGAGAGGATCCCCCATAATCTCTCTGATGAACGGAGACGAAGAGTTATTCGATGCGGACCTGGTCGACAATGAACGACAATACCGTGTCCCCATTGGAAGAATCAAAGGGGGTCCCTCCCCCATGTTTTCTCTGGATGAACGAAGGCGCTATGCCGAAAAAGTTGTTCGATGTGAAAGCTGAAGGTCAACGATGAAAAGGATTTGCGATGGAATTATCAAGTTAAGTGACTTCGCATGGTGTCTCCGGATGGGCGATGACACTGTGCTGTAATTGGTCTTCGTTGCGGATGCTAGAGGTCGACGACGTAGAGAGAGACTGTGTCCGCAATGGAAGGATTAAGAGTGAGGGAAACCCCCTTGGTTTTCTAGATGAACGAACGAATATGGAAGCTAAAGGTTAACGACAAAGAGGATTTGCGGCGGAGTTATCAAGTTATGTGACTTCAAGTTATGTGTCTCTGGCTGAATAATGACGCTACGCCGAAAGAAGTGTTCAATGCAACTACTGGAGGTCGAAGACGAGGAGGACGACTGTATCGGTACTGGAAGGATCAAGTTCAGGGACCGCTCCCCATGATATCTCTGAATAAACGATGATGCTATACCGAAATAGGTTTTCATTGTGGCTGCTCGAGGTCGTCGACGTAAAGAGAGACCGTGTCTGCATTGGAAGAATCAAGTTGAGGGACCACTCTATGTACTCTGGATAAATGATTACGATGAAAGATTAATTTTAAATAGGAAGTATTTCTTTTTATGTGCGCAACTAAAGAATGTGTAGCGGTCGGAATCGGTGGTCACTTTCACCCCCCAAGAACAACACATTAATTGTGTCTCCGAAAGGATCAAGTTGAGTGACCCCTGCACAGCCTTTTCTGACCAGAGTTACTTAATGGTATAATGGATATAATGGTTGTAAGTAAAAAATCGCTGGTCTCCGCCCTCTAGAAGAACTCATTCACTAGCACTGAAATTAATTAACAAAACGCACACAAAAACATGGCAACAAGGAAAATATTTGCCATAAACCAATTTAAATGAAATCAATTTACTTAAGAAACAAATCCCATGACCAAATAAAGCAAAAAATTTCTTCATTGTTGCCGCACTGCCATTGTTTCCACAATGTTGCGGTCAGTGCGGGTGAAACTTTAATTTCGGGAATTTTCCATTTCTCTTGTCGACATTGTCGATATTTTCGCACACGAATGAAAACGTTAAAATTGCGGGTTGCCGTTGCTGCACAGCAATCTATACAATTTGTGCAACAGAAACGCCGAACACAACACCTCTGATGCTTGAACCTTCAACTCTGCCAACGACAATGCAGAAGGGGGGAAAGTTCGAGCGTTGGTGCACTGCACTGCACTTGCAATGTGCAGGCTGTGCACAATTTAGCCGAATCAGTGCAATTAGAAAAGTCAACAATTAAAACGAAATACGGCAACAGCGAGAAAGCGCACTGAAGCGACGCTCGATTTCCGGCCAAATGGATTTTCAACCGACGACCGGCTGCATTGGCAGCGAGCAACGCTGCGTACGATGGACTCAATTTCGCTGCCAACGGCTGCTCACTGGTTTGGAACCACCTCCCTCACCCACGGTTTGCATATCATTTACAATTAGAGGCCCAAATGTCGATTTTCTCGATTTTTCCGTTGGCAAAATAGGAGCGAAATTAAAATGCTGGCTAACATACAAAGTTTCCCTTTTTCCAGGTGGTTTCCAACGTATGGAGCGTGTTTTTTTGCGAATTTAAGCGGCGCAAAGGCTCCTCACACACTTTTCGAAAAATTGTTATTTTGTGTTTCTGCTCTAACGCTGTGAAAATGCACAGCTGCCACGCACAATTGCACGCGTATTTTTGTGCATGTTTGTGTGGGTGTGCTTCGCTGCTGCTGCTACTGCAGATTATGCAAACAAAATTCGACTCCATTTGTTTTTTTGGCGCCTGTAGCAAATTTGTTGTTGGCAATGCTGCGCTTAATGGCGGCTGTGTAAACGTCCGTAGGTGCAAAAAAATGCCCATCCTCGTGACTACACACTGCGCTATGTGTTAGCGATAAAACAAAATTTGGTGCACCAAAAGCGAGGTTTGGGCGCAGAGGTCGAAAGCTCCAGAATCAAAATTGAAAAAAATTTCAACAGCATCGACAATACTCTGCCCTAAAATTATGACAGCAAAGTCAATTAGTCGAAGAGAGGGAAGAATTTTTCGGAAATAACTGTATTTTGTATACTATGTATTGGCAAATAAGTCTGCGTTGTATAAAATTTAAAGTGAATTTTTTTGAGATGATAAGTTAGCTTAGTCTAGTTGTAGTCTAATTGTAGTTTGTTGTAGTCTAGTTTTAATCTAATTATTTTGAGTCTAGTCTAGTTCTAGTTTAGTTGGAGACTGATTATGGACTAATTGTAGTGTAGTTCTAGTTAGTTCTAGTCTAGTTGTAGTCTAGTTTTAATCTAATTATTTTTAGTCTAGTTCTAGTTTGGTTGTAGTCTGATTCTAGTCTAATTGTAGTCTAGTTCTAGTTAGTTCTAGTCTAGTTGTAGTCTAGTTTGAATCTAATTTTTTTTAGTCTAGTTCTAGTTTGGTTGTAGTCTGATTCTAGTCTAATTGTAGTCTAGTTCTAGTTAGTTCTAGTCTAGTTGTAGTCTAGTTTGAATCTAATTATTTTTAGTCTAGTTCTAGTTTGGTTGTAGTCTGATTCTAGTCTAATTGTAGTCTAGTTCTAGTTAGTTCTAGTCTAGTTGTAGTCTAGTTTTAATCTAATTATTTTTAGTCTAGGTCTAGTTTAGTTGAAGACTGATTATGGACTAATTGTAGTTTAGTTCTTGTTAGTTCTACTGTAGTTGTAATCTCGTTTTAATCTAATTATTTTTAGTTCTAGTTTAGTTGAAGACTGATTATGGACTAATTGTAGTCTAGTTCTAGTTAGTGTAGCTTAATTGTAGTCTGATTTTAGTCTAATTGTAGTCTAGTCCTAGTTTAGTTGTAGTCCAATTCTGATTTAGTTGTAGTATAGTTTTAAACTAATTATTTTTAGTCTAGTTCTAGTCTAGTTGTAGTCTAGTTTTAATCTAATTATATTTAGTCTAGTTCTAGTTTAGTTGAAGACTGAATATGGACTAATTGTAGTCTAGTTCTTGTTAGTTCTAGTTTAGTTGTAATCACGTTTTAACATAATTTTGTTTAGTCTAGTTCTAATCTAGTTGTAGTCTGATTCTAGTTTAATTGTAGTCTAGTTCTATTTAGTTCTAGTCTAGTTGTAATTTAGTTTTAATATAATTATTTTTAGTCTAGTTCTAGTTTAGTTGAAGACTGATTATGAACTAATTTTAGTCTAGTTATAGTTAGTTCTAGTCTAGTTGTAGACTAGTTTTAATCTAATTATTTTTAATCTAGTTCTAGTTTTGTTGTTGTCTAATTCTGGTCTAGTTGTAGTCTAGTTCTATTTAGTTCTAGTCTAGTTTTAATCTAGTTTTTTTAAGTCTAGTGCTAGCTTAGTTGTAGTCCGATTTTAGTCTAATTGTAGTATATTTCTAGTTTAGTTGTAGTCTGATCCTGGTCTAGTTGTAGTCTAGTTCAATTTAGTTCTAGTCTAGTTGTAATCTAGTTTTAGTCTAGTTTTAATCTAATTATTTTTAGTCTAGTGCTAGCTTAGTTGTAGTCTGATTTTAGTTTAATAGTAGTTCTAGTCTAGTTGTAGTCGGATTTTAGTCGAATTGTAGTCTAGTTCTTGTTTAGTTGTAGTGCGATTCTTGTCTAGTAGTCTAGTTCTAGTTAGTTCTAGTCTGTAGACTAGTTTTAAACTAATTATTTATAGTCTAGTTCTAGTTTTGTTGTAGTCTAATTCTGGTCTATTTGTAGTCTAGTTCTATTTAGTTCTAGTCTAGTTTTAATCTAGTTCTTTTTAGTATAGTGCTAGCTTAGTTGTAGTCTGATTTTAGTCTAATTGTAGTCTAGTTCTAGTTTAGTTGTAGTCTGATTCTGGTCTAGTTGTAGTCTAGTTCTATTTAGTTCTAGTCTAGTTGCAATCTAATATTAATCTAATTATTTTGAGTCTAGTGCTAGCTTAGTTGTAGTCTGATTTTAGTCTAATAGTAGTCTAGTTCTAGCTTAGTTGTAGTCTGATTCTGGTCTAGTTATAGTCTAGTTCTAGTTACTGTAGCTTAATTGTAGTCTGATTTTAGTCTAATTGTAGTATAGTCCTAGTTTAGTTGTAGTCCAATTCTGATTTAGTTGTTGTATAGTTTTAAACTAATTATTTTTAGTTTAGTTTTAGTCTGATTCTGATCTAGTTGGAGTCTAGTTCTAGTTAGTGTAGCGTAATTGTAGTCGAATTTTAGTCTAATTGTAGCCTAGTCCTAGTTTAGTTGTAGTTTAATTCTGGTCTAGTTGTAGCCTAGTTCTAGTTGGTTCTAGTCTAGTTGTAGACTAGTTTTTAACTATTTATGTTAAGTCTAGTTCTCGTCTAGTTGTAGTCTGATTTTAGTCTAATTATAGTCTAGTTGCAATTTAATTGTAGTCCGATTCTGATTTAGTTGTAGCCTAGTTCTAGTTAGTTCTAGTCTAGTTGTAGTTTCGTTTTAATCTAGTTGTATTTAGTTGAAATCTAGTAATAATGTAGTCTAGTCTAGGTCCAAATTTAAGTCCAAACTTAAATCTAAGTCCATGTCTAAGCCTTATTTTAAGTCCATGTCTGGTTCTATGTCCATGTTTAAGTCTTAGTCCATGTCTAATCCTAAACCCAAGTTAAGTCTAAGTTGAATTCTAAGTCCATGTCTAAGTCTAAGTCTAAATCTAAGTCGAAGTCTAATCTATGTCTGGTTCTAAGTCCATGTCTAAGTCTAAGGCCAAGTTCAGTCTAAGTTTTAGTCCATGTGTAAGCCTACGTCTAAGTCCAAGTTCAAGTCCATGCCTAAGCCTTAGTCTAAGTTAAGTCTAAGTCTGAATCCAAGTCCAAGTCCAATTTGAAGTCAATTCCAAATTCAAATCTTAATCTTAGTCTAAATCTAAATCCAAGTCTAAGTGTAAATCTAAGTCCAAGTTTAAGTCGAGTCTGTAGTTATTGATGTGCATATTTTCATTTCGTAAATTGTTATAAGAATTCCATTTATATTCACTTCGATGACCATAACTTTAACCTAAAAGAGTCTGCAGTAGTGAGGTAAATATGCCACTCCCCTTCTTATTTCCTAACTTGAAACTATTTGTGTAGATGTCAACTGAGTTTTGAGTCAACAACTTATTTTCGATCCATTTCTCTCTTCTTTTGGTATGAGATTTCAAGATTTCAATCATTTGTTGAAACTATATGAGGCACTTTTGTTTGTTGTAGCGTTAACTTTACCATTAACGAAAAAAATATGTTTACCACTCAAAAGAACAGTTAGCATGTAGTGACAAATTACAACAAAAAACTGAACCTAACACATTTTTTAAATTCTCAGACTGCTGCAAAAATGTGTCACGATACAGAAATTTTGTTTGAAAACAAATCCTCTGACAAGGCAAAACATTGCGCGCAACTTAACCACAAATTTTGTTGCGAGTGCTTTGTGTAATTTTACACTGACACGCGGCGGTTATTTAACATATTTGTAATCAGTAATTCCCCAGAATGTTGTTCTAATTAATTTATGCAAATCACACGACACAGCGCTGCGAATTTGTACCGTTGCGCTGCCATATTTAACTGCACTTCGTTGTCGAGTAAATAGTTTGTTGTAAAGTTGATAACGGTGAGTTAATAGTGAAGCTTCGGAGGCCACCCACTCACTCAATGCCAGTTTGAGTTTACACTCTGTGCGAACGCACATACGTTCGCGATGCAATGCGAAATGATTTTGTCATTAGTAAAATTTTGCACTTTCTATTTGACTTCAATTATGCAAATCAACCCTCACCTACTGACCTAAACCCACTCAACTGAAGCACTAAGCCTCAGTCAACCTCACTCAGCCTCTACAGGTGCGGCCCATTGCCAATTATGACGTTGCGCTGTCACGTTGCCGCAATGTTATGTCAAAATTGAACGCCTCAAACCGTGCCAGCCGTCACTTAAATAGTAACCGTCGAATGCGTGGCGCTCATTATTTACGCGTGTTTCGCATATTTGTGCCAGATTTGGTCGGAATTTTAAACGCGCAAAAATGCGCAAATGTTGCCGCTGCACGATTTGCTGTTGCCTAACAAACGCGTTTTTAATAGCAACAAATCCCTTAATAACCCGAACGAACCTTTTAAAGTCGAGCCTAATTTTACTGCGAGCCTGTACTTTTAGATTCCAGTTTGAGTAGCAAATGTATGTATGTATGTGTGTGTGTGTTTTGATGACCAGTGTGCAAGGATTAACATTGCCCATGGCGCTGTTGTGGGAGTTTGTCGGCATTAGTTGTTTGCTTTGCTGTTATTTATTAACTTTTTGGCTGCCTGGTTATTTTTGGTGCAAAACTTCAACATTTACAACATACAAGCGTTGGCACTGAGCACATTAGCGCTTCGGCAAAATGGAAGCAGGTGTGGGTCTCTAATCTTATCGCAAAAGTCATAAATTTGCACAATGTTATTTTTTGCTTTGTTTTTGTGGTTGTCTTTTTAATAAAAAAAAACTCTTTTCAGTATTTTGTGGAGAATTGTATTCGGATAGTAAAAAATTAATGTTACACTTTTAGTAATTAGAATACATGATCAATAATTACGTATACGCCGAGTGGTGCGGTGTTACCATAAGATGAGAAGTGTTGGTTGTAATGATTTTTGTAGAGCTATACCAGCAGTTAGGTTACAGAACTCGGCTGTTAATGGATTCCTGAGCTCTTCCAATCAGAAGAGATATTACACCGAGCGACAGCATTTTTCACACTGGGCAAAATCCATATGTGCGTGAAACTAGAGACTAAATATAGTAATACTGCGTACTCAGTTTTTCATTTCTACATTCTTTGTCCTATTAAAAGGACTTCAAAATTTTTAAAGGGATAAAAAATATAAAAAATATTAAGCTCGTTAGAATATCGCGATATGTATATCAAATGAAAGAGGAAAGGCTTAAAAATTTAAATAAAATTGATTTTTTATCTATTTGTAAAAAAAGGATATGAAAAAGGTCTTTTGAAAATTTTAATCCTTTATATCCTTGAAAATTTACATTAAATTTTCTTGAAATGTAAGTATGTTAAAACTCCAAATCTTCCTGATAACGTGTCAAAATTTTATTACTCTAACTTAATTGGTTCGAAAGTTATTTTAAAAAATGCGGAAGCTGCAATTCTAATGAAGTCCTAAAAAATCCTAATTTATTTGAGTATCAGTATTTTAAATAATAAATAGACACAAAATCAATGAAACGAGAATAACGAAATTTTGACACGTGATCAAGGAGATCAGAGGAGACAGAAAACTACTCTACTGGAACTTTATCAGCATAGTGGTTGCTGTAGGATGTGGCATAGTAAACTTGTTATTGGAATCCTCGTGTTTTTTAGCACCGGAAATGGGGAATTACGCAGTCACAATGTGCTCCGACATCTTGTTGTGCTTATAAGAGGGTTGCCTCTTGAACCTAACCATTCCCAACCTAACCTAACTTGTTTCGATTTATTAGACAAAGAAAACCATGGCACAGAGCTATCATTGTCCGCAAGTTTTTCACCGAAAACATAACGAATAATGTTGAGTAGTCACTAAATTCACCTGATTTGGTTTACTGCGATTTTTTCCTGTTTGATGAACTCAAGAAACTATTATGAGGAACACCTTTTAACAGCCCAAAAGTGTTAATACAAAGCTCAAAGACGGCTTTGATAGACATACCGAAGTAAAGGACAACCGAAAAACACTTTAACCCTTTCGACCCCGAATGTTACCCTATGTCTCGATAGTACTTTTTCGTATTGAAACACTTGAAGTGTGCACACGACATTTGAAGTCGCCACGCCTCTTTGTTAGAGTTCTAGAGCTAGTTTACTTTTGAACAATTTTAGCTTAAAACGGGTTAAATAAATTTTGTATCAATATTTTTTAATTACAGAATAATTTTTTTTTTAATTTGCTTTGAATTCACTTCTAAAAATATTAATTTGTTGGTGCCTACCTAAATTAAATGACAAATAGGTGAAGTTGCTCTCAGGCAACTTTGGGGTCGAAAGCGTTAAAAATGTTTATTTAATTCAAATTAGCTGTGCTCAACATCACAAGGACCAAAAAATAGCTAAACAGTATAAAGGAACGACTTAAAATTAGCTTGAATGGAAGCAAGCAAAAATTAGGCATCCATAAACTACACTCAAGCATCTGAGTTATTTTCTCGTTTATTCCTTTATTAGCTAAATTTACAAATATTTCACCAAAATTTTAAAATTTTAACACTTTTAAACCTCAAACACTTTCAAAACCTTCAAATAAAAAGAAAAAACTGCCAACTGCCGAAATCAAAACTTAGCTTATCATATTCGACTGTAAATTTGTTCAATTTTCTAAAACTAAACTCAGTTTTTATTCAGAATAGAAAAGATAAATTCATGAACTTTAACAATTCATGGTGCCTCCAATCAATGTTACTCACAAATTATGTCTGCAACATTCAAAATTCTCAAAAACTTCAAAACACTTACAATTTAAAGCTGTAATTGTTAAAATCACTTGAAAGTTTATTAAACTGTACAAATATGCGCTAAATATTATTCCTCTTAAATTTTGGAGTAGCAAAACAAGAAGCTGGAAATGTTCTCTTTATTATAAATATTTGTTATAAATATTCCCACGATTTACTCACCAACATTAAATATTTTGTTTCTATAGATTTTAATTCAATTGTTCGTAACGCTAGCAGCACAGCATCGCTGCTAACAACAGCCAACTGTTAAGTGCACAGCCAGCGCACTGTTAACTAACACAACAGCAAAGCTCTTGTGGCTGTTAACAGATTTGAACAGCACTGCAGTTCAACAGTTGTTAAATGCAATCCACTAACTGTTGTTGTACAGCAGCGAGAGCAATTTATGCTTGTTTACACTGCAGCACATGAGAAAAAAACATATTATGTGGTATTTTTAATGACATTTGATTTGGTAAATTATTCCCATTGGATACAATTGCCACAAAGGGAAAAGTCACCTTTTCCCACAATGTCACACCGAGTGAGTTGCGTTGTGAGTTCCGAGAAAGATGCGCTTTGTGTGTGTGTATGTTACTTGCAACTGGGTTAATGTTTTATTAGCAAATATTGCCACATTGTGGTGTGAGCTGCACATGAACCAAGTAAGCAACATTTCATAGAGTTGCAATTAAATAAATTCTGCTGAATTTGGCCATGAAAAATGCATTTCTAATTAAACAAAAGCGAATATTGTTTCTGTTTTTTTATCTTCTCTTCATGTGCATTAAACTACTTTTTGCAACAACAATAAAAGAAAATGCATCAACATTTTGTGCAACTTTTGTCGGTCAGGCAAAACTTCATGAAATTTGAGCAGAAAACTGAACTGAAAACTTATTTAAGCTGTTGTGTAATGGGAAGATGATAGAGTTCGCGAGGGGAAGGGGCCAGGTGGTGGCAAGGAGAAACGCAAATAATACGCTGTCAACATTTTTAAAGCAGCCAAGTTGCACCTGCGTGCTGCTCGATACTGCCGCAATAAGTACGAAGCACTGCTGCTGCTGTTTCTTTCTCTTGCTTTTGCTGTTCGTTTTTGTTTGGTGTGCCGGCAGTTGTTGTGCGCTTCAAAAGTTGTTGACGCCATAAAATCACTAAAAGTTGCAACAGAAAGGAGTACACACTTGTCAGACCCGCCGCCGCCGCTAGCCCAGCGCACCTTGAAGTCCGTCAACATGCCGCCGTCGTCACTGATGGTGTCGATGTCGGCGGTGTGTCGGCAAACTGTCCTCGTGACTACCCGTCACGCTGCCGCCATTATTGACAAAAGGGACGGAAAGTAAGACAAAAGTACAAAAGAAGCGACAACCACACACACACACTCGCCCACACACAATACTTAAACGCCATTCTACTACATACTGTACACAAGGATGTACAGTGTCCTGTCATGTGATTAGTATAGAGAAAACAAAGAGTAGACTGTGAGCAATAAAATTTACTTTTTACTCGAACCTAGACTAGTCTAGTCTAGTCTAGTCTAGTCTAGTCTAGTCTAGTCTAGTCTAGTCTAGTCTAGTCTAGTCTAGTCTAGTCTAGTCTAGTCTAGTCTAGTCTAGTCTAGTCTAGTCTAGTCTAGTCTAGTCTAGTCTAGTCTAGTCTAGTCTAGTCTAGTCTAGTCTAGTCTAGTCTAGTCTAGTCTAGTCTAGTCTAGTCTAGTCTAGTCTAGTCTAGTCTAGTCTAGTCTAGTCTAGTCTAGTCTAGTCTAGTCTAGTCTAGTCTAGTCTAGTCTAGTCTAGTCTAGTCTAGTCTAGTCTAGTCTAGTCTAGTCTAGTCTAGTCTAGTCTAGTCTAGTCTAGTCTAGTCTAGTCTAGTCTAGTCTAGTCTAGTCTAGTCTAGTCTAGTCTAGTCTAGTCTAGTCTAGTCTAGTCTAGTCTAGTCTAGTCTAGTCTAGTCTAGTCTAGTCTAGTCTAGTCTTAGTCTAGTCTAATCTACTCCAATAAGTCCAAGAAGGACAGCCATTCATTTTTATACATCAAAATGTAATTTAAATGATTCCAATTTTATGGCCTCGTACTGTACACATGTACCAATATGTGTGTATGTGTATAAGTGTAGGTATTATAGCCAGACAGCCTCTTGCGTAGGTTTTGCTGTAAAAGCAAGTACAACAAGTGTTACTTAAAACTCTTGTTTTATCTAGCATGAGCGATAAACTTCTCGCAGCCGGCACCGAGCCATAGAGCCAACGATTTTATGAGAGTGTGAGTACTGCAAGGGAGCAGCGAAGGCAGCTGCGATTTGCAAAAATATCTTTTCCGCCTTCACTGCCACATCCTGCTCCACTTTCGATGCTGCCGTCCGAAGTGCATTAGTGTTTGTATTAAGCACCTGTGCCGAGCTGGCCAGCAACCGGCCAGCTGCTAATGCAGCAACAAAACTGCCCCAAGCTGTGCGCTATTTGGTGCATAAAACTTATGAAAAAGCAAATAAGCTCATATGTGCGCATATTTCGTTTTTTGCTCGTTTACTTAAAATGTTGGACTTTTACAGGGCAGCAATTTTTTTCCAATTTTCTTTATTTCTCACATTCACCTTTGCCATGTTGCGCTTTTACGTGCAAAGGTTCTTTGGTAACAAAAAACAATTAAAAAAATAAAAGCAAAGAAAACAATTCTGACAAAACAATGTGTGTGCCATATGTTGAAACTGAGAGCTCAGCTGAATGTTTTACTGGACAAACACAATTTCGAAATTACCATAAGCAAGCAGCAGCCTCAGTGTTTTATTTTTGGAGCAGCGTTAGTTGCGTGTTTTTTTTGTTTTTTTTTTTAAACGCACACTCACAACTGCAAAAACACAAAAATTACAACGCAACCACTTATTTGATTTAGGGAATTGCTTGCAGCTGTAATGCTTTAATGGTAGTTTGACAAACCTTAAAAGCCAAAACAACAACAGCACTATCTTAATATAAAATATTTAATATTAAAACACTTTTTCGTAAATATGTTGCTTTGGAAAATACACACACAAACTCAACTAAACTTTGTCCTTGACTTACGGTCACAGCAAACTGTTGAACGTGACATTTGTTATGGCTGATTATGATGGATAGCTGCACTAATAACTTTACAGCAGCTAAATTAACCCTTGGAATTAACTTTGCAGCAGCTCAATGACGTACGCATGAGGGTCTTGAGGGTTCAACGCCCCCAAAATATATATTTGTTACAAGCATTTTGGGCTCAAATATGGTTTCAAATGGTATGGAACTCAAAAGTTGAGTATGGAAGCCCTCCTCCCTCCTTGACGGCAGCAGCTACATTAACTCCTTCATAGCCAATAAAACAAATCTACAGCTTTATGAAATTTATTATAAATTTATTTTTTTATTTATTTTAAATGTATGCTGCGACTGTAAAAATGTCACAATGCAAATGTGCCTTGCTTTGGTTAGAGTGGCGACTTTAGAGAGCTCAGACTGTCAAAATTTCATGTGGTTCACTTAAGACCCATTGGTCATCAAAGGGCTAAGCCGTTATTATATTGGAAGAGGAATTTACTTATTGTCCTTCCACTCAGTGGTACTTAAAAATGTTCATTGTTGAGTGTTCTGTATAGAAATTTTGAGCCCAATAACATTTAAATTCATACTCGTATTTTCCGCAATTTTTTTAACAAACAGAGGGGTTTGAACTCCCCAAAATCCTCTTGCGCCAGTAACTACTCCTACTTCTTTTATAGGGTGTTCCAATAAAAATGCACAATTTTGATTTTTTTTGGCATTTTGTTTCTGTGCCTGAATCTTTGAATCTATTCCGTGGTAAAAGCTTCCTCAATAGGCAATTTGTATTCCGATCAAACTTCATCTGTACAGAATCGTCTGACCTTATTAAATAACTGAATTCTACACTTCCTGACAGTTGTGCAGAGTTTACTTATTTCGGCACACCACCAGGGGTCCTGAATCTTTTTCCGTGGTAACAGCTTCTTCACTGCGCAAATTACATCCAAGCCACTTTCAACATCGATGTTAGGACTCAACCAACTCAACCGATTCGTCTAGTTCTGCTATAGTATCAAGCAATCCAGGAATATTAGTGGGAAGGGAATGGTGAATCGTGTTCTCATACAAATTACAATTAGCCCTTTTTAAGTTTCTGAAAGCCGGTTGGCTCGGAATTTCCACAAAGATTTCCCATCGCATGTAGCAGTGGTCCGAAAAAGGATGGTCCTTGGACACAGTGGCGCCAGGGGGTTTAGGGAGTTCAAACCCCTCAAACAGAAAAATTTCTGCACCAAATTATGGTTCCAAATGGTCTTCGGCTCAAAAGTTGTACGTAAACGCCTCCAAAATGAAATTCTATGTGCGCCACTACTTGGAGATGTTCCAGTGGCCCATTCTTTCAGTTAGAGAGTCAACGACAAAAGTAAGATCTAGTACCTTAAATGTAAAATTTTATGAAAATGTATCCTTCAAGTATACAAATGGATCAAATATAAATGTGAGTTTTGAAATTTCTTTGGAATAAAGTTTCTTTAAAGTAAAAAAATTTATTTGAATTAAGCTACAAAAATACAATTGACTTTGTGTTGCAATGCCAAGTGATTTTATAAAAGTTAGCACTAAGTTTTCAGCAACAGCAACAAATGCTTACAACAAAACAATGCCATTCATTCGAGATCGGCGCCAAAGTTGTGTTGGCGGCCAGGCTGCGGCATTAAAACTTTTGCTTACCGCAATTTATTTACCAAGTTGCGATGCATTTCGCCAATGTCGCACAAAGCTTGGTCGCCGTTCGTTCGTTCAGTATTGGCTGCAATTTATGTGACTGCCAACGCCATTAAAACGGCTTTCGAGAGAATATTGATTAGTATTTTAGGTTAAGTTGATGGCAATTATTTTGTGCCTGTAAAATCAACAAATGCAGTATTAACCCTTTCATGACCATTGCAAAATCTATGAGAATTGTTAAATTTTTTGCTCATTTCTATTATATGGAGTGGTGGCTTTAATTTTCTTTATAGAAATATTTTCAGAAACAAAAATCTATTTAAAAAAATAAAGAATTATATATAAAAAAAATTAAGATAAAATAAAAAAAAATTAAAAAAAATCAAAAATTACATTAAAAAATAAAAGTATATAGAAACAAAAATATGAAGGAAACCATACCAATTTTAAATATTTCAAAATTTTAAACTTTGATACTGAAGATTTATTTTCAGAAATATTTTCAAAAACAAAAATATGTAAAATAAAAAAAAAAATATGTATTAAGGGGAGGCTCCCCTGGATTTGGACCGAAAAATCGTTTTTTTTTTTTGCATAAAACGAAGGCTACATATATGTAGAATATGTGTGTAAAAGGATTTTTTGATACGACGCGTATTTTCATGGGAGAACACACCTGTCTCACGCGCGCTACGGGACGCTCCACTGCTTTCTAAAAACTTCAAACGCGTTTATCTCGAAATCATTTTTTCCAATCTAACTGAAATCCCCGGACTTGATCTAATGATCCGATTTTCTTCATCTAAAAACTGCTCGAATGTATTTGATTTTCTGTATGCCTTGAACTAACAATTTGCATAAATAGTTATTTATTTTTAATTTTTAAATGTGGTTGAAATTAAAAAAAGGTGCAAAAAATTGAACTTTTTACTTCAAATATTCATTGTGCAAGAATTTTTCGTTTAAATTGTTTGAGTCTAGTTCAATGCACAGACAATTTTGTTATCTTTAAGTAATGACAATGCTTTTTGATTTCAGTCCACTACAAGAGGCTGCAGGATTACAGTTCTCGAGCGATGTTTGGCGCGCAGAGGCCTACGGAAATCGCCATTTTGTAGCCGCCATTTTGAATTTCATCAAGTTTTTTAACTTTTTAAACTCCTAAATAATAGACGAATTTAATAGTCAAAACCGGAAGTTTGTACGCCTTTTCATTATCCCACAAAAAAATTACAAACTTTGCCTTATTTTTGCCCAAATCCAGGGGAGCCTTCCCTTAAAAAATAAAAATATCTAAAAGCAAAAATATGGAGGAAACCATGGAACACAGACATTTTCAAAATTTCAAAATTTTCAACTTTGATACTGAAGATTTATTTTCAGAAATATTTTCAAAAACAAAAATATGTAAAACTAGCTGGGCCCCGCGGCTTCGCACGCAAGCTATCTTTTTCCTCCGATATAAATTCTGAACCCATTGTTGACCCGGTCAGATTTGTATTTAAAAATAAACATATGTCTATTATCTTTGATGTCAAGTGTTTCCAAAAATTTTGAAGTCAAAAGGCCCTTTACATCATGAGTTTTCACATTTACTCTAAACAAATTCTTAACCCTTAGTTTGCTAGATTTCGATTTTGAAAATAATTAGAAACTCGTGTCCAATTTTTTTATTTCAAGTATTTTTAAAATTTTTTAAGTCAATAGGCCTATCGGTTCAAGTTTTTTTCGAGTCTTCCCGTAAACAAATCTTAACCCATTGTTGGTTCAGTTAAATTTTGATTCTCAAAAAATTATAAAATACGGGTCGAATTATTTTTGATCTACATTATTTGCAGAAGTTCGAAATCAATATGTCTATTAAATCACGTTTCTTCATACAACACCTTAATACATGTTTTGCCCCCTTTAGACCCCGAATTTCAAAAAATACCGTCTTAGCGGAGGTTCATTCTTCAAGAAGTACCCATAGTTCATGATGATGAGTCAATCAATCAATCAGTCAGTCAAGACAAAGAATTTATGTATATAAAAAAGCAGGCGGTACCACGCCCCCTTGTCCAATGCTCACAACTTCCTTTTAGTCGAATTGTGCTACTAAGTGGAAAGTTCGTACTAAGTTTTACTGATGTGTGTGTGTATTTACTGCGTAACTGTTAGGTTATAAAAAATGTGCCACGCCCCTTGTCCAACGCCGATCAAATCTCACCAATAGAATGACACATCTATGAGACGACGGTACACCAACTTTCAATGCTGTGCGGCTTACAACTCCGAAGCTATTCCATATAAAAGATTTAAGTTGTATGGGTGGAGCCACGCCCTCTTGTTAAATACCCGCCCATTCCCTCTGTGGAAAGATATGACTAAACGGTAAATACGTACTAAGTTTCATTGATGGGCGACTAACAGTTCGAAAATTATGCGGATAGTTTGTGCCCAGCTAATGTGCCACGCCCCTTGTCCAACGTCCATTAAATTTTAACAGTAGAATTACACTTCTATGGGAGGATGCCAAACCAAATTTCAATGCTGTGCGGCTTACAATTCCGAAGCTATTCCATATAAAAGATTTGAGTTGTATGGGCGGAGCCACGCCCTCTTGTTAAATACCTGCCCCATTCCCTCTGTCCAAAGATATGACTAAATGGTAGGTTCATACCAAGTTTCATTGATGTACGACTTAGACTTCTGCTGAAATATTGGATCATAAAATATGTGCCACGCCCCTTGTTCAACGCCCATAAAATTTAAACAGTAGAATGATACATCTATAAAACGACGGTGCACCAAATTTCAATGCTGTGCGACTTACAATTCCGAAGCTATTCCACTTAAAAGATTTGAGTTGTGTGGGCGGTGCCACACCCCCTTGTCCAATACCCACCCCATGCCCTCGGTCGAAGGACATGATTAAATAGAAAGTTTGTACCAAATTTAATTGATGTGTGACTTATGGTTCCAAAGTTATTGTCTAAAAATGTATTCTTGTGGTGCCACGCCCCTTTTCCCGACATTTCTTTTTTTATAAACCTTCACGTAAACATTTTGAACAAACCCGCCGAAGGAAGTATTCAAGTTGGTCCAGTCGTTTTCGAGTTTTAAGCGGCCGAACGAACCACGTTTCATTTTTATATACATATATAGATAAATAAAAAAAAATATATATTAAAAAAAAAATATCTAAAAACAAAAATATGAAAGAAACCATGGAACACAGACATTTTAAAATTTTTAACTTTGATCCTGAAGATTTGTTTTCAGAAATATTTTCAGAAACAAAAATATGTAACTTAAATAAAAAAGAATATATTAAGAAATAAAAATATATAAAAACAAAAATATGAAGGAAACCATACCAATTTTCAAAATTTCAAAATTTTGAACTTTGATACTGAAGATTTATTTTCAGAAATATTTTCAAAAACAAAAATATGTAAAATAAATAAAAAAAATATGTATTAAAAAATAAAAATATCTAAAAGCAAAAATATGAAGGAAACCATGGAACACAGACATTTTCAAAATTTCAAAATTTTCAACTTTGATACTGAAGATTTATTTTCAGAAATATTTTCAGAAACAAAAATATGTAAAATAAATAAAAAAGAATATATCAAAAAATAAAAATATATAAAAACAAAAATATGAAGAAAACCATGGAACACAGACATTTTCAAAATTTCAAAAATTTGAACTTTGATCCTGAAGATCTCGCTTTCCAATACTTCTTTCAAGAAATTTCATACGCGAAAACTACAGATTTTTAATCTTACTTAGCGTTCGAAATCTAATGAACAACAGCAACTTTTCAAACTATTGTTCACCACTTTGTCAACCAACCAAAACTACCAGATTTCCATAAAATATGTGGCATTAACTTAACTGGCGCCTAGACCCACGAAAAGCCGCACACGTGTGGCAGTTAAAACGGCTTAAAGCGAACTATTGCCCTAACAAAAACCCGCACTTGGTGGCGGAAAACAAGGGAAAAGGGTCGCTCATTATGAAGCCAACCAACTCTTTCAAAGAAAAGCAAACGCCGCCACACCGCGCAGCCTTCAGGTGCCGAAAGTGTTAATGGTGAGGCGTAGTACGAGTACAGCGTCCGCAACTGCCGTTAATAGTTACAGTTAATATTTCAACTGCACACGCAAGTAACTGTAACACTGTCACACAGCCAGCGGCAATGTGAAGTAGCAACTTTTATTTAATTTTGTATTTCTTCAAGATTGCAAACTCATTTGCCGTACATTGTGTCGCTCAGGCGGCATTTGCAAAGTCATTGTACTTTGAAGTCCTTTGCGGCGGTCTGTGCATCTTTTCGACGCGCTCAAATCAAGGTGAGCTAATTTAATGTGTGCTCCTGGTGCTGCTGTTGCTAACGTTGCCCAATGTGTTGCTGGTAGGTAGGTAGGTAGTAGTTCGCATTCGTCTACTTGCCGCCTGGGTGTCCTTTTTTGTCTTTGTACAACTTTTTTTTTGGTTTTTGTTTGCCCATCAACATTTTGCAAACATTTTGCATTTACCTATCGGCTCGATGAAGGCCACTGAAGGCAGCTGGCGCACTGTGAGCGCCACTCAACTCATTACAGACACACTGAGCGTAAGGTGACCAGCTTTTTGGGGGTATTTGATAAAATTTTGATTGACTAAAAAGTGTTTAAAAATTATGCTTGGCACTTTGTTTATTTGGACATTGTTTATTTGTTCATTAACACTAGAAATGCCCATTGCGGCCATTTTGATGGGTTTTCATTTTTAAATATCTGTATTTTCTTTAGTATTTCTATCAACTTTTGCTTTGATGACTTTTATTTTTTTATCGGGTTCAACAGTTAGTTCTACAATTAGGGGTTCTACAATTACAATTAGCCAAATGTGTACTTTTTGAGATATAAACGGATATAATATGAAGTCTTTGTAGGTATGGAAAAGTTGTGGTCTTTCTAGTATCAACCGACCTTGAAATTCGCAACGGAAAAGGCTTAGGTACATAATGTGTAGAGACATAGTCAATGTAACAGCGCCGATATGTTTTTCCTGTTTTCTCTTTCTCACTTTAACTGATACCCGAAATATTTCTAAGCCTTAGAACTTCGTATGCATAGGTAAGTGATTCAATTTAATATACATATACTAGAACAGAGATTTCCAAACAACAAAACTTAGACTGCAGCAACACAAATGGATGTACTTCCTTCTGGCTGTGTTGGAAAATTCCTTCCATTTGCATCTCTCCAAGAATTAGTGAGCATTTATTGAGAATCTCTATTGAAAGGAAAAATTGTAATGGTTAGTGCATTCGAGCGAGTCAGAAAGTGACAAAGAAGAGTCAATACCAAAAACTTATCTTTCAACAGCAAGAAATAGCAAATCTCTAAGAGCAAACCTTATTTCCTCACAAAATAACCATCTCACTGCTTGGAATCGATTTAAAACTGTGATTTGAGTTGTCCTTAAACAACAAAAAATATCCAGAAACCTTCCACTGGACATACCATCAAAATTTCTCATCAATCCGTCAAGTAGCTTCCGAGTCAAAGAGACAAGCAAACAGACAAACATTAATTGTTTAAAATAGAGACTCAATTTCTATTTTTACTCTTGTTGTAAACTGCTTTGCTGTTCTACTGATGGTCACCCTAAACATACGCGCACACCGTCGCCGCATTTGATGTGGAATATGCCCGCTAAAATAGTCCTTTCAACTTTGTTGCCTGCTGTGTGGCAGAAGGAAAATTGCCATCGGCCAATGTGTAATGGAGCGCGTAAATATTGCTACAATATTTGTGGGAACATTTTCGAAAAGGCCGCTGACGTGTGGCAATCGGCTAATTTCGAGTATGGCGCTGATGTACGCTGACAATTGATTATGTTTACATAAAATGTGATTTTATCTATACTTGCGATAGTAGGCAGATACATAGGTACTATATATACATATGTACGAACTGAGTTATGTTTTCTTTCAGCACGAGCTGTTTCAATCAGAAACTTACAACTGCGAAGTTTCAAGCTTAACCCTTGTGTGCGCACCCACTTGAAACCTCATAGTTGAACCCCCCATGGTCTTGCCAGACCATGGTGCAAAAAAGAGGATATTCGAGGATAGTGCTAGTTAATATAATTTTTTATATTTTTGTTAATGAGTTTATATATATCTGAGTATGTATGAGTGTTTGTATGTGTATATTTGTGTGTGTAAGCCTGTAAAAAAAAATTGTAAGTGTGAACACACTAATTTCTCTTGCTTGCTTACTTCTTATTTAGGTAAAAAGGTAAAAATATACTTCATTTATAAAATACATGCCACATTTCAACTTCCATAAATACATTTTGAAATTAAAAATATACGACAGTAAGGAAAAAAAATAAAAAAATTTAAAAACGTAAAGTTCGTCGTTTATGGATATGCTTCAACTGCTTGAATGCAGTGGTTGCAACGATATAATGCAGACTAATGACTCAAACACATTGAGATTTTACATGGGACACATACAAATCGTGTTTTAAGATATATCTATTATTATTTCTGGCAATTATGCTTTGAAGTCGAAAAGGTTGCTGATTAATACAGAACACTGGGAATAAATAAGAAAAGGCTATAAATAACAAAAAAGATCTTCTATTGGCCACTTAGTTCCATCTGTCCAAGAAACAAAAACATTCCGTTCAAGCATAATATGCTCAACATGTAATGGTTCATGCTGAACTGGTCGGATATCGCCTTCGTCCATCAGCATCGAAGCTTCGGTTCGTTCAGGGTCCAAAAGATAATTTGCAGCACCGTTATTATTACCTCCAGCAGCAAACGAATACTCCATAAACGTTAGAAAGTGCAGATGGTTCATTAAATCATCCCACAGAACTACGTATTCATTCCATGAGCCAATTGCGAGAATTATTTGCCTGTGCAATTTGTATGCTTCCGAGTAAAACTTTAGTGATAAGTATTCAACATTTAAGTTGAGCTTATTCAAACTATTTAATTAATGACTTAGACAGAATTAATAAATAAATAAATATATTAATTCTGTTGCTCCAAAGCATTGGTTTTCGCTACTGCTTAGATTATTTTTTTTAGAGAACTCGTCCTCTCTGATTTAACTCCAGCGTTGAAGTTCAAAAATAATGTACACCTTATCCTTAAAATAGCATTTGCTTCCTTCCATCTATGTCACAGGAAACATACAATCCAATTGATAAAAATCAGACACGACAAGAGCACAAATACTTCCTTCGCTTCAGAAATGTAATTGAATTGACACCGAAAACACGGATATAACCACAAATACAATGGATAAATATTAATATTAACTATGTTCACACATTCTTTTCCAACAGAAATTATAATTTACTAACCCAAAAGAAAATAAAGGCCAAAGTGAATGAAAATCACTTGGACCACGTAAATTTTGCGCCAACTAACTTATGTCACAATTAACAGAATGACACGGAAAAAGGGCTCCAAATCGGGTCAGATGGAAAAGTCTAGTTGAAGCCCTATGCTCCGTAGGGGACTGGATAAAGAACAAACGAAAAAAAAAATTTATAAACAACTCTGACAATAATTACGTCGAAAATAACAAAAAACCGAAAATAACTGGCAAATTCGTATGAAAATACACCATGGTCTGGCCAGACCATGGGGGGTTCAACTAAGGGGTATAAATACGTTTTGCACGATTCTCGCCTTGTTTTTGTAAAAATTTTGTTCATGTATTGGTTTTTGTGCTTAGAAAGGATCAGTTGAGGATATCATGAAATATGAACCCGATAGCTTTACTACAACCTTACTAAAAGTGGACCCAAAGTTCAATATGGTCTGGCCAGACCTGGGTGCGCACACAAGGGTTAAAGGATTTCATTTATTCGAAGATATATGCGCTAATAACGAAAACTGGACTTCACTAAAACTGGACCCACTCGAGTTCATTAGTTTTATGAAGATTAAAGTAGCCTGTTGTTTGTTTCGCCTTCGGTTTATCTTCATTAATTTTCTTCAAAAACTATAATACTTTTTAAAAATATGTACCTATGTGGTTTCCTACAACCGAACATACAACAATTTCGGAGTTCACAGAAGAGCTCTGAATTGAGACAGCTTTTCTTGGTAAATAATAATCTCTCTAATTTCCCTTTAGTGTAGAATTGCCCATTTTCTGGTTAACTGCGACATATCATAGTTTATTTTTATTTTCCACGCCAATTATTTGCAAAAAATCCAAAATGAGAAAACGTCCTTCAAAGGGGAGGACAGCACTGTAAGAACTACATATATGACCGCACAGTCTTTAGAAGAGTCTCTACTAGATCTAGATCTAGCACAGTCTCTATTAGATTAGATTTTATATGCACTACAACCAATTTTTGATCTATTGTGTTCTCACTGTCCTCCTCACTGTCTGTTAGAGGAAGTCTTTGAGCCGCACTGTCCTAATGAAACAAGGAGTTTTGAGTATGATCAGTCATGAAGTATGATGTGCTACGTAGTTTCCTCCGCTTATCCACAGAATCTGCAATTCTCTAGTCCATTAGTGTACCAGTCTAGTCTATGATTGCTAGCTGGTACTGAGCCAGGTTTCATCTACTACTTTGAGATTTGAGACCCAGCATTGCAGTGGAGTATGATGTGTTCCGGTGTTTCCTCCGCAGAGTCCTCTACTGAGCCCGCAATGACTTGTGGCGCATCTGGTGTTTGTCTAGATCGAGTTACAAAGAGTTCCATTTCGAATTGAAGGCCTCTATGTAGAATTATGAGAGTTTTAGTCCTGCAGAGTCGGCAAAGTATTGTGAATTGCTGGTCCTACAGTCTTAAATAGATGTAAACCATAAATTATTAAAATTGTTTCGATAAATTCTGAACAACACATTCTTAAAATGTATTTAAAGAAAAAACACGGATTAATATATTTTTAAAAATATTAATTTTTTAACTCTGAAGTGGTTATTTGTTTTGTTTTTGTGTGATTTTCCCGTTCACTATTTGAAAGTTTATGGCAACCCTCCAGTTTATTAATGCCGCTTGGAATGTTCACTTTTCAGTTTACTACGTAAATTTGTAAGCACGTAGAGGAAAAATTATCTCTTTGCAGCTTCTTTGTGAATGCCTTGCATTGCAAAGTGAACGTCTCTGATGTCTGGGCGATGGATTGTTTAACCAAAGATAGTATCTACAATACATAAAGATAGTCTTTTATGGGCTTTGGTTTGACCATCTGATGTTCAGGTAGATTAAAAAGATTAATGGGAACTTAAAAATGGGCCTGTCATCTCAACAAGTTTATGTTTGCAATTAGATAGAGTGGCAGCCCGAGAGGCCGAATAGATTCGTTGACTTAGTTGTCTTCCTACACTTTCGGTCAACCTATGGGCCTTTTGGACCAGCGAGTTTACCTGCTAATTGAACGGATAGCTGTTCGCAAACCTAACTTAACCTAACCTAACCTAACCGAATCTAACCGGAGCCTGTATCCATTCGCAGGCAATATTATTTCGATACAGAATTACCATTTTAATGTTTAATCTTATATAAGAAAATAATATGAAATCACTTTGAAAAATCACTGTAAAACACTATATTATCAATGAAATTGAAATAATATATCACTCAAAGCGCGGGTAGCGTGGAGAGACCAAGGAAAAAAACCGAATCTAACCTAACCCTACCAAATCTAACCTCGTACTTTTATTGTATCACTTGATGGACATTTCAGGACCCGCTTAACACAACTTGGATCCATTCGTATACAACAAAAGTCAGCAAAAACCATATACTTAAGTCTTAAAACCAGTGATGACCATTTTGCTACTCGCGATGCAACGTCGGCATCCAGAAGCGGAATTGTTTGAATGCAGTTTTAAAGCATTTTTGAAGAACTTTCTTTAAGTTCACTCATTATTGCACCGCTTCAACGACCTGCCATGTGTGTCATGTAGTGTAAAACACAAAACAACAACAACAACGACAACACAAAAATGTTTACTGTCAAAAGAAGTTGCGGCATCAAAGTGGCAAATTTAATTCAAAGCACCAACTGCACATCGCTCACAATTTCTGAACATAGTGGCGCCTCAAGGCAGAAGAAAAAAATATGCACTTTACCCTGCGACCCAACAAAACAAAAAATAATCATGTAACACAAAAAGCAGCTAAAGAAAGTGCACACACAGAGTCACACAAGCGCACACGAACTCAAAAGCGCAGAAAAATGTCGCGACAACGAGGGACAAAGGAATAGCGCGACACATGGCAGCACGCGAACGCAGCAACTGCAACTAGCCCGGCGGCGCTGCAGCGACCTGTGGTTGCGTCAACTGCGACTGCAACAGCGACAGCGACTGCACTTTTCCACAAAAGTGCGAATGCCACGTATGCTTTGCAAATGAATGACACAATTTTTGCAGACAATGCCGCCGCCGTAGCTGGCGGCTGTTCGCGCTGGTTTATTTGAAAAAGCAAAATAAAATCAGCGCACAAGAAAAATGAAATGAAGAAATTGCATAAAATTTAATATAACATGCAAATGAATAACGCAACACGGCCACCTTCGTGCTTCAGCGCTGCTTCGGGCGCTGCATCGTTGTCGTGTACGCTGTGCTACCTGTCACATTTGTTTAGTTGTTTTTTCTTATCTTGAACTTTACATTTAGTGCAATTAAATTACAAGACGCAGCCAAGTAGGCGAATGAATGCACAGAATAACGCAAAAATGTCAGGTGCGTCAACTTTAACCTCACTATTTCCAATAAACTGAAACTAAATCTAAACATTTTGCTCAATGTTGTAGAAACTTTGACTAGTATTCTCGCCACGGCACTGGCTCGCACAATGACCATAAACTGCAGCAAGTGTCGGTGTCTTGAAGTGGAACGCAGATGGAATGAGCCGCGGCGCTCATTGCTACTGATTTTTGTGTCCGCTACTGCTGCTGCTGTTTTTGCCAGATGATTAGGCAAGAACAGGAGTGCTTCAATTAATCTTTGAGGGTGTAAGATACTTGGGAGCCACTTGATGGCACTTGTGCGAATAAGCGCACTTTAACTGATTTTTATAAAGAACTTAAATGTTTGGTGCAAATTCATATTTAGCAACAGAGTACAGTGGAGTGTTGGAACGCAACTGAACCAGTGATCTGCATTGTTTTTGTGGATCGTATTACTAAAAATTACTGAGGTTCCTTTATTGTCCAACATTCTAACTTAACCTAGTTTTCTCAGCATTATAAAAGGCTCAAACACACCAAATCTGGGTAAAATTAGTTTTCTAAACATTACAATGGAATCTATAAAGACTTTAACACTAGAATGCTCAAGTAAGTGAAAATGACTCCATTGAGGTTTTTTATTAATTCAAATTGAAGAAAAAAATAAAAATATTGTTAAGTTATTTGTTCCTCCCTTTTTTTGTAACATGTTTTAAAATTTGAGTAGATTAATTCTATAAATTGAAAGTCTTTAGCTGCCTGTCTTATATCTATTATCCAATAATTGTGACCATATTCATAAACATCTTCAACTATCGAGCTGCCAATTTAAACTGTTTGTTAAAATTATGTCAACACCCAACTTGACAATGTAATTTTCTTTTTTTTTCGACTATAATCTCGCTTATTCATTAATAAAACTTCCTCAGTCTTACAGTAATAATTACTGTCATCTTCATTGCAAACTTCAAATTAACAAAAAGTTAAAAGATCCTTAACACAACCGCTAAACCGCTTCGCAGGACACACATAATAGCGCAAGCTAAGCTTAAAAGCTTGCAAACTTCCCAATTTACGTTAATCCCCCCTTCAGTTGGCGACGGCGAAAACGACTTCTCGCAAGCGTTTTCCGTTTCGCGCACACACAGCTTTAAGCCGCAGCACTAAATTCTCACGTTGCAGCAACTATTGGCGGCAACGGCAGCAGAAATACTCGTATCAGCAACAGTTGCCATGGCGAAAAAGGACTTTAAATATGACGTCGGGCAAGTGGGTGACACTGGCTTAATTTCGAGGACGCTAACAAAGTTTTTGGCGGCATTGCGGCCTTGTGGTCCAGACACAAGGCTTCATTGGAAAGTTTGGGAGGGGGGCGAGAACGAGGTTATAGACGACAAGCGGCAATATCGATTGCTAAGAAAATGTACGTGTTTGCCGAGGGCGCACAAAGCCGATGCTGAGGGAATTAAACCACTTAAATGGCAAAATGTCAGTGCGAAAACTTGCCCGCCGAGCTCACCGAATGCCGAACGTGCTGTGCTCTAGGCTGAAAATGCCGGCTAGCTACTCCCCCCCCACTTCCCACTGGCTGCAGTGATTTGTGGGCGCAGCGCAGCCTTTGGGGCTGTTTAATAATTACACGTTTCGGCTTTGCTGCGCGCTCCGTGGCATTGCAACAATAACCCCAAGAAATGTTCCTTCACTTGGAGCCATTTGTTATGTTTTGCGTGCGCGGTTCGCTTGCGAGTTTTTCAGACTGTCAACTCTTGGCGGACGTGGTAGTTGTGTGTGCGCAGCTCGTTAAGCCAATGAAATGCCGCGTTGCAGTTAGAAAGATATTTGTGAATTAGTGTCACCTCCAAATGACAGGCACAAAGTAATAAAAGGCCGCATTCAGGCCACGACAAAATATTTACTCGCCGTCCTGGCGAATCACTTTTGCTGTGTGGCTGCGGTTGGGGTGAGGTTGGGTGGAAGTTGAGGTTAGCACAGAACAGGTGTGTACACAGAACAGCGCGCAAACACGCAGCAGGCCAGCGAAAACATTTCAAAGAGTTGGCAAATGTTGTTGGTGCGCCTAACGCATGCACCAGTGCGTTATTGACATTTGCGTAGGCGAAATTCATGCTCAGCTGATTTGTTTGTGTTTGGTTTTAATTACATTAATTAGATTTGCCCCCAAGAAAGTTTGCGCTGCTTAGACCATGAGTTAAGTTTGCGATTAATATTTATGTTGCTGGACTAGTCCGCAAGTTGTGCGTTTATTCAGTTAATTAACTTGGGTTCGATTAGCCCGTTTGACATGAAGGCATACGTTGCTCTAAAACTGTCAAATGGAATATTGCAAATGTTGAATTATCCAAATCGGTTGACAAGTATGACGCTTCCTTCTTTGATATTTGTGAAGACTTATTATTTACTTTCCTTCATTGCATTGCCGATAAATGAATTTTGTACATAAACTTGGCCTGACTAACTTTCGCAACCCATTTCCGGACTTCAGGCAATCGTATAACCCCTCTACAGCCTTAAACTCTCTTAAATAATTTTCTTATATTTCATCAACGAAACGGGCGGATGCAAGGTGACAGCTTACGCCGACGATATAGATCTTGCTGTTTCAGGGAAGTTTCCTCACTCGATCAGAGACCTCATGCAAGTATTGATAAACAAGGTCAACGACTGGGCAACCTGTCGTGGGCTAGGCATCAACCCCAGGAAAACAGAAGTGGTCCTCTTTACGAGGAAGTAAAAGCCACCTTCCATACCTCCTCTAAAACTCAATAACATAGTAATCCCATATAAGAATGAGGCTCGATTCTTAGTAGTCATTCTTGACAAGAAATTAAGCTGGAAACCAAACATCCTCCATAGGGTTGAAAAGGCAAGGGTTGCCTTATATACCTGCAAGAAGGCACTGGGTAAAACCTGGGGTCTAGGACCAAACCTAACATACTGGGTCTATACCGCCGTAGTCAGGCCCATCCTAACGTATGGGTGTTTGGTTTGGTGGGAAGCTCTAGAAGCTCACACTTCTCCAACACCTTCAGAAAGTTCAAAGGGCAGCCTGTATCATTATCTCAGGCGCTCTTAGAACTACCCCAACCTCAGCCTTAGAAGCTTTACTTCACCTCATCCCATTACACCTACATTGCAAAAAGTCAGCGGCAATTACAAGCCAAAGACTTCGTGCTTTCGGCCATTGGAATCAAATACGGGTCACAATAAGATACTCTCTCTCTTAGGACAAACTGGAGAACTCGATTACTCTCCTCCTCAACTTCTCTTCAACAAGAAGTTCTGATGTACCATCCCAGATAGGAGCAGCTGGGAGGACGGCTCGACACCACTAACAGGTAACTCATGTCAGGTCATCACTGATGGCTCTAAGCTAAATGGAGCGGTCGGCGGAGGCGTCTTTTCGGACTCATTGGGTATAAACTACTCCTTTAGATTACCGGACCACTGTAGTGTGTTCCAGGCGGAAGTAACGGCCATTGAAGCCGCCCTGAAGCTGATCAACGAGCGCAGCATCTCAGTACGAGATGTTAGCATACTCTCTGACAGCCAACCGGCTATCAGGGCCCTAGGGTCTCATGTCTTAGCACCAAAAACAGTGATCAGCTGCCGCAGATCTCTCGACGAGATGGCTGAGCAGCTTAACATACACCTATTATGGGTCCCAGGTCACAGAGACATCCCGGGGAACTGTAGGGCGGACGAACTGGCCAGACTAGGCACAACCGAAAGGCTATCCGCAGAGTTTGCTGGCTTGGGTGTCCCGCTAAGTACTTGCAAGCTGATGCTAAAGGAGGCCGTGACTAAAGCCGCTAGCTTCGCCTGGGCGGCCTCGGAGACAGGCAAGACAGCGCAACAAATCTGGCCAAAGTTGGACTGAACGCGCACCAGAAGTCTGCTAAACCTCAAAAGGGGCGCGCTCAGGGCTGTTGTCGGGGTAATCACTGGGCACTACATCCTCGCTGGCCACGCAAGAAGACTAGGGCTGGGTCATCTAGCCAACGATTTCTGCCGTAGCTGCAGAGACATAGAAGAGGAAGAAACCATTCTACACTTCCTTTGCACCTGCCCTGCTCTTTGCAGGACTCGCAAAAAACACTTAGGTTTTTACCACACCGCCAACCTCGCCGATATATCAAACGTCGACACCAAAGGCCTAATACGCTTCATTAATTGTTCAGGGTGGTTTGAGACCTACTAATATGAAGGGGACAAAGATCCAGTGGCATCACAATGGGCCGATGGCGGTGTTTTTAGACTATATTTTTTAGAGATTTTTATACCCATTACAAATCGGGCCTATTCAGTCAAGGATAGGGATTTGATTGCTTCATAAAAAAATAATTTTTAACTTTTCCACTTATTTATCAAATAGAAATGCAAATCCAGCATTTTTTGTTGAAAATGTCCAGCCGTAAAAAAGTGGCAGCGCTCAAAACATAGCCCGCGCAATACTTCAAATAGTTGGCAACACAAGCAGTGATCAGCATAAACCACTCGCGACAAAGCTACCACAGAGTTGCATTACCACTATTTCTAAACAAACAAAAAAATTATGTTGACCTTAAAAATTTGTGAGTGTATTGTGTGTATTTGTGTATGAATATGCAGCTTGCTTATGAATTCATATAGCCCACGAGTTTATATCGTAGAAGCTATGCGCAGTAGTTCATATTTCCAACGATCAGTTGCTTTTTTGTAACATTTAAAGTTCGCGCTTAAGCCGCATACAACCCTGCGCACATTCACCAACACTTTCGGTTTTCTGCGGCGAATTCGTTCGCAGTCGCAGCTTGCGCACTTGAGCTGTTGTTGTTGCTGTTTATGTTCCTCTTGTTGTTGTTGTTGAAGTATCAGCTCAACAACGGCGCAACGACAAACGAAGCCGTCTTCAGCCGACGGCGAGCCGAAATAAACACACACAAAAAAAACCCAAGCGACACTACACGACGCGCAGGCCAAGACGCATCCAAATCGAAATCAAGCGCACAAATTCAAAATTGAAGAATTGAGCTCGAGAAACTGCGGTGAGGACGTCACACGAAGCGGAGCAGCGTGTAGCGAGCGAGTGCAAATAAAATAGAAATATAACAAAAATTAATTGGCCAAGCATAAATATTATTGAAGGATTACTGCTGTGCACCGCAGTCGAGTTAACAAATAAAAGCAAATAAGTAGAAATGTTGCAATTTTAACAAGAAGCCAAAGCAAGCAGCAAAAGTTTGTGTGTGCGACGTGCGTTTCCGCTGGCAGTGGAAGAAATCAAAATAAAGCACTACATAATTGCCAGCTTATTTTTTTCCCCGAATGCATAAAAGTGAGATTCCATGTGTGTGCGAGGATAAATTACAAGAACAACAAGAGTGAAACAGGAAGGCTGGCAGCCAGGCGGTGGCGACATCGGTGCAAGTCAAAGTCGAAGTATGCGCGCTTAGCGGAAGCATAGAAGTAAAGTGAAGTAAGTGGGCAAGAAGAGGTGGCACGAGCGACGAAGGAGCGATCGGCCGAAACGGAGCAGTAGCATTAACAGCGCACTAGTGAACGGTGCAGGGAGAAGTGAACAGGCAGCAGGCAGGCAGACACGAAAAGGAGATGAAGACGAATTTGAGTGGGGAGCAGCAAAAGATAAAAACCACCATTTTCTCAAAGAAAAAAATTAATCAAATTTGAATTTGCGCCCCCTAAAAACAAAGATCCAAACTATATATACATATATATGTGTATGATAAAACCTACAAGAGCACCAATAAACTGCTTTGTAACAAACAACGAAGGCTCCCCACGACGCATCCCTTGCTCCTCGCCAAACGATCGATCGATCGCTCAATGTGCTGAAAGTCAAACTCGCCGTGTCACTCGGAAAGTAAGCAACGAAAATAACATCCGAAAAATTTTCTATTTTATAGAAATTTATAAACGAAAAATATATAATTTAACGCAACAACAACAACAAGAACCTTACTGCTGCAAGCGACGGCGAATTGCTAGAGTCTTCAGCACAACAACGGCGGCAGCAACATTGACAAAAAGCAAAAACAACAACAATTAGCAGCCAAAACTATTGCGCAATGGCCACTTTCCAAATACACCAAGATGCCGAGAAGGAGAATCCGCACATAGCAGGACCGCTCAAGGAGAAGACACTGCTCGGCGCCGGTGTGGGCCGGCCCAATGCGTTGCAGCCATCGGTGCTGGGCGGTGTCGGCGGCATGGGGGGCGCCTTCAAGGAGAAGCATCCACAGCTGCTGCAGCAGCAGGGCACGCGCTCCAATTTCGGGGTGCTCAACAACAAAGCAAGCAGCAATGTTGGGCATGGTCATGGGACGCGCATGGCTGTCGGCAGCAAAGTGGTAAGTGGGAGAAGCGGCTTACAATGTCCCCATGCATACATACATACACACACACGTTATACGTGAGTGCGTGCATACGAATTGGTTGATGCGACTGATAATGCCACAGCACTGTTGGTGGTGGTGGTGAGTTTTCAGCTGCCGTTGCGCACGTTCGTTTTGTTGTTGCTGATGTCTGTCTGCTGTGGCTATGTACAGGGTGCTGTCGCGCAGGCGCGAAGCACAAGAATACGCATTGTTATTGACAATGGTTTTATGGTATTGTCACAAAATTTGCTTAATTCATATATTCAGTGCTTTGTGTTCAGTATTGGACATAATTTGTTTTTAATTAAATATTAAAAAAAAAACGTTTTGTAAGCTCTGACTTCCCTCCATTTGTATAAATGTGCCGCCAATTTAAAATTCCAATTAGATTTTGTGTGCTGCCACATATTGGCAACAAAACGCACACTTCACAATTTGCACATCTGTGACATAGTTTAGAGTACTGAATATGGGTTGAACGCTTTTTCCAATTGAGGCCATCTGGTCTCTTTGGTGTCCCATAGTTGAGTGATTCATCAGTATGTTTTGTATGAAAGTTTGGTTAGGTTTTTTTTACTTAGGGGTCAAACTTCTTGGCAAACGCATCGAACGTTTTAATCTAGGATTTATTTTATTCATCAAGAGTTCAATCTAGTTCGTCCCATACTTATAAATGTGCTCGTCTTAAGTATAAAGGGATACAAAATTAACCTAAGCCGCTAAATGTTAGTGCCGACTATACTGCACACATCCTTCCTAACCTCATCTAACCTCGATTGGGTTTCGCATACCAATAATACAAAAAAGTTATTTAAAAAACTGAAAACAAAAGGCCTCTTCATTTGCATTGTGCCACAGCTTAAGCTTTATGTAAAGCTTGATTGAAAACTAAGTGTCAGAAGCTGAAATTGAAAGAAAACCTGGGTCCTTATATGCTCCTTGCCAACAAAGGACTTCAATTCGTCCTACTTCTGTTCAATTGGTAACTCAGTAACTTAAACCTAATCTAACTCATAAAAAAAGGGGCACAATAGATCATCTATGGTCTCAGTTTTACTAACCCCTATTAAATCTATCTATCTATAAAAAGCCTCAACCTAGAGAGCAGAACCAAGGCTTGCACAGAAGATCACCACTGATCGCGGTGATTGGTGGCCTTAATTATAAAAATAAACTTTTCCTTACTTGAACCATATGTGCAGTGCGTTTTCTGGGCTGAAAGCAAACTACTCTATTTCAAGGCCAACATTTCTCATCAATGTTGCTTCTCTATCAATGTCAACAATATTACAATTACCTGATTTATTTATATGTCTAAGTACTAAACTTTAAGTTGCATACCTGTCTTGCAGTTTACTGCCAAGTTTATGGCAGCAAACAAATTTGGAAACAGAATCGTAATGAAGACTTCATGAAGCTACAAGTATATACTTGTTTTTTTTTTCTTTTTGATTGCTTGATATTTTGCTTTTTAATTGCAACATAAAAAGAAAATTTGCCTGAAACTACTACTTTGTGGCAATGATTTAGATTTGCCTTAGATTTGATGGGCTTAAGTCTGTTCTTTGCAAAATTAACCTTTTGGAGGTCATCATAGAGCCCTAGCAACAGCCTGGGAAACTGGGTAATGAGTGCTTAGGTCTGCTCATTGAATGTTTGAGGTCATTCAAGAGCACCTATTTGTATGTATTGCATATTTTTAACGAAGATCAACAGCTTGGAAAGATAGATCTGGCCTTCGATCAATCACCCAGGGACCCAGGGAACTGATGCTACTAAACAAACCTTCCATAGGGATTGTCATGGAAGTTATTAATCCAGACGCTTGAAGGCTGGGTTTGCTGTACAATGCCTTCTGCAGAAACTGCAGGGATAAAGACGGTGAGGAAACCGTCAAGCACCTCTTCTGCACATGTCCAGCGCTAGCGAGAATGCATTCTGGAGTCAGCACTTCCTTAGCTGCTTAGCAGATGTGGAAAACACTTTACCTATGTACATACCTAATAGATTGAAAAACCTTGATCGCGAAAATGTAACAGGCTCAAAGGTCTTCCATGTCTGGATGCTCCTGGCCTGTCGTAAAGTATATCATTAGAAGGCCATGAGACTGCAGTTTGTTTAAATTCTATATCAATATTTCAGACTTTAGTGGTCTACTCTGATCTATGGTTGATCCATAATGCGTAATTTTGGAAATGTTATAGACTAGTCTATAGCAAGAGTTACTATAAAAATAGTTTCCCCAGCACTTATGATCTCGATGGGTTCAAGGCAAGAGTCCATAACCACTTCACTCTTAACCCTATCGCCTAACCTTTATATCCTTCCTGAACCAACGTAATGCCTCGCATTAATTGGGATCATCCCCTGCGCGTTTGTTCGAGTTAAAAAAAATAAAAATAAAATAGAATTTTTCACTTCTTACAGTTATAAAAAGTAATAAAGATCACATCATACCCATATCAAAGGTTATGTAAATCATACCTAAAACAATATTGTCTTTTTGAAATAATATAAAATAAGGCTATATATTAACAACCACTTGCGGCCTGAGTGGAATTAATCTACAGTTGTCAATTACTATTTTCAAGCATTAGTCATTGTCTACTATGAGGCAAAGTTAAATTTTTATGACAAAAACACCAAAACCTTGGTACTTGGAAGAGTTTAAAGGCCGGTCGTGCAGGTTAATTTTGTTTATGTTTACTTTTAACTGATGCAATTCTTGAGTGACCGAAGTGACTTAGTAGCCAGTGGTTAGTTCTTTCTATTTCGAATTTCCAACGACCCATCTTTTACACTGTCCCACCTTTTTTGTCTGGTACCTAATATGTTGTTTTTGCTTTTTTGTCATAAAAATTACACTAATATTCGACCTGCATATGAATGAGTCCCACCGCTTTATTGCCAGAATGTCCGACAGTGCTATCCCGAATATGATATTTGTTTCTTCAACGGAAATTGTGCGAAAGCTACAGGACTTTAATGCTCTCTGGGTTTATTTTTGGAGCACTATGCACTGAACTCAGCATCACCATTAAGAGCGCCAATTTTAGTTTAGTGACAAACATTACTTTTAAATAAGTCAGACATTCCATAAAGTCTGGTTTCAACGCTCCTAATCAGAAGCTATTAGTGCGTTTTCTGCGCTTTTAGTTTGCCAGCTGCAGTTGATTTGTTGCTGTACAATCGTCTGAATATTTTAATTCGACATTTTGTTGCAACTCTAATAGTTTCTAGAAAATTTGCATTTTTGCAATAATAATTGCATAGATTACGTGTAGCTTGATATGACTTCTAACAGCTAAGGAACAGCAGTTTCTTGTGTTACAGCTCAGTTGGCATTTCATTTGGAGTTTTACCGATAAGACGTGCTACAAATTAGTACTTAAAACGTAGGTTTTTCCTATTGCATAACTTGGCGCTGCAACACATTTTCATAGTTGCATAGTTTCTCTGCAACATGAGCAGCGTGCGAGACTCATTAAAAGAACATGAAACAACTACATAGAAACTCTTATCAAATGCATTTCAGATAGTCGACTCGGTATAACGAAAACAGGCGTCAAATTTTGTTGTGATATCTTTCAAAGTCAACATGTTTTCTTTTTCTTATTCAGATCTCATGTTAGTTTGTTCTTGACAATGCTTGCTAAAGTTAAATGGGATTTGGTTAGCGGATAGACTGCTCGACGTTGGTGCATTGTTCGAGGTCAAGTTCCTTTTTGTTGTTAGTAATATTGGTTTTTTCTTCATTGGACTTCAGAGTCCACATAGAGTCAGAAAGATCTACAAATCGTGGCAGATATTTGTTAGAAGCGCATAATAATCATGCAAACACACATATAGTTAGTTATGTATGGTTGTGCAGAATGTAGCAATGCTAAGGTCAAGACCTCCCAGACTCGGTCAATGCAGCGCAATTTCTTCGTTTGCAAAATGCGCGCGCGAAGCTTTGCTCCTTTTGACACGCTGCACACTTCAGGCCATATTTATCCGTTTTCTTCATTGCATTCCGTTTCGGAGTACAGAAATATAAATAACCAAAACGTAACAACAAATGCTGCACATGATTGCAATTGCCACTAACAACACCACAACGCAGCAACAACAAACATAACACAACATAACTGCGTGTGTGACTTGGAGAATCACCCAACTGTAACAGGATTTTCCTGCCTAGCCCACAGATGGTGTGTGTGAGTGTACATCAGTGGCAACAACAAAACAACCACCACGAGTGCGTTGACGAGTGCGCCCAGAAGCCCCGAACAGCGGAAGCCAAAGATAGGCAGAAATAAACGCACAACATGTCCCATGCCATCAATTTGTCGTCTTTTGGTTTTTCACTTTCTGCCCTTTTAACGTCTTTCGTGGTTACTGTTTTGCTTCAACTTGCAGTTTAATTTTCCCACCATATTTATGCTCTTCCCCCTCCCCCCTCCTTATAAATACTTTACCTTGTACGGTGTAACGATTAAGTTGAACTATTCCTTTTGCTCTTTTCAGGCTTTTCGCGAGCTTGGCAATGTAAAAGCAAACGAAGAAAATGCGGCCAGCTTTGCTGCAGCTGCTGCTGCTGTTAAGAAGACCGTTGTGCCCGTGGTGGAACAATTCAAATCGTTCTCCGTGTATGAGGATCAAACGGATTTCGTTGTCCAGCAGCAGCAACAACAGCGACAACAGCATGTTGGCGTAACTGCAACTGTTGGTGTAACAGCTGCTGCTGCCGGCATTCAAGTGGAAAAGGAAAATGTCTTTGTGGAACAGCAGCGCCTTCGCACCCAAATAGAAATCAAATGGTTAGTTTACTATTTTATTGAATTTTAAAATTGAAACTAGCATTGATTTGTAATTGACAGCGATTCCATACACAAGGACTTTGTCAACGATGATGATTATGTGTTGGATACAACGCCCATGTCCGTTTCGGATGTGCTGTCGCCCATGTCGGTGGATCGTTCACAGATCCAGCTGGGCGGTCAGCTGTCCACATCGCAGCTAATTGATGACAATAGCGACTGCAAAAAAGTTGCTGAACTACAACACGAATCACAAGATAGGCAACTTTCACTGCCACGCAACGATCGTCAGCGTTTCTTCGAGGTGGTCGACTATCAGCGCGAGATTCTCGAGTATTTCCGAGAAAGTGAGGTAAATTGATTTTGATTTGTTTGGTCGCAATGCATTTATTTTGCAATTTATTATTTGAATGCCCAATGAGAATGGGTGTGGTGCAGATGTCCAAATATCTACACTCAAACATTTCTATAGTTAATTCAATTGTCGGACAGTTGGCAGAATTGGGTTTGATGATATGAAGGTATAAACAAAAACAAAACTTGACGCAGCACTGTGGTGTTGTGATATATTAAAAATTGGACTTAAAATTCTGAGAAGTAGGTGTGGTCAGTCGAGTTTTGGCTCAGTTTTAATTTGTTTTTAACCTGTTTTCCTTCTGATTTGATGGATTGCAGAAGCGGTAAACATTATTCTGGTTTTTAGAACAACTAAAAAAGGTCTTTTTCAATTGTTCGCCTCCCATTTTACTGCGACCTAATACAAGTCAATGGCAAAAAGCTCAAATTTCCAATTTCCCACCAACTTAAGGCAACAAATTTGCATACTGCCATATTAAACAACCCCTCAGTGCATACTAAGTGAATTTCAGCTGCACTGTGTCATGATGCAGCAATTGAATTCGGTACTTTTGAACAACACATATGTACTTTTTCCCAAATCTCGACAAATTTTGGCGCCTAATTGCCACTGCGCGCACACACAAATCGAATTTGGCGCGCATGCGCATTGTCGGCGCCGTCTTTTTGCTGTCGTTTTTACGTCTGCACTTATCTGCTTGCGTTTGCACAATATTGGCGCAAAAGCAAGAATACCATTGAACAAAGAAGAAGACCGATCCTTGCACACATGTACTAGCAGCACATATCTCCCCACCCTGGCACATCCTCGGACCGACGCAACATGCTTCACCCTGTGTGCATTGCAGAATGTGTCATTGTTTACGTTTTCGGCTGTCATCCTTTGCTGCATTATTGCTGTTCACTTGATTGCTGTCCGCATTTCACTGCGCTTCTTGGTTGGCTGTCGTCTGAGTTTCGAGTTCAGCTCAATGTTGCCCATAACCAACCTTAACACCGGCACCACCACCAAACAGCAGCGACAGCAGCAGTGGAGTTGCTGCGTACACCAAACGGTGGCGGCAAGGCGTCCTATTGCCATGTCGACCCAAGACGGCAACGACCCTTTGGCAGACGTCAGCGGTAGCAACATGATGTGCGCTGTGTTATTGTTGTTGTTTTTGTGAAACTATTACGCTGCCTTGTCTCGAGCAGCTGGAGGTATTTTTGTCTTCGTTTCGCGCTCTCGCTTCATGCGGCTCTGCCCGACAGCGACATTTTAATTCCTGTACTTGGCCTGGCTTTGGTTAGAAGAAATTGCTATTTAATTTTCCTGGCATTTATTGCACTTTTGCATTAGTATGTGTACGTGTAGATGTGTGTTGGCATGTATTTAAAATGCTAGTTCTCGCTCCATGCTTCTCCCATATGCACAACATTTTCCATTTATGAACATTATTTTCCTCACTTTGGTCCTTTTTCTTGGCGCTGTTGCTTCGACATTTAATTTCTTGAATTCTTGCTACTGTTGTTGATTTTCGTTTTTTTTTTACTTTTTGATTTACTTTTTTCTTTCTTTACTTGTGGGCTTGTGGGCTTGTGTAGGGTTACATTTGTTATTTCTTCGCCGCCCATTGTTTGTTGCCCTTTAGCCTTCACACATCATCCTGTCTGTATGCTGAGCCAAGACTTTGTTGCTGCAGCTAAAAATATTCGTATGTGTGCCACAGCTGTCGGCGTGGTTATTGAATGTGTGCCGCGCTAGCGTAATTTGTAGTTTTATGTTTTTTTAGTTATATTTCCCCACAAGCTAATTGTGTGAAATCAGTCCGTAATGCACGAGTTTCAGTATTTGGGTTAGAAAGGCGCGCGTGCGCAGACTGTCTGCTGCTGGTGGTAGTTTGAATTGTGGGAAAAATGCAGCAGACAGTGCTAATTGTCGTTAATAAGTCTACAAGCTGGTTAGCCTTGTTGAAGTTAACGAGTATGTGTGATCCGTTTAGTCGTCTTGATTCTCGTAAGGATTCGTACAAGAATAGATATAAGAAAAAAGCGAATCTTTAACTTGTTACGTTTTGCTTTTGAAGGTGCGGACAACCATTTTCAACCAAAAAGAAAATGTGTAAATATGTACTTCTGTGGCCCACTCCCGCTACAAATTGTTGAGACATAAATCACCCAGTCGGTTGATTTTCGAATACAAGTAGAAGCCTTAGTGCGGTTCGGAAAGTAGGTAATTAGGTAACAGTGGCTGGCCCTACTTGGTGTAGGTCACAGAATCAGAATCAATGAAACTTCAGTCCGCTCTCTCACTAAACTAGTTTGAATTCCTTATTTCTAATAGACTATAAAAAGTCCTATCGGCTAGATCCCCTACTTTCTTGAAGATAAAGTTGCCCAGGTGAGTCTTCCGTCTTCTCGTTAATGCAGAATCATTGTGATTCTAACTCTTTTTTGTCCATACAGCTTCTGCAGCAGCAATTAGAAAGTTTTTCCCACCTTCTTGGGAGCCATATAGTCGCTGCCATATCTCGCTGCCGTATCTCGATGTGTTTTCTCAGTCGTACCCTGTTCTACAGTCTCTTGGAATGTCCTTATTCGGTTAGGTTAGCTAAAGCGGGTAGATTGGCCAGATCGGCCACGCATAGACCCTATTGGGCCCCCAGTTAGAGTTTCTTAGTTTTTCATGTCGACGTAAAAGTGATCGGTGAGAATGTGGGTGTTCCTAGCGAAGCTCAGCAACTACTTAATGCCGTGCTCGGACCACTAAGGGAAATAGGCGCAGTCTAGAAATACTCGGACAGAAGCAAAGCAAAGGTTTCCCTGACACAATTTTCTTTGTATTTCCTGTCTTCATCCAACTCGGTGTTAGGCTCTGCAATCTGCGGAAGTGTGAGAACAAACGCTGTTTGCAAACCACCAAAAATTATTTTCATTCTAATATCTCAATGTAGAAGCAACATTAATATTATTTTTTTTTATAAAAGGAATATTTATATTTGAAGACGAAATTGATTTTACACAAATTTTTTTCTCGGACAAAACTCAAAACATGGCCTAATTCAAGATTCACACTTCGTCGTCGCTTAAACCGTCTAACGCGATGTCTTATTGAACTGATCGTAGAACTCGTGTGTGACTTCGTTTCGGTTTAGTCGCCTATTCTGTTCCTCGCGTGCCGCCTTTTGTTCGACTGCCAACTTGCCGTTGTAGCGCACCTGTTCGTCGTGTTCCTGCTTCCGTTTGCGGTCCAACTCGAGCTCCTTGAGCATCAGCTCGCGATCCATATTGAGCGCATACTGCTCCCACTGCTTGTCCATGAGCGCCTGATCGGTGGCGCGCTTCTTGTTCGCGTGCTGTTGCTGTAGTTGCTCTTCGCGAAATCTGGCCAACTCTTCGGGTGTCATGCCGCGATACATGAAGGCGATCTTCTTGTTGGGATTGGTGCGCGATTGTGCCACATCCGGATTCTCGGTGAGCATGTCGCTGGTTAGCATGTTGTAGATTTCGGCCAGGTCGTCCTCGTGCTTGTCCTTCTTAGCGCGTTGATCGTTGATCTTCTTGGCCTTGGATAGCTGCGAGTTGAACTGGTAGATGGCGCCGGTGATTTGGTGGCGTACCTTGCGCTCGGCATTGGCCATATCCTCGAGGCGTTTGTCGCGCGAGTACATCGACTCCTGGAAGACGCGATCGGCCTGTATGCGCGCCGCCTCGGCCTTCTTGCGCTCCTCCACCTGCTGATCGAGCCAGGCGCGCTGCTGTTCACGCTGCTTCAGTCGACGCTCGTTGTGGCCGAGATCCTCGCCGTAGAAGATTTGTGCGCTGGACACGCCCAGGCGCAGGTCGTCGTCGGCAATGCGCGCCGGCTGCGAGTTCTTAATGAAATTGGGATCGTTGAGATCGTACTCGCGACGCTGATCGAAGCGCTGAAAGCGACAGCGGTAGTAGTTGATGTCAGCGTCCTGGACACGCTTGCGTTTCTCCATCTCGAGCGACTTGGCGTAGACCACCTGCTGCTGCTGCTGCGTTTGCTCCTCGTAGCGGCGCTCGCATTCTGCCTCGATGTGGCGCTGCTTGTTCTTGTCGGCAATCTGACGCTCCAGAGCGTTCATATCGATCTACACACACACACACACACACACACACACACACACACACACACACACACACACACACACACATGGTTCGGGGACAGAATATGCAATTAAAATGTTGATCTGAATGCAAGGACCCAATTGACACTTACGCCGTACAAACGCTGCTTGGCATTGAAGATGCGCTTCTTGCGATCGTCCTCGTATTGTGCGCGCCTTCGCAGCTTGATGCCTTCGTTCACGTCGTCAATGGTGGCAATCGGTATCTTTAACATTTTGGAGCCTTCTTGTTGTTATTTTAGTGCTTTTCAACAGTAAAATGTGAATTGTGGTTGGTTGTAAATAGTTGACAAAATATAAATGGATTTTTCGCAATAAAACTGATTTTTGCCGACGTCTAGAAAATGTAAATTAGAGAAAATAAAATGCTTTGAAATTCCACAAAAAAATGAATATCGGAAATATTTGCTGCGCACTGACAGACAAGACACAATTTTTGCCTCCCAAAGCAATGGCAACTTTTCTAAGCTGGCAGACATTCCGGTCGACCAGTGGTTGTGGCGGCACATTTGACACGTTGCGCTCGTTGCTGTGCACTGGACGGACATGTTTTGTTGTGCACTGTAAACACAGTTTGTGGTCGTTGTTGTGTGCTCTTGGCAACAGCTGAAGGTGAGGGAATTTTCGGAATGAGAAGATTTCACAAACTTTTATTATTTTTACTATTTTGTAATCGAGTCTTTGAAATTGTTGTTGTTGAAATTGTTTTAGTTCCTAATGAACTATGGTGTTAGTTAAAGCCTCAAATGCATGAACTGTTTTCTTATTTTTTTGATGAACACAGTGTCAGAGTATAGATGACCAAAAAAAGTGAAGCACACCACTTGTTTGTTCTAATGTGGTTGAGTTGGAAGTAAATATGTATGGCCACAGAAGTATATAACACCCATAGTTTATTATTTTCAACGCAAGTTACTAGCAGAAAACTGCGAAGGGATGTCTATTAAATATTATAAATAATACTTTGGATTTTAGCTGCCATTTCGAATTGTTACATTGGGGCTTAATGTAAAGATATGCACATATCATCAGATATCTTGAAATATGTGTGTACATGTCCTTTCTATGCATTTGAAGCTTAGATAAGATTATGTTATACATCATATATAACAGATAGATTAACATATCTATTATACATGCATACGTTTTCGGCTTCTCATGCGCGAAATTGTTGCACTAAAGAGTCTTTAGTAAAGCCCCCATTGAATACCACATTTCTGTTTTTGCTTTGCGGCATGCACAAATGTTCTTTCTTGACCATTAACATTACCTAAAATATTAAAGAAATTAACACTTAATGGCATGTTAACATGTTATTGTTGGCCTCGCCCCGCTTGCCTTGAAACCCACCGCATCCTCAATGAATTTCATACCTGGCCGCAACGTAATCGCCAACATTTCTTGGCAATGTTTGTATCCAATTTGTGTGTGTAAACATGTCCGTCCGCTGACACATTAAAAATGCAAAACACGTCATTCCAGTGCCAAAAACAAAAACCCCAAAAATACCTACTACCAACTGCTAGACCTATCTGCAGTGCGTGTGTGTGTATGTGTGTGCTTGTGATTTTAACAGCAAATACAAGAACAACAGGCAAAATTAGTTGTAGGTAGGAATTTCAGTTTCGAAATGTCGAAATTTGCGCCCTGAAGCCGCACAAATAGCCGCCAATGCGAGCGCCTTCAAATGCCGAGTGTGGGATGCAAAGGGCCGAACAGCAACGGCCGGCCGATTTACGATTTGTGTGCCATTGGCTTGACTTGTGTTTTGGCAGCTCGGATTGGAAAAAATCAATAGTCAATAGAATGATTCGAAATGTCCCAGCAGACACCAGCCCTTGGCCATGCAGGTCCATAAAATCCGTTAAAATTGGGTGAGCCGTTAGCATTGGGTTGTCTCTGATTCGGTATGGCACAGCCAGGCGCGTTTAGTTTGTGGAAGTTCTATTAAAAGTTATAAAAATTTTACAAGTAATTAGTTATTTTATCTAAATAGTTAAACTTTTGCATTTTCAATTAATTATTTGAGCATTTTCAGTTAGTTGATACCCAATAATTAAGTAATTTTATATAAATAGGTAAACAATTGCATTTTCAATTAATTATTTCAGCATTTTCAGTTAGTTGATACCCAATAATTAAAGAATTTTCTCTAAATAGATAAGCAATTGCATTTTAAATTAATTATTTCAGCATTTTCAGTTAATTTGTGCCCAATAATTAAGTAATTTTATCTCAATAGTTAAACAATTGCTTTTTCAATTCATTGAGTGCTTAAAATTTAACTGCGAGATCTGTGTGTTGATTTGCTTGTAAAAAGTAACTAATCAGATTAGTAATTAATCAACTAAATCATAATATCATTAAGGGGGTCTTCTGCTTACGCGGATTGAAAAAATCGATTTTTTTTTTTTGCATTTTTTGAATATAGAGGATATAAGGAATACGTCTTATAAACGGTTTCGTGAAAAACACATTCCTTCTTGGGTTTTCGAAGCCGGAAACATAGCCGCCTCCAGCCGTTTCGAGCATTTCTTTATCTTTAAACGCATTTTACCGAAAATCACCTTTTTTATACTTTGTGGTATGACTTCTACAAGTAATTTTCATCGGATTTGACTAATTTTTTTTTTCACTTCTTCATAAAACACTTCTCTATGCTTCTCCGAGTACGATTTTTGAAATTTTGTTTTGTTCAATTTTTATGACCCTCAACAGGTCAAAAAACGTGGTTGAAAATACAACTTTTCACAAAAAACCGTATAATTTGAAAAATTTGAAAAATAAAAAAAATCGTATTCGGAGAAGCACAGCCAACGTAAAACTGAAAATAAATTTATTTTACTTTTCACATTTCCGACAACTGTGGGGGTGGATGTCATACCACAAAGTTGACTCGGACACTTTCGTCAGTACTAGTTTGACCACTTCTCAAAGGCGCAGGATTCACCACACACATAAGGCATTTGTCATTTTTCAAGTTTAAACATGTACAAAAATAATTTAAAAAAAAATTTTCAATTATCTTGTATAGTTTCCTTACAATTAATTTCCAAAAATAGACTAAAATTCCGGGCGCGTAAGCAGAAGACCCCCTTAATGATACCCAATAATTAAGGAATTTTCTCTAAATAGACAACAATAAGCATTTTCAATTAATTATTTCAGCATTTTCAGTTAGTTGATACCCAATAATTAAGTAATTTTATCTCAATAATTAAACGATTGCTTTTTCAATTCATTGTGTGCATTCAAAATTTAACTGCCAGGTCTGTGTGTTGATTTGCTTGTCAAAAGTAACTAATCAACTAAATCATAATATCATTAATCGCGCACTGTATTTTTCAAATTACATGAAAATGTATTGAAAATCTGAGTCAAGTTTAAAATGTAACTAATCAGATTAGTCATTATTCAACTAAATTATAATATTAATCATGATTTGCATTATTCAAATTTTCAATAAATGTTAAGTCACATTAAAATTTAACTAATCTGATTAGTTTTAACTAAACTATAATATCTATAAATAATCATTTTTGGTATTATTCAAATTACATGGAAATATGTTGAAAATGAAATTAGTTTAGTAATTAATCAACAAAATTATATTGTAACTAATTATAAATTGCCTTATTCAATTATATGAAAGTGTGTTGAAAATACAACTAATGCGATTAGTTATTAATGAACTAAACTATAATGTTGTCTATCTGTTTTAATTCATTTTATTATATTAAAATATGTTGCAAATCTAATCAGATTAGTAATAAATCAACTAAATTATAGTAATCATGATTTGCCGTATTCAATTATATGAAAATCTTTTGAAATGAAAATATGTTGAAAATGTAGTCCGATTAACTAAATTATAATGAACTTAATCAATATTTTAATAATTCAATTGCATGAAGTCTTTTGAAAGTCTAAGTCGTGTTTGAAATGTAACTTATCCGATTAGTGTTTGTTCAAATAAGTTATGTATTTCATTAATCAAGACTTGAATTATTCAATTTAAATGAAAATATGTTGAAAATCTAATCTGATTAGTAATTCATAAACTTAATTATAATGTAATTGATCATGATTTGCCTTATTCAATTGAATTGATGAAAATCTTTGGAAAGTCTTAGTCATGTCTAAAATTAAACTAATAATGATTTGTATTACTTAAATTACATGAAAATATGTTGAAAATCTAATCCGATTAGTGACTAAATTATAATGAACTTAATCAAGTTTTGAATTATTTAATTGCATGAAATTTGTTGAAAATCTAAGTCGGGTTTGAAATGCAACTACTCCGATTAGTGTTTGTTTAAATAAATTAAAGTACCATTAATCAATATTTGTATTATTCAATTTACATAAAAAAACATATGTATGTTGAAAATCTAAACTAAATTATAATGTAATTTATCATGATTTGCCTTATTCAATTGAATTGATGAAACTCTTTGGAAGTCTTAGTCATGTTTGAAATTAAAGTAATCATGATTTGTATTACTTAAATAACATGAAAATATGTTGAAAATCTAATCCGATTCATAACTAAATTATATTAATGAATATTTGTATTATTCAATTTACATGAAAATATGTTGAAAATCTAATCTGATTAGTAATTTATAAACTAAATTATAATGTAATTCATCATGATTTGCCTTATTCAATTGAATTGATGAAAATCTGTTGAAAGTCCAAGTCATGTTTTAAATGTCACTAATCAGATTAATATTTGATCAAATTATATTATTAGTAATGATTTGAATTACTTACATAAATTACATGAAAATATGTAAATAATCTAATTCGATTAACAATTAAACAACTAAACTATGTATCTAATTCGATTAATAATTAAACAACTAAACTATGTATTTAATCATGGTTTCGGTTATTCAAATTACTTAAAAATATGTTTAGAGTATAAGTCAAATGCAATGAAATCAAATTAGTAATTTATCAACTAAATTATAATGTAATTAATTATTATTTTCCTCATTCAAATTACACAATATGTGTTCAAATCTCAGTCATGGTCGAGATGATTTCTTTTAATTCTTGCAACCATAACCACAGCTGAGTGACTCTTGTTTTTTGTTTACCCTCCCAGCTGCGCGCCTTGCTGCTAGATTCCATTGCACAGATTTCCATGTCACTCGGATAATGTTGTGCGGCTCCCTTCACCATCTTTTGGCACTTTCATGAATTTTAAATGAATTGTCTACTAGCCCATTGCTTACAGGCCATTTAGAGTCGTGTTTGCTCTTACTTACTTACTTACTTAACTGGCCATAACAACCCGTTATCGGGTTACGGCCTGCCGTGTTTGCTCTACTCCATCCAATTTACACAACAAATTATTTACAAACAACTGCGGCATTTTTAGCGCCAAATTCATTTGGGAAGTGATTTGTTGTCCACTTTTATTCTCCATTTCTTTCACAAGTCTCCATACGCCTCGGTTAGTCATTGATTGTCAACACGCCGCTTCCGTTTCACAACCACAGGTTTTTGTTTCTGGACATTTCTTCTAATCCAATTTGTTTTCTCTTTTCATAGCTCATACTTACATACAAACATTTGAGTACATGTGTCTTGGTGTTTTCTTATCATTGCAGAAAAAGCATCGCCCGAAGCCGCACTATATGCGCCGTCAGAGCGATATTAATTATTCAATGCGCACCATTCTGGTCGACTGGCTGGTGGAGGTGTCCGAGGAGTACAATTTGGATACGGAGACGCTGTACTTGTCCGTATCGTATATTGATCGCTTTCTTAGCCACATGTCGGTGGTGCGCAGCAAATTGCAACTGGTCGGCACAGCGGCCATGTACATTGCATCGTAAGTGGAATTGTAGTTTGTGCGCCCGAATTGTGCTTTACAATTTACTGCCAAGTCCCGCACCCCACTCATGACGCCCTAGTTGTATGTTTGCTGTTGCTTTTTTTTTTGGTATGCTGCCCCCAAAAAGATGCATTAATGTTGGAGCATAAAAAGTGTAGAGGCGGAGTGCCGTGAGAAATTGTCAATTTGTCACTATTTATCAAAGTGCACATTTATCGTCACCACAGCCATTCTCACTCACACACACACACACAGACGCACACATGGTGAGACGCAGCCGCCCAACACGAAACTGTTGCTGTGATTTGTGGCAATTTGTTGCGCTTCTTTTGGCTCGCTGCTGGCGCTAACTGAGGTTATGTGCTGTTGGTCGTCTCATGGCTTGATTTGTTGTTGTTGTTGTGTGCATTATTGATGATCGATTTTGAAAAATTGTTTATAAACGTTCGCGCCCAGTGGTAGCAAAGTGAGGGTGGGAACAGAATGGTGGAGTGTTTTGTGGAGTTTGTTTTGGGGCAAATTGTTGAAATGCACACAAAAAGCTTGAGTATATATTTTTTTAACCTACGAGTGCAATGATGAAGTTTTGGTTAATAAAAAGTGCAGAAATTGTCGGCAGTGCAAGAAATGAACGGAATGTCGATGATTCAAGTAAACTTATTTTATATCACCCGAAAATTGTACAGTAAGTTGAGCATAGAATTTTAATTGCGTTTTGTACTTAATTTTAGTAATCAATAAAATGTTGTATTTACAAAAAATTTTACAGTAAGTTGAGCATAGAACTAAAAATTAGTTACTTAAAATTAATATGAAATTAAACTCAATTTATTAGTAAGTGCTATTGGTTAGAAATGGATAGGTGACAGACTAGACATGAATACACATACAGAGATCAGTTTGGCCCATTATGATATCTCAGCACTTTGTCCTGCTTGAAGTTTGAATCTTCTAGGACCTGTAAAAAGGCATATGAAGCCTAAATTGATTAGAATATTTTAATCAAAATATGCTAGTCTAGTCAAACTCATTCATTCAAATTTTCACAAACTAATCTGTTAAAATGTCTTAAAACTGTTAATTTGTAACCAGCATTTCAGTTTTAATTGATTTTGTTATTTCTTTTCTTATCGACACAGAAAATATGAGGAAATCTACCCACCCGATGTTAGTGAGTTTGTCTTCATTACCGATGACACCTACAACAAGGCCCAAGTGTTGCGCATGGAGCAAATTATTTTAAAGATATTAGCCTTTGACCTGTGCACACCCACCGCGTACGTTTTTATCAACACCTATGCTGTGCTGACTGATATGACCGATCGTCTTAAATTTCTCACCCAGGTGAGTGCTTCAGTTCACACTGTTTGGTTTTTGTATTTTTATTATTATTAATTGATTTGTACTACTTTGTGCTTAGTACATTTGCGAGCTGTCGCTGCTGGAAGCCGATCCATATTTGCGTTTCTATCCGTCGCTTATATCCGCTGCTGCGCACGCCCTGGCACGCTATGTACTCGACTATGCCATCTGGTCTGCTGAACTCGAAGAAATCACTACATATCGTTTGGAGGATTTAAAGGAGGTGTTTTTGTATTTGTGCAAATCGCATAATGCGGCAACAACGTTGGCGCAACAGGCCATACAGGAGAAATATAAAGCCGACAAGTGCGTCTTTTGTGTTATTTTCTTTTTGTGCTCATGCAAGCATTTTTCAATGTGACTTTCTTTTTTTTCACAGATACAAGAAGGTTTCTTCCATCAAGACCGTTGAGCTCGATGAAGCACAGTTCGATGAGATTGCGCGCAAATACAACGAGGTGACAGCCAGCGTTGACGCAAGTAAAGAGCAAAAGTCAAGGGGTGCCAACAGCACAGGGACAAGCAATGAAAATGTACGGCGCATGATTTCGCTCATGTTCAATTAATGCTGCTGACTGCAGACAGCAGGCAATCATCGGGGATACAACAACGGACATCCTTTTCTAAGATCGAGAACATAAAACAAAGAAAGCGCTTAGTTTTAGTTTTAATTTTCGTGTTTATGTGCAACTGTAGTGTCTGTCTGATACGTAAGCGCGCATACATACGCTTGGCAAGCTGCAAAAATATGCTACGTAAAACACTGATGCAGACTTTGCTGTCCAAAATATGCGGTGTTTCAATAAAAGTGCACGATTTAAAATTATGCTGAAAGAGTCTGCAAATTGAACGAAATGTGTGAACAATTCAAAGAGTGATACACAGATTTGAAGAAAAAAAACTGTGCCCATTATGCTGGCCAGTCTCTCGAAAACATTGCTGCACCACGCAGCAAATTTTGACGAAAGAAAATCACCTTTACCTGTGCAAGACTTGACTTACTTTGAAATTCAATCGAGTAGACCAGCATTTTATTTTCAAATTAAGTCGTGCCTTTTTATTGGTACACCCCATAGTTTGCCGTTTTAGTACGCAAAATGTCAAATATTGCACTTTTTAAACACATATTTTTATGAATGCCGCCGCAGTCTAACGATCACAATGCTCACTTGTGAAAGTGAATTTACCGAGTTTTTTGTTTGCTTACGTGTTTTAATTTGTTATTTTTGTGTAATCTTTTAGTTTGTTTTTTATGATTTATAAATTTTACTTATGTAATTAGTGTCCTGTCCCGTAACCCAATTCACATCACACGCCAATAAAAGCGCCTCTTTCCTCCTTTCTCTACGTTTTCAACGGTGAATGGTAAACAAATTTAAAAAAAAATATAACGACTTTTGCATAACGATGACAAAAAGCAGCCGTCACCATTTGCGAAAGCAGTTATTGTTTTTGCCAGCTCCCTGTTGGATACTGTATAAAGTCTTTGTCAAAACTGTTCCTTGGAAAACTGACCAGATGCGAGTGATTTCTCATACAAACGAACAAATCCCCCCTCAACTTATTGCTTTATTCTACTCATGCCAATAATATGAAGAAGTAGAATATCATACTTCCTCCTCTCACCCCGTAGTTTGTATGTCTCTAAACTGTGAGCGTTTCGCTTTTTAATTAATTGCACCCAAAAAAAAACCATAAAAAATTATAACTTATGCAATTTTCGTATTTAAATTTCATCATTTATAATTATTACTTAATATATTTTTTATATACCACATTGTAATATTAGGCAAACTAATCTAACATATTCTAGTTATTACTAATCTAAACTAATATATAAATCATTAGATATATATATATATAATGCCCTGTATTATTATTATTTATTAATGTTAAGCTGTGCTAATCGATGAATCAGCGCCAAGCCATGAAAACTGCACAAACAGTAATAGCCACAAAAGTCACACACACATGCACACACGCACACAAATTGCGCTCATGCACACGCAAATACTTAGGAAGAACACAAATAAAAAACTGTTTCAAATTCGAGATTTTAAAATATTACAAAAAAATGCATAAAATAAACGCATTGGCCATTCATATTGCTTACTGCAAATGCAACAGTGAATTTATTGGCAGCAGAGATTAGTGTAAAAGCGGAAAAGTGGCAACAAATTGTAGAAGGAAAAAAGGGGGGCGAATAATTCAAGCTGTTTGTAGGGGGGTGATTGTGAGGGATCGAGTAGGCAGTCGAGTATTTTGATTGTTTGAAAAATTGGCAGTGATAATAACAAGAAAAAACTTCCATTGCAATGTCACAACGATTGAACAAGAAAAATTACAAATGAAAATCAACATATAGCGAAAAAAGTGAAATATGTGTTTTTTCCACTCTTGCAACTTCATCACGCTTAAAATAGCTCACAAAATCACTCTGAACCACATCTACACGTTTGTTCGTCTCGGAATTTATTTTCTCTCTTGTACTAACACATATTTTAGGTTATTAAGAACAATATGAAGACAAAAGTATGCTGATAAAATTTATGATAGACTTAAATTTGCCATAAGACATTAAGCCGACATTCCCAAAGTCACCTAAAGTAATACAAAATATTTAGATATTTGAAAATTTGGCCATAAATTACATGTAAATGTTTAAATTTAAGTCCCCCCCCCCCCCACAAACTACATAAATACCTGCGTTATACACATTTTTTAATGCTTTGGAACTTTTTATTTGACTTTCTCCAATGACGCCAATAACTCTGATCACTAACTCTTCTGCTCTGAATAAAGTCATACAAATTTTTTTAAATCAAATATGACAATTTAGTATGCTTTACTATACTTTAGTATTCATTTACCCATAAACTTAGCATAAAATTTTATTAACTCACATATAAAACTACAACAGCGCCGTAGACGCTCAGTAAAAACGAAATATTTTATGAAAAATTAAACATTTTTAAAAGCACTAAAAAACAAGATGACATTAAGCATTTACCAACTCAAAGTCTGTAAATTGTACCACAAACACTATTTATGATATAAATATGTTGTTTTTTTTTTTCGCCGTACAAAAAGCATAAATGAACAGTTGTAGTTTAAATCCTTATTTTATAATTGCACTAAAACGGGTGGTGAACAAAAAAAAAATTAATAAACTACAAGGAAATTTCAAATTGCATTGCAATTGAAAAACAAAATTTTGGTGTATTTTACTTACCTTCGCAACCCACAAAATGTTCAATTTTACTTAAAAACATTTATTGGGATTTTTTATACGGATTACGTGTCGCAGAATAAAAGGGAAATTTAAGAATTTGTGAGGGCCATCTTTCAAAATATGCAAAAGTCTATAACAAAAATATATAAATTTTCAAGTTAATAATCCGTTCCGAAAGGATTAGAGCGTTGCGGCGACGCATTTGTTGCTATTTGTTGACATATTCTATTTGTAACTGTGTACAAAAATGTCAAAACAAATTTAAATTAATTTTATTTTGAAATTCTCATCTTATGCAGAAAGAATTTGCATGGAAAAAGACTAAATAGGATTTAAGAAAAATTTCTTGAACTAACTAATCCAAGTTAGCCTACAAGCTCCAGAAAATTTCCGCTTAGTTTGAAAGTTGAAAGATGACTTTTCAGAGTTCCAGCCAACTAGAATTTATTATAAATTTTAATCGCTATTAATTGGTCATTTCAAATATAATAAATAACATCCTGACTTGAAGATGGCAGCATCAACAAAAGATAAGAAGAATACTGGCCCAGGTATAGATTCCTACTGCAACATCTCGTCGCATTGCAGTATGATGCGTATTCTCAGCCTGCAGTGGCCAGTGAGAAGCTTAGTAATCTGTCTTAGTTGACAGATGTGACATGTCTATGCCTCAGACTGAGCTTTCCTCATTCCAAGGCATTCTTCCCTCCATTTGGAGTTGTACCCCTTGATGAAGATTTTCGGCTGCCTGAGACCCGAAATATTGGACCAGTGAATCAGAAGGCTAGCACTCTTTATGCAGATAGCTAACAGTGAAGTCTCTCCAGCTCCAGAGTTGCTAAACAGATTACGTAGACCATACTACCACTTCCGTAGAACAATCCATCGAATGGTAAGTAGATAAGTCTTCAGGCTGACGGACCGATGGGTCAACGAGACCACAAATATCAGACCACAAGCTGCAGGATCTAGTCGATCTCTCGAAAACAAGACTGAAATACATCAAATCCTATTTGCACGATGCAGATTGGTTCTAATGATAAGTTTTCTATTCCATGTAGGGAAAACCTCTTCGAGGAAGCGACAGCAAAAAGGTACATTAGAGCTAATTTAGCGAGTTTGCAGTCGTTGCTACTTACCTGTCCTGTACCTATATCTGACCTCATGTGATTTCTCTATAGAAAATGGCCGGCCAACTGCCTGCAGTCTTCTTTATATTGCCAGAAGAAATTTCAAGCATTGCTCTGAGATAACTGCGAGCATTAGTTTGATCTTACTGCAGCTGTTCCTGGCCTGGCGTGCTCGCTTGTAGCTTGAAATGAAACATTTGTTAACAGTGACCTTTTTTATGGCAGATAAATGCGGCCTGAGAGCCCATTCCAGCTAAGGAGACTAGTCTTGTTAACCGCAATTCCTCTTCTCCATTTCTAAGCAGTTATTTTAAATGTTTGACGCAATTCGTAAACCGAGGCTACTGTTGCACATTCTTTCAATAAAACCGGCGTTACAAACTGGTTCTGAACCGAAGCGGTTTTGAACCAATATAGGCTTTTCGGTCTTTTGAACCGAAGCGGTTTAAACCAAATGAGTCCTTTCGTTCTTTTGAACCGAACCAATCAAATTTTAAAATGTCTGTACCGAATCAAAATCTAAACCATTGTTTTTCCAATAGCGATTTGGTTCAAACCGGTTCATAATATTTAAATAAAACATTTTCAAATATTAAAACAAACAACGTTTTAATGTATGTAAAAATTAATTTTAAAAAATTACTAGTAAGAATCACTGAGTTTTGAGTTTTTTATTAACAATTCTCAACACAATTATTTGGTAATGAACGCACCTAATTTTTTCAACATTGGTTATGTTTCGACAAAAAACAAAAAATGTAGTAATACTTTATTTAGTAAAAGTGTACGAATCCATAATAAAAATTGTTGTTTATCTTCAAATTTAATTAATTTTATGTGTAAACCAAATGCTTCTTGAACCGAAAAAGAATATAAAACCTCTTTTTTAAATTAGGAGTGACTTCGAACCGGTTTATGAACCGAATATCTTCGCAATTATCTGTAGTTCACAGCCCTGATCCATAGTGCTTCAAGAAAAATAATTATGTAAATTTCGCTTAAATCAATTCCTTTCACAAGTCGCGTGCAATTTCGCTTCAACACATCAATATGGAATACATTTGAAATTTTCCGCATACAGAATGTATGCGACAAATTGAAAAGTCCAAAGCAATTTGCAGGTCAACAACACACACACACACACTACTTTGTTGTTATCATTTACTGACAAATTCAATGCATGATAAATGCAAACAAACAGTGTGTGTGTGTGCATGTGTCCAATGGGCGAAATTTGAAAACCAAATATTTATACGTAGTACGGACGCTTGCTTAAGCAATGAATGAATGAAGCCAGCGAGTGCGGCGTGAATGAATCGACTTGCGCGGGCGGCTGCACTTGCATTCGAATGAGGGCAATGCCGTCTTCACGGGGTTCACTTTGGGGCATTTAGCTGTGCGAAAGTGAGAGTAAAATACACACAGCAGCACAGCTGTTGCTAAGATTTCCAAAACAATTAAGTTATACATTAATAAAAATACACATTTGTTTTTTTGGATTTTGTGAATGAAGTAGGCAGCAGTTGAGCACCGCAGTTGATTTAAATGTATTTTGCATTTCTGTTAACAACATTGTTATTTATTTATTTATACATCAAATATTTGCGTTGGTTGTTTTCAGTTCATTTACAATGCGTGTGTGTGTGTGTTTTGTGCGGGCTTTTTGATGTTCGTTTTCCAACTCGATTCTGTTTCCATACAATTTCCGTTTCAAATGCTTTTTGATTTTTTTCTTGTTTTAATTTGATTTTATTTCATTTTGGTTTTTTTTTTACATAAATTACATTTTACATGTGGTTTTGTTGTGTTTCTGTCGCTTTTCTCTTTACGCACAAATTTCTCTACAAAAATATGCGGCGTTTCTGTGCAGTGTTTTTCATGTATTTAGTTTTGACAGAGAAGTCCTTGTGGCTGCGGGCAATTGGATTGCCTCCCAACAGCTAGTATTGTCCTTTGAGAACATTCCCGAAAATTATCATCATTGGCAAACGAGTTTACAAAATAAATGTGCGCCATGTGCATGTCAGCGTAATCAATCGACTAACTACTAGCTGTACCTAGTTGAAAATGAGAAAATGCATGTCCCCTAAGCCCCCTAAGCTGTTCCCCTAACATTTGCAGTGTTTGCAAAATATGTGTTTGCTTTCCTTTTGGCATTTCTTCTTCTTCTTTGCATAAGCTTAAGTGTTAAAATTAATAAGCGAATCTGTTGTCCGGATGGAATTCCAATTTGTCCAAGGCTGGATTGCAGGCGAAATTGATCATTGGCGGCGGGCCGCACATCAGCACAATGGTGTCCGCGGAGGCGGGGAACAGATGCGACTTGATCATGTCCTCGTTGATAAAACCAATGCTATATGTCCAAGCTGTGAAAACAGAAAAACATACATTAATCAAATATGGCAAACCAATTTCAATTAGCTAAACATGGCACTGGTAGAGTGAATTGTTAGATACCTGCTGCTGCTTAGTATGCAGCAAATGCTTCAGCCAAGGCCGCATATATTTGAAAATTCATTAAGATTGAAAAACAAAAATTAACCAAAAATCTAAACGCAATCAATTTAGTAACTAAAACGCATCTCGCTCTGATGGCCAATGCGATCCAGCCCCGGTATGCAGGTGTAGTTGACCATGGGCGGCGGACCGCATAGCAAACAAAGCGTATCGTCGCTCGGCGGAAAAAGATGGGCGCGCATCATGTCATCGTTGACGTAGCCAATATTATAGGACCAGGCTTTTGTGAGTGTAGGCAACGAGGGTCCAGACAAAGGGCAGCATTTCAAAGAAATTGCAGAATAGTTTCAAGTAATTATGTGTTTCGAAAATACATTTTGACATACAATGAAAATTTGGTCTACAATACATAACAATTTTTGATATAAATACGAAGCAATTACATCTTAGAAATTTTTAAGTATATGGACTAAGGAACTATGAGTCAGTGTCAGTTTAGACTGAGTTGTAGAAAACATACAACAAAAAATTGTATTGCATTACAATCTTCCATATAAATAGTAGACAAATACAACATTTTAGAGCTTTTGGGTGTAAGAAGTATTGAACTATGTGGTTAGTCCGGAAAATCTGCATGAGCTGTAATGTCAGGTCTGAAGTTCCAAGAGTTTTAATAATCCCAATGACACAGTAGTTCAGATAATATAAAATTCCCGACCGGTACGCCCTCACAGACTTTAGATATTCCGACTACATAAAACTTTGGCGATCATTTGAAGCTCTTTAACGGTAGGCAACCATATGTGTAATAGTATAGTTGATTGGTTCCAGTGGATCTAATCTAACTAGCCACTATTCCTGTATGTGACCTCTATACTTTTGTACTATTCTTTTAAAGCATTTCCCCACTGAAATGTTCTTAAAGTGCTCTACCTATAAACCACCCAGTACATCTTGTTTTAAGGTAAATTCGTTACACAAAATGAGTCCCTGTCTATCAAAAGCTACACAACTCATAGATAGCAAATTGTAATCACCTTCAGGCGCCTTGTCGACAGTGTACCAAACTTTGAATTGCTCCGGATGTTGCTTGGCTAAATCGTCCAGCTCCTTGCGCAACAAAATGTCCTGCTCGCTCTGTAGAGCAATAAGTAAACGAAAACTTCGATTAAAAATGTTTCTCCAAATCTTTAAACACTTTGCACATACCTGATTGGCATACAGCAACGCCAATTCAGTGGTGTCCTTCTCCTTGTTTTTCAACACATCGCGCACCAGCTGCAACATGGGCGTAATGCCGCTACCGCCGGCAATCAAATTGACACGTTTGGCCACCACAGTTTTCGGTGGATCCTTGCGTAGTTTCTTAATCTGGAAGCTGCCCTTGCCCTGATACTGCAAGCGACCGGATGGGCCGCGGAACGAAATCTTATCGCCAATCTTCATTTGTTCCAGATACTGCGTCATCTTGCCACCGGCAGGGAATTTCGGGTGCACATTCTTGAAGTACACCTTAATGACCAGATCCACATAGCCCATGTCATCGTCGCAGGAGACGGGCGTATATGGGCGTATGACTAGCTCATTGTCAATGGTGGCGATTAGGTGAATGTGCTGTCCGACCGGTAGGCCGAGTATGTGCTGATTCGAGGGCAGACCGAAACGGAAACGACGCGTGTCGTGACTCAGCACCTCCTTCTCGATCAGTGGCAGTTGGTATTTGTCATTGGGATCAACGAGTGTGCGCAGACGTGCTGTTCGATTGGGTTCGGGACGTGGTTTGGTGGTTTTCTTGTTGAGGAAATAATGTATGATGGCAGCGCCGGCAACAACGGCCACAATGCCGACCACAATGGGCACCAACTGCAAGAAAAGAACAACGAATTTCAATAAATATTGCATTAAAGTGAATATGAACATTGGGTAAAAGTTGAAAATCAAAACAGAAAATGTACTAAAACAAGTTTTGATCAAAGCAGTGTTTCTGTATTTAAAAATACAAACGAACGCAATTAAATAAATAATAAAAATAAACCAATATCAAACTACATAACAACCATAACATAAATAATCTAAATGCAATTAAAACAAATCTTTTTTATTTATTTATTTATTTATTATTTTTAATTACAATTAAAATTATAATTTAAAAAAGCACTAGCTGCCAGGGCTATTGGCTTCAAATATTTTTAATGTGAACAAATCTTACATAAATTATTTTGAAATACTAGACGCTTTTCCTTCAGTCAATGTTTAGCTTTTAGTTAAATATTTAATGCGAGTATTAAAGAAGATAGAATGATTGACTGTCGTATGTAGAATGACTTAAATATAGTTGGCTTGCAATTGAATACTTTATGCTGCCAAGTTTAAGTTCGAGCTGCTGTTGAATGCTGACGAGCACAAATATCATTATAACTTCTGTTTGAAAATTCAACTAATCAACTTTATATAGAGTTGTTTTTTTAAGTCATGCAATTTAATCAGCTCATTTGTTTTATATAAAAAATGGCAAAATATACATAAAACTGAGTTTTTGTGACAGTTTGCCATGAGATTATTAACAGTAATTCTTTAGTTAAACACACTTCTAGAATTTTGTATACCTCGTCGTTGTGGCAAAATGAAATAATATCAAATAATCTTTTTGTTGCATTGTCATTGTGGCGAATAAGTATAATAAAAATGTGTTGAAGCTCCAAGATAAGAACACGAAAGCCAAAATAAAAAAACCAAAATTTTAGAAAATAAAAAAAAGCGCAAGATTAACTATAAAAAATTGTATAAATCTAATACTTTGAAGTTTGATCTAATAAAAATACCGACAAGATGCGCAGTTCTACTAAATTTGATATCAGTTCACAAGTCTACGCCGAAAGTCATTGTGTGAGACAAGAAAAAAATTAGTGTTTGCTGCACTCAGTTGACTTTTGCTTTCATTAAAATTAAAAGTCATGTTTTTTCCAACAGCTGATAGCGCAATTGCAAAATATAAAAGCTTTTCATTGCATTTTTACATACAGCCAACAATTTCGAATACAACTAAAGCCACCTGCCAACTGGCCCATAGATACACAAACATAACCACACATTTAAATTTTGACACACTTGTCTCAAATCATTAATTATTTATGAGTTGGCCATTTCTTTACAAAATCAAATAAAAAGTGTGTAAAGTTAAAAAATAGTTTAAAACTATGAAAAAATGAAATCAGACAAAAATGGATGGCGATTGAGTAATAACAAAGCGCGGTGCCGGCTGTGAGCGTCCAATGCAGCAGAGGCAGCACTACGACTGATAACCAATGACCTTCGTTCGCGGAGTGGCACGCACACACGCATTTACTTATATGCAAACATGCATAATTAAATAGCGAACTTGAAAAAACCACAGAAACTGAGAAACGTATATCAATAATTTCAACTTTACCGTAGGAACACAATTGGAGCGTATGGACGTATAGGCGCACGGCGTACGGCGTAAATACGCTGTCGAAATACGTTCAGACGTTGCCTTGCTCACAATTCCAGCGTGAGCAGCAACGTATAAAATACTCAAAATACTTTTTTCAATTGTCGAAAAATTAATAATACGCCCATACGCGGCGTAAAAAATAGAAATAGATCTAAGTGAGCGTACGACGCTTTTACGTTCATACGCTTGCGTCGTCAATTGTGTGCGCTTTCATAGGAATACATGAAATTTAATTTGACAACGCAATACGTTGAACGTAAATACGCTCATACGCTCCAATTGAGTTCCTACGGTTAGTCCCCAGCTGATGACATCATCAAGTTACACTGTTCTACTCTGCCGGTAATGCCGACTATAGCGCATTAGTTCCGACCACAACATGACTGCAACAATTTTAAGGGTTGAAAATGTCAGCACTCCCGCTGTTTGTTGTAATTTTTTTAAAAGAATTTTTGCACTCACATCGATTTCAGACATTTTGCACTGAAATTTCAATAAAACTCGTTGCACTTAATTAATCAATCAATCGTTTAATTGAACTTGAACTCTAAATGCCTTTCAGTGGCGTTTGTTTTACGTTAGCCAACACACACACTACAAAAAAAAAATAATGATGAGCAATTTCGAAAGGCAACTTTGAAGACGCGCGTGTGGCGCACGTACGCCGCTCAGATTCGTATTGAGGCAATTTCCAAACGCCACACAAACTGACCCAGACCCACCACACAACAAATGTATAAAGTCGTAACAAAAAAAAGATAATAATAACAAAAACTGAATTTATATAGCACGTAACTAAAGCAAAAGACGGCGTGGAGTAAGCGTGCGGCGCCCTAATGAGCGAGCAAGAAACAGCCCCCTATATACAACAACAATAATCCATTTGAAATCAGCAGATAACCGCAGCCACAGCAGCAATGCACACGCACACACATAACGACGAGAGCGTGGAGCATGGAATTTCCAACATTTCGCTCTCCAATGTCTCGCTGCTGCCGAGTGACGAGTGCATTCCAATGGGTCCGAGCAGCCGTCACAAATGTCAGTTAACTCAGCACACATGTGCGGGCCAGATTCCGAATCAGCTGTTTTTGTTTACTTGTTGTTTTTGCTTCCAGTAGCAAGTGCCAGTGTCGAAAAGTGACAAAGATAATAAAGGCTGTCAATAGGTCTGTTTGGGAGCTTTTTCAGTAAAAATATCAGATATCAATAAATGAAACTAACCAAAAAAGTAAAGAAATATAATTTTGTAAGAACTTGAAAGATTTAACTCTTGGTTGCACCAGCGGGACTTGACACATTCACAATACACAGGAAAAAGTGTGTAAGCAGAAGGGTTAAAGAAAGAAACAGCTGATCTAAAAGTTTCATATGAGGTTTGAAGCGGTAGTGAAATTGAAGTTTGATCAGACATTTAATGCAAAAGGCAAATGATTCGTTGGGCTCAATGTGTGATTCTTCCCTTCCGGCTGCAGCAGCTAAAGCTGAGCAAGACGGTTGTGTGTCAGCAGACTCGCAAACGCACAAATTCTTTGTTGGTTCCATTTGCCTCCAAATGTTTGCAAAAATTATTTGTCTTTACAGTCGATCATATGGCAGCGAGTCATATGTTTTTCTTGTTCTTCTTCTTACTGGATAAAAGTTACTTGCATGTTCTCACGAAATGAACTGCCACTTTACGCTCTCAGTTTCTCTCTCGTTGCAACTTGCAAGAGATTTTGGCGTACACAAACAAGATCCAGTAAAAATTTGTACAAATTCATACAAATTACCCGTACCCAAACAGACTTAATGTATTTCTACATAAACAAGTATAAATATGTATGTACACGTATACAAATCTAAAAATAAAACTTCCAAAACTCTTTAAGACGAAAATCGACCGCCTTTACTTTGACATATACAGTTTTGATAAAAATAATAGCAACAATAGCGAACAATACTCTGAATTTTATGCACATAATTTTGTGTTCAAAAGCAATAATCACTATTTAGGGCAGCCCGTTTTGAAGAAACATGCTAGCACCTTTAACATAATGATGTCTTAAGTCGACTTAAGCGTTTATAGCTTTTCACTACAGAATTAATTTGATCTTACAAGTTATTTAATTTTCAATAGAATCTAAACAGAATCTTCAACCGAATGTTTATTGTTAAACTGCTAAGAAAAATCAACACTTAACCAATGCAAATTTTAGCATATAAGCAAATTATAAGTACACCTAATTCTGTTTTTACACGGTAGATTGGTTCCAGGAAAACCCGTGTAAAAAAAAACCGTGTAAAAAAAGACATTGATCGTATGCAAAAATAGGTGATTGGTTCCTTAACTCTAAAACCTATTAAAATTAGACAAGACAATAAAAATTAAAACAAGGATTTTTTAAGAACAAGTATTAATGTTTATTTTAAATTAAAATAAATGTAAGGTTGGAAAAGCTAATTTGCCTATAAAAAATGTCTTTACCAAACACGTCTGATTGCATTGATAGTTCACAAAATATTAACACATTTCAAGTGCTCTGACAAGTAAATTTGCTTGTTTCCACAAAAAGGTAATTTCCCTAAATTTGTGATATGTACATATTTCGCAAAAATTAAATTTGACAACAAAAATTTAAGCCCAAAAGAGTTTGAATCGTGCTAAATGGAATAAAATCGTGTAAAAAAATTTAACATTTTTTATTTTCAAACCGTGTTAAATCAAAACCGTGTAAAAAAAGACCGTGTAAAAACAGACTTAGGTGTACTTCAAAAGTAATAATGTTTAACAAAATTTGATTAAAATAATCGTAATTTTAAGCTTATTGAGGACAGTCGGAATTCAACTCTATTGACTGCTTGGAGCATTATCAAAACGTGACATACAGATACTCACTGTATCTACAGATACTTCTTTGGTAACTGTTCAGAGGACATAAGCTATCTGATGTCATCAATTCTCTCAAGCAACCAGTACATTGATAAGATCTTCCAGCACATTATGCATTACAAAGAGAATTCGTTTCTGGTTCGTACCAAGATTTGCAAAAAATTTTCCCAAGCATATACATTTCAAACGGTCGGGATTGTGTGTCTCAGGCAGAGGCAGCCAACCTAACATTACCTAATCATTACCTATCATCTTGATGGGTTTGAGCAAAGAATATGAATATGAATGAATGAATGATGAGGTACCCTTCCAGAACTAATGCAGCGGCTAGCATTAATAGGGATATTTCCTACGTGCTGAATTGTATAAGTACTAAAAAGGAAAATTTCTATAGTAAAGTTCTAGTTCTTTGCAAGTTGATAATGTTATTCGTTATTCGATGTAGCGTTGGACTTAATTAAACATTTCAAATTGTTATTGAATGAATTAATTAGTTAGTATATTATATATATTTAATATTATATTATAATTATTAATATTATAAAATATATAAATTATTAATATTAATATTATTATTATATATATATTTAATATTTATATTATATTATTTTATTTACATTTCGCTGTAATCTGTACGAATTGTATTAAATTTCTGGATTACTTTAAATAAATAAAAAAAAAATGAAAGGACTGGGGCACCCTAATTAGTGATCTATTGAATGACCTGCAGTTAGATGCATCAATTGCTTCCTAAAGAAGCTTTTCAATTACATACAGCGCTCTTAAGGAACCTTCAAATTTGCATGGATTCAGTGAATACAATAACCACGATAGCTCATGGTAACATATTTAATACATATTTTTGTTTTTAATTATCATATCATATTTTGCTTTATAAGTGAACAACTTTTGTCAAATACATATTCATACAAGCAAATGCCTATGCATGAAACCAGCTATACATAAGTTCACAATTTTGATTCGGTTGTTGATTTTCACTTGTTTAGCTGCAGATAAGCGCGCTGATAACAAGAGTGACAGTGGTACACATTGTCAAAATGATAGTTGTAGTAGTACAAAATAAAGTAAAAAATCAATGTATCCCTTCAATAGTAACTACAATGATAAGCTTTCATAGCAGTCATATCACAACAAATTATTAACAAATTATTGTAAATATTTAATAGTCAAAATTACACCATTCGCTGCCTTAATTTAGAATGCACTGATGTCTGTGAGTGTGTGTGAGTGTTCGCGCCTTTGTGTGACATCATGCAAAAGTCTTATAAAATTAGACAATATTGCCTACAAAAACAAATGAACACTTAAATGACTAACTATAGGCAACGAATGCAACAAAATTATGAAGCGGCTGCAACAAAAACGCGCACTTCGGACGCACTGATGTGATGCGGTCAATTGTGCAAACTTTGATCAGTGATTTCATAACTTACGTGCGTTTCATAGACAGGACGTGCCATGACTGCTTTTGTTTTGTAGTTCTTGTTGTTTGTTCCTTTCACTACCGTTTAGTTTCCCTTTCCTGGCACCAACCAGTTGTATGCTATCCAAGGAATTGCCGAAACAAACGTAGTTCAACGGGCGTCCAAGCCTTCTCACGATGAAAACTGAAAATTTTAATTACACATCATTCTTGTGCCACCCCACAGTGTATGTATGTATGTACATATGTATGTATTGTAACATATGTATGCCCACCTGCTGATGTAGTTTTTGTTGATAATATTGTTGTTCAAGAGAAAATCAATGCTTTTGCCTCTACCTCTACTGCTGTTGTTTCACCACGGTATGAAATGATGGCCAAGTCAAATTATGTAATTTATCGCTGACACTGCCACCGTCGCTGCTGCTGCTGCTGTCTTTTGTGCAATTGGAAGGCAATAAATTCAATTCACTTCAGTTTCATGCGCCGTTCAAGGCAAACACCCACGTCACAGACACACACGCACCCACACACAGCTGATGCCGCGACCTTTCAGCGATGCGCCCTTATCGATCGAAGACAGGAGCCAATGATAAAGCAGCGCCAAATTCTGCTGAAGCACTGAGCGTTGCGTTAGCTCCAAACGCCAGCGTAGCGAAAGCAGCTGCGAATAGTTGCCCAAGAACTGTCTGCTCGACACACACAACGTCTGCTCGATCTCCAACGACCAACGCGCACGACAGGGCACCGAAAATTTAAACCACTGGCGGCTACTAATTCTGCGGGCGAATGTTGCTGTTTTCTTGATGCGTTTGGTACGGTTTTGTGTTGCTGAATTGAATTGTGGCAAAATGAAAATTGTCGCTTTCCGCGTCCGAGCCGGTGACGGCTGACCGACTGGTTGTTGGCTGTGTTGCGTCAGGTTGCGGGGGCTTTGCTGTTTGGGTTTCTGTCTCTATCTCTGTGTTCTGCTCTCCACTGTGCTTTCTACTTCGAGGCAATTGAATTTCTGTGCGCTAGGCGAATGTATCTGCAAGGGAGAAAATATTAAGTATGCATTAAAAGGATACAAAAACAAAGCGGCAACACGACAACTGAATTTTCAGCATAAATCAAACATTCTCGGTGGCAGTCTTGACGCTGTTTTTGTTTCTCTATTTGTAGATTTTGTCGGTTTAATTTTGAGATTGTGACGGAATTGTGGTCTTTAATATTTTCAGCATTTTTCTAATGGGTTGAAAAGAATTTCTTTTTGAAATATTTTAGGCTTTAGAGAACATAAATTTAATGAAATATTTTTTATGCCGCTGGCGTTCAGCTGTTTGCAGTGACAATGCAATAACTAAGCAATGTTTTTAAATATATTTGATTTGCAAATTTTAAATTCAGGAAAGAGGCAGCAGTGGTCAATGAAAGTTATTTCAAAAGTTTTTTAAATGGTTAGGAAGACATTTTCTTAGGCAATAATTTGAAATCATTAGAGACATTTTTTAAGTACATAAGCAAAGAAAAAAATTGGTTTAGTTTAGTAAAAATATTTAGACTTATTTGTAATATCATTTGGTCGGAAATATACTCATTTGCTGACTAAATGATATTAAAGAAAAATTTTGTAATATCATTTACTCTATAATATACTTTCTGACTAATTGATATTACAAAATACAAATTATTCCGAACATTTTCATTAAGCTGAATCATCATTTAAATTAATTTTAAATTTAACTAAGGACGATTGAGGAAATAATCACCCAGTTATTAAAAAACGTTTCATTGTTGAACTATAACCTAAAAAAAATTACTTTGAATTAAATTTATTGCATTTAAAATTATCATTACTTTTTAAATAAGCCATAAGTAAAAACACAATCACAAAAAACGTTCAATTAACTGATGATTAACAAAAATTTGCATTAGTGAATAATTTATTATTCACAAAAATAACATTTTGAATTTAATAGATTGAATGTATGTATACTTAATTTGCAAGGTCACTTGTCCCGATCAGTCAGTTTCACCTAACTTCACTCAGTTTGAATAGTTTAACATAACCATTTATAGTTAATTATAACTGAAATTATGTGAACCAACCACAAAACAAATAATTTTGATAAATTTTTAATGAATATTTTTAGCTTAACCGTCCAACAACTACACATTTATTTGTATTTAAGGTAATGCTAATGAATTTCAATTGATTAGTCTGACATATTCGTCACTTAGTGCGAATGCTATGCCTAACACATGAATCTAATTTAAACAAGACATTAAATTGAAGATTCATTCAGCTGTAATGCAAATAGTAGTCAAAATATTTAATATTTATTTTAATTCAAAAAATTATGGTACTATTTAGTGAGTCAATGCTAAGAATATTTCACTCAAAATTTTGTAAATTATTCGAAAAACAAAGTCTAATGCATTTTAAATTAAACTTAGAAATGTTTAAATCTGCCATCAATTAAATCTCTTATTACTCTTAATCAATTTAATCTTTTCTTTTAATGGCACCTTTTCTCCTTAAACGGCTCCCAGCCAACCGACATCTACTTTTGACCCATTTTTCAATGAATTAGTAATCAATAGGATGCCACCAATCTTACTATTTTCATTAAATTGCCAATTTAATTTTTAATTAGCAAATAGTCGACTAGCCGAAATCACAACACTACACTCCGATAACATCACTACAAGTGTTACGCGCCAAGGTCAGCGAAAGCGTCGATTTCTACCTACCGCCACTGAAATCAGAGGCAATTAAAGTTGCTTTCATTTTGTTGTTGTTGTCTTGTTCGACAATTGAGATTTGCAGCATTTTCGGCTGCTGTTATCTGCGCATTTCCCCCATTCCATACACAAACAGCGAATATTTATTATTTATTCATTTATTTCTGATTATGACGTAAGTTTAATCATTTCGCCCGCACTAACCACTTGCTACTCTTTACGATACTTGTGCTTGCAGATTGAAAACAGCAACAAAACACTCACTCACTGCTGCGGCTTGTGCTAAATTCCACCTTGTCCAAAGCGGGCAGCAAATATACGCGCAAAGAAATTTATTCAAATGGAAGCAAAAGAATTCGAAAGTCAATTGAAATTCAATTTGATTGCAAAGTCAACGCACAAACAACACAACACAACAGGCGTGCACAAATGTTTGACACACTGATGAAAAACAGTTGAGAAGAACAAAAACAGCTTATCTCTGAATAAATCTCTGGAACAAAAAATATTTGACACTCAATCGAGCACATAGATGGCGCCTGCACGTAAACAATAATCAGCTGTTGTGCACACTCTGGTACTCACGAATTTTCGTACAAGCAAATGGAATTGCATTGATTCCTTTTCGGCAGTCTTTCTTTGACGGCATCATTTGTAAACAATTTAAAGTAAACAAATACTAGAAAATCTTACACAATGGACGTGGAAGGTGAGTGCCATCGATGGCACTAACGTACGTCCTTAGTTAATACTGCTCAAACTTGCAGAGGAAATGTACGAGGAGCATTTGGATGACGATGATGCCGATTCCGCACAAGCCGAACTTGAAACTGCCCCAACTATGTCGCCCACGTCACCTTCATCGTCCAGCCAGTCGTCAGCGCACAGCACAGCTGTGTCTGCGCAAAGAGCACGCAAAATACGCAAACTGGTGGCCATGTTTGCCAATCATCTGGAGGATTTCCAGCGCACCATTTTGCTCAGTCGGCGCCGTTGGCAAAATCGTCAGCGTCGCCGTCAGGCCATGTTGCGCACCTGCTACGTACAGCAAATGATCGAGATGGAAACGAATTTCCTGGAGCTGCTTCCACTGCCACGTAGCCCACCTGAACACGACAACGGCAGCCAGTCGAGCTCGGACGAGAGCGCTATGAACAATCCAACTTCAACATTTCGTTTCTACGAAGATCTGGTGAAGGGCTTCAGTGAAGAGCAGTGGCTATTTACCTTTCACATGTCCCGTCGTACATTCAAGTGGCTCTGCAAGCAGCTGAAACCATCGCTGCAGTCGTTGGGCGTCGGTACGTCGCTTGAGAAGTGCGTGGCGTTGGCTTTGTACGCCTTTGCCACGGGCGATGAATATCGTTCCGTGGCAATGCTGTTCAATGTGTCGCGCAGTTCCGTTTCGGATTACGTGTGTCGCTTTGCGGAAGCGCTACTAGAGAAGTTGGCCTACTGCCTGCTGGCTATGCCGAAGAACAAACTGGAGTTCGATGAGATACGTAACGGCTTTCAGCAGGCGTCAAACATGCCTCCGCTGGTGGTGGGCGTGCTGGGCGTGAGCGAGCTGTTCGTGCACAATCAGACACATAATGACAATGCCTCAGGTGTAATACTGCAAACGTTGGTCGACGACAAACTTCTGTAAGTGCTATACAGAGGCACACACGCTCGATTGTACCTTAGATTCTTAACTAACATGTCTGCTTACAGTATTCGTAAGGTGCGTGTGCAGACAAATCGAATCACCATGCTGCTGGATGCCAACAATGAGATTGCAAAGGTAGAACCATCAGCTCCAGAACTATGGAAGTGAAACGTAACATTTGTAATTTTCCAGCTTGGGCAGCAGCTCGTTAACGACCAGTGGGTGCCCTGTTTCGCTGTCACAACCAACGCCTACCACCCGCTGCGTACGTGGCTGCTGCATGGCTACGAGGACCCAGTTGAGCCGCACGAATATGACTTCAACGAGACGGTGGACAGTTTGCTGCAGTTCAAGGATAAGGTTTTGAAGCGGCTCTTTGGTCGTTGGAAGATATTGCAAGGTAGGGTGATTGTGGACCCGCGAACCATGGAGTCAATTGCTGTAGCCTGCTGTGCGCTGCATAATTTGCTGGAGGAGGGTGAAGAAAGCTTCTCAGAGGAGTGGGAAGCCAATGTGAATGTGCAGCAAATGAAATTGAGCAGCTTCAAACATCACAAAAGTGTGTTGCCTGACTGCAAGGAGGCTTTGGAGATGCGCGACTTTTTGGCGCGTACCATCAGCTCTACAGAAATGTAGCATTAGGCTACTTAAGACATGCATTTTAACCCTGCTGTTAGGTTAGAAAAGGGACCATTTGGTCCATACTGCAATTTTCGTACAAAACAATAATTTATTTAAATTTTTTGTATTTATTTTGGTTCATTCATTCTTTACTCAACATAACTGATGTAAAAAATAGTTAATAGTTAAATAGTTAGTCAAAAGTTACAAAGGAAACAAGCCAACAATTGGACCAAATGGGCTTAACCTAACAGCAGGGTTAAGATATACAAAAGGCCTGTCAAGAGACTGTTGGAAAGTTTTAACGAGCACACGTTTTTTGTACCTAGAAATTAAGGAAAAACTATTTATGTGAATTAATTAAATAAAATTTATGTATAGATTTGCATCGAAAAAGTATCCAGCTCATTCTGTTTAGTTAAATCTTTATACTAGTATATTTGACTAGAACCTGCAACTTTGGAACAAAATTTGGTTACTATCCCGTCTCAAGAATCCTTTCGACAACTAAAACATTAACTCTGCCAACATATCACTTGTAGCTCTTCCTCCATGTAGCGCCAGTCCCATAACTTTGAATCACCTCCAGATTAGGGTGATTCAAAGTTATTCAGTCTTCAAAATTCCTTGTAGTCTCATGTCTCCGACGTTTTGCGCATAAATGCCAACAGTAATGTCTCGGTCTGCGAAATCCTCCAAGCTATTCTCAGAGAATCTGTACAGCCCACCAGATTGCAACTTTGTACATTCTTTTACAATTTAACTCAAACGCAAAGCATACATATTAAAATGTAATTTTATTTCTAGTCAGTTTCACAATTGAATAGTAAAAAACAGCCAGCATTTAGTACAGACGTTGTGGTGGTCCCATCGACGACTTAATGTGCAGCGAGCGTACGTTCTGCCAGTTCTTCTTCAGCAGCGACACCAAGAAGTTGATCGACAAATGAATGTTCTGCACCAACTCGTCGGGCTTCATGCCCACATGACCAACAGCCACAGACAGGCACAACACCTTCTTCATCTGGAACTTGATGGTGGATTTCACCTCCTCGATCTTAGCCATCATGGACTCGGTGTGCGACAACAGACCAGGGAACTTGCCGGCCTTGTTCAAACCAGGACCCAACAGACGGGGAATCTGCTTGATCAGCGACTCGGAAGCCAGGAAAGCATCGTACGACTTGGCTAGTTTCTTCACCAGCTTCTTGTTCTTGTTAAGTTTCTTTAGCGCCTCGGCATCCATGCACTCCACGCCATTAGAATTGGCCTCGTCGCAATGCTGCTGATCACCAAGCACGCACACCTTCATCTTTGGGCGGGGAATGTGCTTCAACCTGCAATTTACCACAGTAAAATCGTCAGCATTCTAAATCAACTATACAGGCGTGAATAGTAATGATAGTATAAATAATAATCAGTCAATTGTATCCACATAGGAACCAAAAGGCTCTTATGGTTTTCAGGTAATACATGCATTATTTTTGGTAACATCATTTTAAAAGTTGAACTAAAAATTATACGTCCAATAGGTTTTCTGAACTTACACGGCCAGCAATTGGCATCGCGTTCGTTTTTCATTGAGACTTAACAACTAACGACGGCCTCGTGTTGCCACGAAAGGCCTACTCAATTTGATTTAAAGACCCTGAGTGCAGGTCCGCCGCATGGTGCGTCCACCAAACGACTGCCTGAGACTGTGCCACAGTGCCAACGGATTAAGCACGTGCTGCGCATTCAGCTCAGGTATGTAACGTACTTGACAGTGCCGGAGAAACGCTTATCCTTTTGGGGATCGTAGTTCTTCAGGCCAATCTGTAGTTCCACTGTCTCCAAGAAGCCACGCTTCTTCTTCTGGGAGAATTCCAAGACGCCATTTACCGACTCGTAGAGCGTATCACGCGATACTTTGGAACTGCAATGAGAAAATTGTGATTAGCAGTGAACCATGAAATGTGTTATTGCTACAATTTAATTTTATAAATAATTGTACAAATATTATGCTTAATTTCAAACTTGCATGAATAGTTTTAAAATTGGCCATAAACTTGCTGCAATTTACTCTAGCAATCATTTCCAAACTTAACGTGGACATTGATTGACCCAAAAAGCTGGTTTATGATTGCAACATGAAAAAAATATACCACAGAATCGGTTTATTATATTATGTACTACGATTTGAGATTGAAATTAAAGCACAAATTGCCAGGATTGGGCACAAATCTTAAGATTTATTTAGAGGAAATTTTGCAAAAAATACTCACGCCATGCCTTCACTTTTTGACGGCTACTTCACGAAAGAAAGAATTCGGCTCGCTGCTGAACGAACTTCGCCGGCGACAGTGTTGCTGATGTCATAAAAAATATTGTAAAGTTGCAGAGGGGACCAAATATTTAACGTCGCACGGAATTTCTGAAATATTAAACACATTTGCCTGATTAAAGCTTTTTTAATGAATTTAATACGGTGCCACATCTTAAAATTTAAAAATTATTTTTTGAGAATGATTTGCTGTAAATTTCGTCAATGAAATTGATGTAGGAATGCTCAATAAATTTGCGAAAAAGACTTGATAATACAGAATTGTTGCACTTTTTTGGCATAAGTGGAGATGCAAACGGAAAAAGTTTACTTTATATAGACAAAATTTAGATGTATTAGATATAAATTTATACATTTTGTATAAATTGCCTTGGACAAAATGTTGAACTCTATACCAATGAGTTGCATAGTTTGCCAGAAGAGCGTCGTCGCCAAATGTAAGGTAATATATTTGAAAAACTACGATTTGAAATGATAAAATAAGGTTAAAATGGTAATCTGCCTATATGTCCTACACCCACACCTAAGAAACCGTTCTTATTTGATTAAAAAAAAATCACATTATTCTTGAAATAAATTAAAAAATTAGTACTAAATTTGTTAGTTTTTTCTTATTTAGCTTTCGTTTAGTAAAAAAAAAACACACTTAAAATAGCTTTTAATAGATCATGGAATAGACAGTGATCACACAATTACAGTCGTGTCTTGATATAGTGAAATAGTTATTGCAAGTCCTGTTCACAGTATTGAGGTTGTTCGCTATATCAAGGTTACCATTTTTGTTCAAAAACTCCTTTTATTTGCTCAAAATACATTTTTTGTTTTTTGCTTGAAAATGCTTTCAAAATTTTTTTACCCAGACACGACTGTATTGTCTTTAAAAAACTCTTCATGACGTTTCGGGTTAAATATTTATCCAAATGTATTGAGAAGTGTCTTCTTCGCAGGTTATACTGTGCATGATACAAAAATATACATGTAGTTTTAATGCGACAGATAAAAATAAAATTGACAGTTGGAAAAAAATATTTGTTTACAAATTTTGTACTACTATTTTCATTTTTGCTACAGAGCTGCAATTTCACACAATTAGTTTATCTAGTATATCATTCAGTTTCTGTATTTCTTACTTTTTTGCACCCTTAAAATTTTATTTTTATTTGTTAAAAAAGCAAATGACTTTTAATTTTGCTCGATTGAATATACCTGTATATTTTTGTATCATGGTGGGTTGTTTTATATGTCTTTTGTATGAAACTATACGGAATCTATGTTGGATCTTGTTCTAAAGTGATTTCTTAAAATTGTACCTTTTGCTGCCTATTTATTGTGTCTTTAGCATTGTTTTTTTTTCATTATCTAATTTTTATTCGATTTCTCAATCTGATAGTGTATGTGTTACACATTCTGTGTTAGTATCAATTACGTCGTTGGCATAAGTTTGCAACTTTTACAAATTTTCGCAACTTCTGGCAGCACCCTCGGAATGGATAATAACAAGTAAAAAGCTTGATCATCGGGATCGCCCTGTGCGCGGGGACTGTCAATGTCAACGTCGATTGTGTTCTTGTCTCCTCTTTTCGTCAACTGCGCTGCTGCTGCGTCGTTTCTGCAGCTAACCGCAGCTTTTTCATTGCTCGTACTTCGCACTGAACGGACGTGTTTCTTCGTCGGAAGTGAAAAGTAAAAGAGAAAGGAAATATTTTGAGAAAATTTTCCTTGTTCAACAAAAGAAGAAAATTATGCTAAAAGCAAAATATTTTCCGCGTGCAGCCATTTTAGTTTTGCTTTGAGTACGAAGAATACGCGAAGCAGAAATTCAAAGCGAATGCATGAAAAAAAAACGCACAAACAAGTGCGACGAAAAAAGTAATTTAGTGGCTTGATTCGCTGTTGCTGCGCTGCCGCTGTCGCTGCCCGCTGCGCTCAAGTACACACGCAGTAAATTGTGAAAATTCATACCGACGAGAGAGCAAAAAATAAAAGTTACAAATCTGTGAACAATTTATTTCCCATAGCTGTTTGTTATGCACCAAAAAGCTGAAAATAAGTGTAAATTTACGAAATCGAATGAAAACAGTTGCTAGTGCACACATTGGCCAACCAAAATAACAACCGCAACAACAAGTGCAAAAAAAGGCCAAACAGCAGTTTCTATGCATAGAGTGCGGGGAAAGGTGAAAAATTGATTTTCCAACACTGCAGCAGTCGCAACTGTTGTGTGCAACCCCCCGCCTGCAGCCCGACGCAGCCGAGCCGCTCGCACACGCATCCTCCGCCAACAACGGCACGACGTGGACGGCGACGACGACGACACTTTGTCTGCCACTACCGCCAAACATCTCCACCGCCACCCCGTCCACGCACTGGCCAGCAATTCTGTTGTGCGAATTCGAAGCGTTTTTTGATTGCCTCACTCTTTCCATCCCTCCGTGCGTGCCTGCCGCGTCTCGCGCAAGCCGCCCAATATTCGAACGTGCAAAACAAAACACTTTGAACGCTTGCCGCAGCGCCCCCTCGCACGTACCGCTAGCCTTCCGTTCCGTTTCCGCCGGCCTACGCGCTACCGCATGCAATGAACATCGTCGGGGACTATGAGTACAGCTCCAAGGATATGCTGGGCCATGGCGCCTTTGCCGTGGTCTACAAGGGACGTCACCGCAAGGTGAGTATCCGCGTGTGTGGAGTCTGTGGGTGTGAGTGTGTGTCTGTGTGTGTGAATTGCGATCTACTTCACTTCATGCAAAGCCGACGACGATGATGTCAAGGTTCTGGCTGGTTCATTATTCGGTACATTGTTGTTTTCACTGATGGCATTTCTTATCACTCGTATACGTCGCATGCACAGCGCATTTTCGCTTCGGCACTGAATGCAAAACGATGTCAGTCACCTCCGGCCAGACTGATTGAACGCTGACTGATCACGCCGCTTCAGCACGCTGCCAAGGAAGCGAACCAACTTTTTGCCAATTGGCTAACAAATGCCATTCATCAACAGCTGAGCGTCTGCGTATGTTTGCCCATATATATGTTTGTGTAAATATGTTTGTTTGCTGTGCTGTTCTTGGGGTAAAATTTGCAGTAATTTTAATTGGCATCGTTGAACGATTTATTTCTCGTAGAAAGTATCAAATATTTGCGTTGGTTTATTTGCAATGTTCAGTATGCGGACAATTATTTGTAGATACAATTAAATAAAATTGTGCAAATAATAATAGTGAGACAAACAATTGTGATTGCAATGTTCAAGCAACAGGGATTTGGTTTAAAATTTGTCTTCATTTTATTTTAATTTTCATATTATGGCGCATAGTCGACATTGCTTAAAGTAAAGGCACAACTACTCACTTTGTTCCATGATTCTGCTTTCACCAAACAATTGCTGCAAATTAATTTCCACGACATTTCCTACAAATTACATTTTGTCATCATTGTTGTACATTTTTCTTGTTCGCATCTTTCAGCACATTTGCTCAACGATATTTGTATTATTTGACTTTAGCTGAAACTCTGAACTCTGGTATGATTTCAGATGGTAAAAATCCATGTCTCCCTTTTTAAGAAATCATTAGAAAACGAAAGTTGTATCCACCTGATGTTTTCTATGTTTAATTTTTTTTAAATTTCAACTTTTCAAGCACACTTTCCCCTATAGATCGCCTCTCTGACTATGTAGTGGTATACAAACGAAGCCCATTATAGTCTTCCACTAGGTTAGGTGAGTTTTAAATGATTGGATAGACATACATAGACCAGAACCTCGCCCGTTGTGATGACATCTGAACGATGTTATGAACCTGAGCAGGTTTCAGCCATTCATTTATATATAGAAGTTTAAACGTGGTCAGTGGCCTACCTACCGCCCCTTTTTCCTGTAAACATAAGAGTGGTTGTGCCTTTCCTTGGTGGATCGCTCGCTTTACAGTTGCTTTCAATGTTCCGCTACACAGTGATTCGACTCCGTAAAACCACGGGGCAGAAGGAGTGGTCCGTTCTCAATAACATTTTTTATACTAAATGGTCTGCTGAATTGAAATCTCCATTTTGTTTTTCTTTCTAGATTGGCAAGGCCTGAGACTTAAATTTGCAATATTCGTAATTTTTTAAAAGCTATAGCAACAAGTGTGTTGGCTGGATTTTTCAGACTTTGCATTCAATCAGTTACGTGTACGTCAACATTGATAATTGCAAGGAGTAACAGAAATTGTATGAGGACCCTTTAGTTTTGCAATAAAAATGATAATAAGAGCAGTTTTTTTTTTCATTTTTCATGTTGATTGCATACTTTCAGGGATAAATAAAACATATTTTGTTGAAAAATAGGTGTTTAGACCACTTATCAAATTGAATTATTTTCTGAGATCGGAAGATTCTAAACACATAGAATGTGTTTCCATTATTTGATAAAGAAAGAATGCTTCTTAAAATATAAAAAATCCAAGAACACACTTTTACATTCTTTTTAGAGGGGCTCCTCTAAGTTTTGGCGAATTTACAGTTCTTAATTCATATTGAAAGTTTTAGTTACTTCTTCCCAAGCACATATTGTTATGATTTTTTTTACTTAGTACTAAAAAACAGAAAACATGTGTTTAAACTTTTTTGTGAAAAAAAGTTCAGACTTTGAGCAGCTTTTGCACACACACTAATTAATTTTCTGAACAGATTTTTGGGTGTTTTCTTAGTTGGAGTTTTACCTTTCGAATGACATCAAAATTGTTAAATTCTGAGACTAAAAATTTTTTTAAAATATTTGTCAATGGAACGAATCACTGTGCGCTGTCCAGGTACCCAGGTCAGAGTCTTGATGTTGTGTCCAAAGCTTTTAGCACAGCTTGCCCTTCCGACAAGATAAATACTTGCTTTCTTACCTTCTTGTGTCAGGTATTGGATTGAAGTTCAGAATGGCCATCTGATTAGCGATCACCTCTGACTGATATATAAGTCTTCTACTAAATTGATTACATTATGAAAATTAGTCTTCATTAGAGAGCCAAAAAGGCAAAGTGTCGGGTTGTAGGTACTCATCTAAAACTGATTAAAATATGCCTTAAATAAACTATATCTCATCAGTAATTTGAAAATTAGTGGTTATTTTCATTTACTTTTAAGTATAAACATGTCCATTCTCTCTATCTGACAGCCAAGCCTCATCCAGGCACTCAGATTTCATCACGTATCCTTGAACTTGATTATGGAATATTTTGAGAAACCAAATAAGCTTGGCCTATTCAATCATGTCTGGGTCCTATAAATGCTGGACTACGTTCGAATTAAAGAGACCGAAATCGCTGACAGACTCACAAAAAAAGGCATTGACTTATTTTTGTGGTCCAAATCCAGTTTTTGTATGGCAAAGGAAGCATTCTTTTATATTCAAGAGAGAGTAAAATAATAATGGGTGTATAGAAATCCAGGCAGTAACACTGATTGATAAACAAACAATACTGTCAGTTCTTTTTTTTTGTTCAATTTTCTTCAGAGCGAGAAAAGAATACCACTCAATGCGCACAAACTTGAACATGCAAGTAGTAAGAAAAATCGTTCCACGAGAATAGCAAACGTTTATGTAATCGACAATCGGAATCCATACGTGGACTACCAACCAGGACTCGAGCTTATGGGAACCTGATATAGAATGATTGGAGAAATATATGAGTCCAACGACGAGATAGTCTCAGAACTATAACAGAACTTTTAAAAGAGTACTGCAAACATACAACAATTTGAGACACGCTTAAGTCGAACTACAAATATTCGCAGAAATATTAAAAGGGAAAATATGGAAAATCATTTATATTTAAGAACATTTCATATTCTATAAACAAGAAAAAAAACTCAAAGACTTATGCTAGGAAAGTATCCAGCGTATTCGTAACAAATATGTGGGATCCTACGATCCTACGATGAAATCAAGCGGGTTTAGGATCAATACTAAAATTCCTCTCAGAAGATAGACTTATGGACGCACAATCACTCCATGAAGTGCCTGCTTCTGGATCTTTGAGTTCATTCTGAGTTTGTTCAAGAGTTTTCAGTTGAAGAAAATGCTATAATATTTTATAATATATTTTATCTATATATATAAAAAAAAGTTCACTTCTTGTGTGTAGCCAGTGTTTGCGAAAACGGTTCATTCTTTTGGGAAAATTTTTTTCGTATGTGATAGAAGATGTTAATGCGGTGGTTTATAGCGATATTACATGTTTGTACGGCAGGTGGGCGTGGCACCTCCCATACAACCTAAATTTTTAATATGGTATATCTTCGGAATTATAAATCGGACAGCATTGAAATTTGGTACAGAGTCGTGGCGTAAACATGTCGTTCCACCGGCAAAATTTTATGGGCGTTGGACAAGGGGCGTGGCACTTTTTTAATTCCGGTGTAGTTTTTGAACTATAGCATTCACATGAATGACAATCAGTACAAACTAACGATTTGATCGTGTCCTTCGACAGGGAGAATAGGGTGGGTTTTGACAAGGGGGCGTGGCACCGCCCATATAACTCAATTCTTTAATATGGCATAGCTTCGAAATGATAAGTCGCTCAGCATTGAAATTTGGTACAGTGTCATGGCGTAAGCGTTTCATTCGACCGGTAAAATTTAAGGGGCTTTGGACAAGGGGCGTGGCACTTTTTAAATTCCGGTGTTACTTTTGAACTAGAGCATTCACATCAATGGCACTTGGTACAAACTAACGATTTGGTAGTGTCCTTCGACAGGAGGAATGGGGCGGGTTTTTGACACGGGGCGTGGCACCGCCTATACAACCCAACTTTTTAATATGGAATATCTTCAGAATTATAAGTCGTACAGCATTGAAATTTAGTACAGTGTCATGGCGTAAACGTGTCATTCCACCGGTAAAATTTAATGGGCGTTGGACAAGGGGCGTGGCACTTTTTAAATTCCGGTGTAACTTTGGAACTATAGCGTTCACATGAATGACAATCTGTACAAACTTATTATTTATTTTGTGTCCTCCGACAGGGGAAATGGGTTGGGTTTTTGACAAGGGGGCGTGGCACCGCCCATACAATCCAACTTTTTTAATGTAAAATAGCTTCGGAATTATAAGTCGCACAGCATTGAAATTTGGTACAGTGTCATGGCGTAAACGTGTCATTTTACCGGTAAAATTTAATGAGCGTTGGACAGGGGGCGTGGCACTTTTTAAATTCCGGTGTAACTTTGGAATTCGAGCGTTCACATCAATGATACTCGGTACAAACTAACGATTTGGTCGTGTCCTTCGGCAGGGGGAATAGGGTGGATTTTGGACTAGGGGTGTGGCACCGCCCATACCACTAAATTTTTTAATATGGTATATCTCCGGAATTGTAATTCGCACAGCATTGAAATTTGGTACAGAGTCATGACGTAAACGTCTCATTCCACCGGTAAAATTTAATGGGCGTTGGACAAGGGGCGTGGCACTAGAGCGTTCACATCAATGACACTCGGTACAAACTAACGATTTGGTAGTGCCCTTCGACAGGAGGAATGGGGTGGGTTTTTGACAGGGGGGCGTGGTACCGCTTTCATTTTTTTATACATAGATTGTTTATCCTGACTGACCGACTGATTGATTGGTTGATTTATCATCGCCCAGCCCAAACCGCTGAAGCTACAAACATGATTTTTGGACTGTAGGTACATCTTGAAGAATTAACCTTCGCCAAGAAGGGATTTTTTGAAATTCGGGGTCTAAAAATGCAAAACATGGGTGAAAGTGTTGTATGAAGAAACGTGATTTAATAAACATATTGAATTTGAACTTCCTGCAAATATTCTAATATAGATCAAAACTTATTCGACACGTATTTTATAATTTTTCGAAAATCAAAATTTAACTGGCCCAACAATGGGTTAAGGTTTATTTGCGGAAAGACTCCGAAACAAACAACACGAACCGATGGGCCTATTGACTTCAACAATTGTAAAAATAATTGAAATAGATATAATTAGACACGTGTTTCTCATTATTTTCAAAATCTAAATCTAACTGGATCAACGTTAAAAGTATGTATGGAGAAACTGTGAAATGAAAAATATGAATTAGACTTGACATCAAACTTGGGGAAAGTACTCTTTGTGAGAAATAATCTGACACGTGTTTTTCACTTTTTTGAAAATCAAAATCTAACGGGGTCAACAATGGGTTGACAATTTGTATGGAGAAACAAGATTTATTGGGCGTTCCGACTTCAAAGTTATCAAAAGCAGTTCAATCGGGAAATAATAAAACGTGCTTTTAATTTTTTTGAAAATCTGAATCTACCATGGTAAACCAAGGGTTAAGAATTCGTTTGGAGTAAATGTGAAAACATATTATTTAAAGGGCCTTCTGACTTCAAAATTTTTAAAACAGTCGAAATCAAAGATAGACACATGTTTTTTTTAAAATCAAAATCTGATGGGCTCAATAATGGGTTAAGAATTCGTATCGGGGGAAACAGAAGAGCTTGCGTGCAAAGCCGCAGGGCCCAGCTAGTAATATATATATAATATATGCACATTTTGTTAAAAGATAGCAGTGTACGTCATTACTGATTTCATCTACAGAGAGTTGTGAAATCATCTCTCATCTCATAAGTTAGCAGCAATGAATCGCTACAATATTCGGGAACTAAACGTGCGTTTTAAATATAAGTTAGTAATAGTAAAACTAAATGCAAATTTGGGCGTGATAACTAATGTAACGATGGCGCAACTTTGGCCATGCATACCGCTTCTGAGGCAGACTCCGATCAGCTGAGTAACCCTCGTAGCCCGGCGTACTTAGTCAGCACTTAAGCACTTTAGTGATTACAGTGGGCGATAATGACTGCGAGTGCACATAAACTTGGCATTGATTACGCTTCAGTTGTGCAACACGTTGTAGGCGGGATTTCTAAAGTTGTTTACAATTGCACAAAATGTACCGTAATCAGCAAATTGTTGTATTTGTCAAGCGTTAGCACAAGTAATTTCGTTTTTTACGCAAATAATTTGACTTGTGCGCATGAAAGAAATTTATGAAATATACAGTTAATCATTAGTTGAGCTATTCAATGTTGCAAACCCAATTTTTTGCGTAATCGCCCATTAGACATTTGCTCCCAATACGTTTTTGTAAGTTAATTTATCATTTTCTCTTACACATTTGCAAGTACACATAGTGCTTTTACATACCTACATACAAATATATGTAAATATATGGCTGAATGTGTTCAGGTACTTGTGTGAAATTAGCAGACAATCGCGAACCGGATTTGGTTATTTTTTTATGCTGTAGTTAATGGCTCGCAAATGCCAAGCCCCTCATTTCAATGACTGTTTTACGGTCGATTTTTTAAGCCCTCAAAGTCAATTTTCGTTCATTTGCCATATTTATGTTTATGTGTTTTTTGCAAAACAATTTTTTGCTACTCCTTTTTAGATACGCAAATAAAATTGTTTTATTTTTTTGCTACGCATTCATTTGAGCTGCACACGCTGCAAAAATCGCTCAAATGTGCAAATCGGATTGCACGATTTTAATTAAATAGTTTGCAAAAAATAAAAAAATTCATCCAATTATTGAGAACAGTTTAAAGCATTGCAAAAAATACATACATATATAAAAATAGTCAAAAGGTCTACCAAATACAAAATTATAAATTAATGAAAAAGCAACAACAAATTCGCACAACTGTTTATATATTTATGTAATTCCATGCTAAAAACGTGCCTGGTTTGATTTCGTCTGAATTAATTTCGAACGAGGTTGCCGTATATAGAGTGTCACCCCCAACTCGCCTCCACCGACGCGTTCCTACAGCGCCTGTGCGGCGGCGTGACTTCCATGCGCTCCCACTTCACCTTTTCACATTCTAGAATCTATAGTCTAAAATATGCGCATACAATAACAACAACAACAACGACAGCAACAACAACGACAGCAACAACAACGACAGCAACAATGTCTAGCGGTACGTCGTCTGCGCCAGAGCAGCATTAGTGACGGTTGTTGTTGTTGTCGCCGCCGCTGTTTGCACCAAATTAAAATAAATTAAAACGCAATTCGCAAAATAAACCAGAAGCAAACAAAAATCAAATACAACGCAAAACACAACAAAAAATAAAAATGAAAACAAAAGTAAAAAAATGTGTGCATTGATGACAACAGAATATAAAATAGAAAAAAATATTAACAATAATAAAACGAAAAAGAAGCTAACAAGGAAAAATAACAAAACATAACAAACGCAAAGCTAACAAGATGAAATAAGCAAATATCACTTATAAAAACAACAACGAAAAAGAGAAAATTAACAGAAAAAATTTACCAAAACATCAATAAAAGTTAGAGAAAATCAACATCAACAACAGAATTCTCTGTAGTAATATATTCAAATCAATAAATAAAATTAAAACACTAAAAATAATAAAAATTACATAAGAAATGAAATGAATACAAATTATAAATAAAAATAAATACAATTTATAAATAAAAAATAAAAAAAAATAAAAATAATAAATTATCAAAAATATATAAAATAAATAAATAAAAATAATAAATTATACATAAATTATACAATATAATATAATACAATACAAGGTCTTAAATGCTCTTTTAAATGCTACAAAAAAAACATTAAAACCGAGTAATAATATTAATAAATAACATTAAATAACAATAAGTATAAATTAAATTAAAAATAACATTAAGTACTATTAGTAAATAAAAATAATACTGAAATAAATATTAAGAAATAAGCAAACAAATAATAAAAACAATTTAAATCAATTTTGAAAGATTGCCCAGTTAATAGAACAATGAAAAAATAAAAATTATAATATTACAACTAAAACTTAAAATATAAAAATACAAATACAAAAATATATGCAATATTAAAAATATATATAAAAATATGAAAATTAAAATAATAAAAAATTATTTATTCATTGAGTAAAATATTATTTTAACAAATTTATTCAATGAATTTTATTTGTATTAAACAAAAATTTTAAAGTAAAACAAATCTGTGAATGAAAGAATAACAAATTTACATAGAAAAATCAAAATGAAAAAAAAAATAAATAAATTGCAGAAATAATAATAAAAAATAGTAATACAAAATAAAAATAAATTGAAATAAAAAATAAAATAAAAAAAGAAAAATAATAAAATAATAAAAATAATAAAAATAATAAAAAATAGTACAAATTAAAAATAATAAAAAAGTTTAATACATAACAACCATTAGAGGAAACAACAACGTAGAGAGATAATAACAAATACATATATCGAAAAACAATTAATAAAAACGACAAAGTACAAAATACAAAATTGAAAAACTTTATGCCAAAACTATTAAACTCGAAATCGCCCATCATCCCTGACCAATATTGAAGTCTTGGCCAGCGAGCGTGCCGTCGCCATGAGCGTTGCTCATTGCGCTGTTGTGGCTACGGCACGCGCGTTCATCACCCATTTCCATTCGATTCCACCCCACCCAAACCGAAACAACAACAACAACTCGTCGCTGACAGTCCATTTGTAAATCCACATTCCAAATTGATGCCGTATCGCTGCTTGGGCCCACATTGGCTTTATCCACCTTGTTTGCATTTTTCTATTACTTATCTTTCTCTTCCCACATCTCTCTCACTCTTTCTCATACTCATTGTAATTTTGGTTTTCTAATATTATGTGCGCACGTGTCAATACTGCGGCCATGAAATGCAGACGTCTCATTTATGCCCAACCAACGCTGTCGCTAAATATTTCAAATGTTCTTCGTCACATTTACCTGTCGCCAGTCGCCTTGTTGGTAGTTCAAAGTGGTCAAAATTCATTGAATTTTTTGAGGGTCATTGCAAAATAAATTTAGCACACAAAGCGTGCGTTCACTTGGCTGTGATTCCTTCCCTGGTGCTCGTTTGTTGTACGCTGTGGTCGCAATTGAAGACTGGCTCGCAATTGACCGGCGGCAGTCGAGCAATAAACAAGGAACTTTAATCGAAAACTTTCACCTAAATGACATACTTTTCATTAAGAGACAAAGAAAGATGGACATTTATGGCATCGCAAGCGTTTTGTTGTGCTGTTAAAGCAGATTAAATGCTTTGTGCAAGTTGCATTTTTGGCAATCGGCTGAGATTGGTTGGTTTTTATTTCTTTAAAAATGCGTCGTCTTAAATGCTGATGGAAATTTGAATGTTTTTATTTGAAATACTCAGTTCTTCAGGCTGTCTTTGGTCATTTACATTCACTAATTTGAGATAAAGCTGAGCTCCTTAGGCTCGTGACTAATACAGAAAAACTATGGTCTGCAGTCCGTTTTGTGTTTGCATGTGTCTGTGATGCGCGAAATCGTGGGGAATCCCCTTTATGAATGTTCTGCTAAAGTTGATCGAAATCATTTTCAACTTTAGACGCATAAAACTGTACGAAATCTGAATTAAAGTGCACAAAAGTTGCGTATATTTTTGATGAAATTTTCTATATGTTTGCAATAAGCTTGTTTGGGGATATTTAAGTTTGGTTTATGGTTTTAAAGTATTTGAATGACATTTCAGGAATAGAATAAAAATGTTATTTTTCGACAAACATAAATCAGTGATTTTTAGACGGAAAAGGTGGGCAGTAGGTTAAAAGAAATAAAAAGATCAAGTTGGTTCAAGAATGTAATAGTTTGACATTCAGAAATCATGGATTTGTAAGCTGAAAGGACTAAAATATATAGACAAAAGAACAAAGGACAAAAATATAAAGTAAAAAGGGGTTTGTCAAGCGGGTAAACAGTTAAAGTAGGTAAAATCGTAAATAAAGTCGTAAGTCGTTCTTAAATAAGGTACACAAATTTCTTAAGACTTAAATTTACTGGAGCTGTGCCAAAATGTATATTCAAAATCAGAGGAGATAATTGGCACCAACGCAAGAAGGTTGGGTTTGCTTTTTCATGATTTCTGTTAAAGCTGTTTGGACGAAGAAGAGAAAAGAACTCTCTTCACTTCAATGCCATGTTCTGCATTACCTAGAAGACTGAAGACTTACCTGGGCCACGTCTTCTTGGACAATCTAGGGGATCTAGCCGATAGGACTATTCACAGTCTACTAGACTTCGTATGGAGCTCAAACAGGTTCAATGAGTAAGCAGCCTTAAAGTCGATTAAATGTTGTATTACAATGCGCCTTGATGGTCTAAGTGGACTCTCCCCTGGAGCAACCACTTTCACCTACCTACCTCTCAATGGCTATTAAATCTATTTTTTACATAGAACTACGTTCATGATGATTATTTTCAGTTTTTTAAATTTAAACTAAGCATTAATTCATTTCGAAAACAAACTGATTATTCAAAGCATTATAAAAGTTTGCAATCAATTTTTTCACTTCGCGTGAGGTCACTAACATTTCGCAAAACTATTTTAAGTATTTTCTCATTTCTATACATGCAGATATTGTATACACACATATATGTATATGTATATATGCATATATTTTGCATATTCTTTACCTTTCATTCGTGCAGTGCTTTAAAGCACACTTACATATATTTTTTTAACGTGGTTGAAATTATTTTATCGTTTTGCGTTGAATGACGCCTTTGAAACCAGTTCAGTTCAATTAAGTTTCTATTTAAAAACACATTAAACAAAATATTTTTTTGTTGTGCAAAATTATTTTTATTAAAGCCGAACACAGTTTTATAGTTTCCGTATTGTTGTGACGCAACTAGAACGTGAAGTCTTCATCTTCGTTGACACGAAACATTGCAGCACATGGCACACAAATTTGAAATGTGTTGCACTACGGTTTTTGCTTTCCCATTTCCAACTTGCTGGCTGATGTGTTTTTACTTTATTTCTATGCCAATTTAGGAACAAATTAATCCAATCACTGGCGCAATGCAAAGTGTACTTGTGTGTGTGTGTATGTCTTTCTCTATGTGTCTATGTGTGTGTGGGAGTGTATTAATGTTTGGTGTAGCGCGTGTTGGGCTCGAAACCCGTTTTTCCAGCTGCCTTCTCAATTAGCTGCGGCTACCGCACCAATCCCGTCCAGCGTCACCTCACTCTTTAGTTGATATGTGGGAGCATACATATTTATGTATGTTTGTATGTCTGTCTGTCTGTCTATAAAGTGTTGCAAATTTCAACTACAATACAAAATTTATTTTATTTATTTATTTTTCGCCATATCCCATTTACCAGTTCTCGTTCACGCCGTTGTCGCATTGGCGATTAGATAAAGCTGCCCCAATCATAAACATGACTAACAAACAAAATTTTGTTTTCGCCACTTCTTCGCATCACAAAAATTGTTATTTACTCTCTTTGTGTTTGGTGTGTCAAATTTCATTGTTCTGCTGTGGGTCGTTTTATTTCAAATAACCGCAACCCAGTTGAACATTTCGACGGCGCCGTTCCATTTCGCGGCATCTTTCCGCAGCGCCCAGTGTGAGTGGCTGCTCTTTAATTTGCGTCTGTCTGCCGTCAATGGGCGCACGCTGAGCAATGGTTGTCTTTATTAATTCGTACGTTGAACTGACAAATTCAATGTTCGCCATTCTCAACTGCCAGTTCACACTTAACTGACCGTTGGAACTTAAGCGTTAAGGTTTTTGGCGCTTTTTTTGTTTTTGCCTTATCTTGTTTTTTCAACTTGCACAACCGCAACAAAAATAAAACAACATAAATGAAACGAAAAGAATTATGACAATTAAATCAAATTAAAAATCGCTTGACCGTTGATAACTAAGTAGTCATTTATTTGAGCCGCCAAATTCTTCATGGTGCTGAAATTTCTGTCAGACAAGAAATATTATTCAATTAAATATTTTCGGATACAGATTTCACGAGTTTCGAACTTAAGTGTTAGGAATTAATGCTTGTAATGAGTTAATCAGCTGTGCCCAATTAATTTTAAAATGCATGGGTTCGCCTACGGCGGGCTGACAATTATGTAGATATCTTCAAATTAAATCCAGATATACTTACTCACTTAACTGGCCATAACAACCCATTACTGGACAATGGCCTTAGGCAAATGGTCACACCAAGGGATGAGAGGGCCTCCTTAACTTGGTCCTTCGACCGGAGACAAGGCCCTTTGCCCTTAACCTCCAATTACCCCATCGAACACCTTTTTTGCCGGGGCTTCATCGTTCCAATATAAGTTTTATAAACGCGAACTGTAATTAAAGTCTTTTTGTAAGTACTTCATAGACTTTAAACCTAAGTTTATTAAAAAAACAAGAAAATAATTCATGCATTTGAGGGTTAACCGTGAACGTTGTTTTCCCTGTTGGAATGGAATCAGAACTGATGAACAAATCGCTTTGACTCAGCTTTGGAGTAATAAAGTAAACTTGGAATCAAAGCCTGGCATAATTTTAGCTTAAGGTTTGATTCCAGGTTTAGAATGAGTTCGAATATAGCATAATTAATGCTTTCATTGCATAGTTCTGCAAGATTTAATACAAGCTTAGAGTCCAGTTGTAAATCAATCGAAACTAATTCTTTCTCAGAATCACATTCCTAATCCTATGTAACAACGTTACGAAGATATATTCCACTAAGGTATTGAAGGTAACTGATATTTAAAGCCTCTCTTGTGCTGTTTCAATTCGATTGTACACAATTTTTGTATTAAGAGTTTTCCAAAAAAAATTAAAAGCAATGCAGAAGTACATACATCTCCCGAAGAAATAACGATCTGCTGGTAAGTTCTCGTAGGAATGTCTCCTGGCTGACGAAAGTGTTCATGGGTCATTGGCTAATTGGTCCAAAGTTTTATTAACTCGGACACTTCCTATGCAGCTGTCTTGCCTGCCAGCGTTGAAAAGGTTAGGTTAGGTTAGGTAAGGGAGATTGGGTGCGGCACGAGACCGCATTTCCACTTAGAGGCCAAATTGGCCCATTGTGAAATCCATCTTAAATGGCTCTGGAGTTAACCAATCAGTCTCAATTCGGGTCAACCAGTTCGACCTCTCAATGAAGGAGGTCAGATCCGGAATTTCTTGCCGCGCAAGCCAGGTTTGCTAACAATCTTGCCCCCAGGGTACGGACTCGGCATTCCTGCAGAGCTCTGTTGACTCTGTTGGATCGTTTCTACTTCTTTTTCATTTTCATCTTCGCAGCAGACATAACTGGACGAGAGGCGCCATTTGATAAGCATAGATCCAATGACGCAGTGTCCAGTGATGACTCCAATGAGCTGTCTAATAGAGGTTCGACTAATCGCCCGGCAGGTGCTACCAGTTCATATCAGTTGAAAAGATTTAATAGTAGTAGTAGTCTAATTAGCTCTTTAGCCGATCTGTCGGAGACTGAAATGCATCAAGTCCTCTCTGGACGATGCGAGTTGGCTTTAATGATTAATATTCTCTCCTATGAAGTCCGTTTGCAAAGTAGGATTTTGACTTTTGACTTGCGTTTCGTTTTGATGATAAAGAAACAATCATCTTACATTTTTAATATTCGTTGATTGCTCGTTAAAGAATTGCGTTTTATTTTCAAAATCCCCCTCGATTGTCTTTTGGTGTCCAAAATAACGTTCTCCTTGTCCCGAGCTTACTGGAAGAAGAAGGAAGTACCACCCTTTATTTGTACCGCATCTCTTAATCGGGTGTCTCACATGTTTAGAATAATATGACTTATTGCTTCATAGATTACACACTTCTTGTGTCAATGTTCAACTCTAGTCAGGAAATGACTACGAATTTTAGAACCCGCGTTCCTTTCCAACATAACTGAGCTTTCTAGTCTAAACGTTAGGGAACTAGCAAAGTTTATATTGGAATCTTTGTGTTTTACAATACCATAAATAGAGGAGTCGCACTGTCCTTGCGTTGTATCTCAATGAGTCAATCTTCCTGCTTATGTGAACTTTCATATGAAGGCTACTTAATCGAACCTAACAGTCTTATAACTTAAACAGCTCTTTGAAAATGGTAACACATAAAACATGCAGGTAAGATAACGGCCAACCGGGACAAGTGATCTTTGATCTGGTTGGTCCCGGATTAAGACTGCAGGTTAGCTTTAGAGAAAAACAAAAAGCGGTTCACAATGAGTCAGTTTGGCCTTCGAGTGGAAGTGCTTTCTGTTTCATGCTGGAAGTAAGAGATAAATAAATCAGACTAGCTGTCAGTCCCAAACCACTAAAATGATATATGAGCTGTTCATTGCACAAGTCCATTAACTCTGTTTTTTTTGCAATCGTTTATTTTGTATTCAATGTGAACAAAAATTTTGTCATTTAATTGTGTTAATCTCTTATATTCAGGAAAGTTATTATAAAACTAAAAAGTTATGACCTTGCTTGACACTTGAATATTAAATTTTTCTAAAAGTAGAGTTAATCGATGTGTTCAGTGAATGGGTCATGTATATAGTTATAGAAAAGTCTGAGCTACAGTTTTTTAGGTTGACTTCTCTAACCCGTCTGCTGCCCGGTCTTTGTTGTCTGACTACTTGAAATTCAGTAATTAATAAAATTTTAACAAAATAAGTAATCTCCTTAAAATAATCGCTGAAAATGACTTGTAGAGGATGTAGAGTAAATAATTCTGTTGCAAAGCAAAAAAAAACTTGTTTTTTTCTTAAACATTGATTTTTCTGAATTATGAGCTTCAAATTCTGACAATCACTTTTTCAGTTCACTTCACTCAGTGGTTGTTGGTGTTTGCTTTTAAATAACTTGTTTGTCTATGTGCAGATTTCCACTATATACCAGCACAGTGTGGCCTATTCAATCCGCAATCCAGCGATCCAACCATCCGATTTACGATGTATGCATGGCCAATGTGCTTGTAAACACGTTTTTTCTTTGTCACAATTTTTTTTCCTCCTTATTTTTTGTTTTTGCTTCTCCACAGCTTCGTGCATGGCTGTTGGGCTTTATGTATGTGTGCATGTATGAACCAGCAGCCATCATCAAGTGTAATTAGAACTTATGGTTGCCCGGCTGTGTTGGCCGGGCAATGTTGCTAATCTTTCGGGCTGCTTTTGTGCAGCGTTTTTTTCGCTCTTAATTAACATTCGCACGTAATGAAAATTATTGCCGATTCTTTTTTACTTTTCGTAGATGATGAATAGTCGACTCGACTATGAAGCAAATTGAAAAGTAAGAAAAATTAATGAATTGTGCAGAAAATTATATAAGCAAAAATAATCATGACAGTAATACTTTGCTGATAAAAAGTCAGTGGAAATTAAATTTAGGGGTATTTAAAAAAGATGAAAAAATTATTAAAAAACCAAAAATAAAATAAAAATAAGAAGAAAATGGTATTATAAATTTGTTATTATTTGGGCATATTTGAATCGTTGAAAATTTGCATTCTTTACATATAGACAGACAGATAGAATAGCGCACACATGAGTCACAACTTTTGAGCCCCATACCATTTGAAACCATATTTGCCATCAACAATTTTTGTAACAAACAGATATTTAGTAGAGGTTTGAACCCCCCAGAACCCTCCTTGCGTGGATTACTGCACAAGTACATACATAAATAATTCATTCCTTTTACTGAAATACATTGAACAAAATTCGACCTGATGACGCTCAAAATTTTCCCCTGTTCAGCCAACACCAACTAAAAGAAAACAACAATAAACACTTTTTTCACAAAAACCTGATATATGCGCTGCTTAATAGCCATAAAAATACCAGCTAACTGATTTATCGCCGAAAATCGAACGAGAGTGAGATTGTCCAGGTCGGTACGTCACTATCCACTCGAGCAACAATTCGATTTATTGCATCAGCTGTTGGATCGATTGGCGTTGGTTGTATTGCACCGAATGATCAGCTACTCAAAGCAACAAAAAGAAAATCCAAATTTTGCTAACAAAACAAATTATGAGCATTAAATTTGAGCCAAGAAAACCTGCTGCACGCAACGGTTCACATCGGGCAATGGCCACAATGTTTGCCGACATGGTCAGCAACGTCATTGTACGCTCGAAGTTTTGCCATAGCCGACATTAAATATGAATTATACGTTTACACAGCGATTGTCTGGCCGTCTAATTAAAATCACATTTCAGAAATCAACAACACTATCAATATTGACACAAATTTCAATATTGAATCAATTTCAATAGTGCGCGCCATGTGGCAACAGTGACGCTTTCTGGTCCAAGTACGCGTACGCGTACAAATGTCAGCCGACTATCGCATGTCAGACACAATGGTGTAATGTAATTAGCGTCCACTTCCCCGCTGACAGTGCGATATACTCGATTAGTACTGCCAGATGTGTCGAATTTACTCTGATCTACTGCAATGTAAAAATTAAAATGAATGAAAATGTTTAATAATTAATTATGTAAATTTTCGATAATTTTAATTTCAAAAAACAGTCACGTCGTATCATTTTAAAAAAGTATTTTTTTTATTTATTTTTATTTTATAGGCTGGTGGTGGGCCAAATCGATAATGTACTGTACTATGTACTATCTTCTTGGAAGTTTTGAGCACTCAAGTAGAAAACAGTGTAAATAAATGTACTTATATTCGAAATTTTGTGTAGGCATTGAAAAGTACTCTACTTTTAGTTTGTTTAGTACTGAAGAACAAATTGAACCAGCTTAGAAGAAACGTTCCGTATTGCATGAAAAATAACACCAAAAATTACAAAACAAGGTCTTAAAAAAGGGTTAAAAAAGTATTCGAAGTATCGATACTGCATACTTGGTTCTTAAAAGTATCAGCATTCCCCATTAATTACACTACTCGAAACGAAAAATGCTCCTAAAAATAAAAGTATTTTTTAGACTACTCTTCGGCTGCTGAGCACGAAACTGAAAATCAAACCATTTTCTTAAGAAGCGTTTTCGAAAAACACATTTGTTCCCTCTTATTTCAGTTCTGAGCACATATCTCGTAAACCAACCATCCGTGGACCAAACACAAAGTTTTTCATAAAAATTTAAACTAAAAAACTTAAACTTAAAAACGGAAACTTAAAAAATAAAAAAAAATAAATGCAAAAATAAAATAAATAAAATAAAATACAAAAAGTAAATAAAAAATAAATGCAAAAATAAAATAAATAAAATAAAATACAAAAAGTAAATAAAAAATAAAATAAAATAAATAAAATAAAAAAATTTAACTAACGAACTTCAATAAATAAAACAATTTATACAAAAAACAATGAAAATAAACGAACAAATAAAAATTACATAAATTACATACATATATCATATATCCTTCCATATTAAACAATTTTTTAAAAGAAATTTCACTAGTTTGGGCTCAAATGAAAAAATTATTAAAAAAAATAGTTCACACTAGGAACATTATATAAAAAATAAATTAAAAAAAATAAAATACTTAAAATTCAAATGAAACAAATAATATAACTAATTTCCAGAGTTTTCACTCAAATTAAACAACTTTCAAAAATAAGTCAAACTAAAAAAATTTAACACAAAATTAATTTAAAAAAAATGAAACATTAAAAAGTCAAATAAAACAAATAATAATAATTAAAACTAAAAAAATAAAAATGATACATTTTAAATTTTCTTGTTGTCAAATATTTTTTTTAAAGAAACATAAGAACCGAAAAATGTTGTTGAATTTGTGCCCTTGCATGGGAAAAGAAATAGAGAAATTAAACAAAAAATAAAAAAAATTACAAATTTTTTTTGGTATGTATTTATTTCTGTATTCCATATTAACAAAATTTATAAAATTAATAGTTTTCACTAAAATTTAAGAATTATAAAAAATAATTAAAACTAAAAAAATCCAATTAAAAATTTAATTAAAAAGTTATTTTAAAGAATTTAGTTAAAAAAGGAAAACAAATTTAAAATCAAAATTTTTTAATGTAAAAAATTTAAATTTCTAAAATTTTTTTTTTCTAATAGTTTTTTAGAGAAACATTAAAACCTAAAGATTGGATTAAATTTGTAACCTTGAATGGGTTTCCAAATAAAATAATTGTGTAAAACTTATTTCAATGTTTTTTAGTCTTGTGGCATTTTTTAAATCAAGTTTTTTATATTCATTTTGCTATTGTCAAAGAAATCTGGCAACACTAGTAGACATGCACAAAGGGTAATGTTTGGGATTTCCATGTGATTTTCACATTCATTTGTAGGTCTTTACTGCAAATTCCACCTGCTTGCCGCAACAAAAAGTGTGTCAAGTGCATTACACACACACATACACAAACAAACACGATATAATTAAAGCCGTCTACTATGTCAGAACAATCGAAATTATCATCAGACCAACAAACAACGCAAATTACATGATTTGCGAATACCAACAATTTCTTTATAAAAGCTAGAATCATAAAAGCGCAGCGCAAAAAACAGTGAAAGATAAACAAAAATTCACGACAATCAACAAAAAAAACCAAGTGAAACCAAAAAGATAAGCGCAAAAAAATTGTGCAATTTCTAGCTTGTTTCGCTTTCTTGTCATTCATTTGTATTTATTTTCGTAAACTATTTCAAATTTGCTGCTGCTGAGGGTTAAAAATATCTGCCTCGAACAAACACACACACACACCTACCGCCACGAGCGCTCTAAAATTACCCAATACGAGCGTAAGCATTCGTTGGCAGTTGAACCACGTGTCCGATATATGAACACCTCAACCTCAACAACACTGCTGCAATGTTGCATTTTTAATGTAATATCTTAGTTGATGCCAGTACCACTGCACGACGTCTTTGAGAGTGTCTCACGGCTTTCTGTAATGTCGATTTGAAATTAGAGAAAATGAACTGAACTGAACACTTGAACGATTTTGTAGAAATTTTCCATTTGTTTGATGTTTGCGCAGTTTGTGTAGTAAAGTGGAAGATTTGAAAAGGTGCTGTGTTTTAGATGCTTAAGATCTTTGGTTAGAGTTGATAGTGCGGTAGCAACTAATAAAATAATGATTTTAATTTTTTATCAACAGGGGAAAAAGTTGTGTTAGACTTAAGCGAAACTTGCCTGCTAACTTGCAGATGTAGAAAAAGTTCACTGATTGTTCGTATTCGGATAGGAAAACTATGTACACAAGTGATAGGTTTTCATAGTTTTCAGGAATAACAAGTTCATTATGGTTTGAATCAGTTCGTTCTGTGTTGTTTTACAAATGATGGAGAGATGATGTGACCGCAGATAGTCAGAAAAAATGTTGTTCACTTTTTATAATTATTCAAACTTATTTATGCCAAAATAAGGTTGTCGAATTTTTCGACTGGTTCGTTTTATTAATTTCATAAGTAAATACCAAGAGTCTGAGTTTCAATTAGAAATCTTGACTGTGAAATTATCTTTGTTTTTCTTATAAATAAATCAAACTACTAAACTTGGCATAAAACATTTTATGTTACTACACTTATGAATGTAATAATAGCCGTATAGATATCTTCATTTGTATATTCTTATACGTAGTTTCACATTTTGGAATCTGACGTCCATTTAATAAGAAAATGCATTTTCAACATCTTATTTGGGTCACATTTCTTCATAAATATTAATACTTAAGTGAGTACGATTTGTGTTTTTGTAAAAATATCAACAATCCACGTATTGCACGCATGCAAGCCGACAAAGCCAATCGCGTACGAACTAAATATATACCTATAAATAGAAGAAGAACAGCCGGAGCGGTGCGCACTGCATCTCTCAACAAATCGTCGGCCCTGCTAAAAATAATTTCAGTTTAATGGCTTACATATGTGCGCCATAGATCTTAACCTTTACCAATGCAAAATGCACGCACATAAGTAACAACAGCGCCGTCCAGAAATAACGTAGAAGCATTATTTGTTGGATGCTGATAGTTCGTCTGACAGTCGGCAGCAGCAGGAGCGGCGCATCAGCGACAGCAGTGCATTCCAGCCTGTCGGCAAAACAGCTGTCAAGGCATACAAATAACATTTGTCGGCAATTGTTGCACTCTACCGAAATCTGAACTCAGATTAAAATGTGTTGAAATTACATAAAGTATGTAAAAAAATTCTGCCTTCCTCTTAAAACTTTGCATTAGTGAGGAGTTTGCTTTTATTCGAAAGGTATTTTTATGACATTTGTGGTTTTTTGCGTTATTTTCATGTCTCATGGAGCAATTTCTTGCTTAGCGGGGTACGACTGAATAGTTACGTCAAGGCATGGCAACGCTTGGTTTTTCTCCTTTAACCCTTTCGCTATTTTGTTGCCATATGGCAACGTGCTACTTTGCCATCACCGGTTGTGGGCCAGCCTTTGTATTTTTTGTCATTAATAAAATATGACAGATCTGAGTATGAGGCTATGTGTACATTGACAATGGACAGTATTAGTGCAAACACCGAAGTGAAAGGACGCATCTGATCCGCAGCTACAACAAAACAAAAAAAATTGAAGAAATTTTCAAGAAAGTAATTTCTGAAGATTTTGCGAGTGTGATAAAGCGAAGTTAAATATTGCAAAGAGGTGAAAGTTATGCATTTTTATGCAGTATTTGCGTTAAATTTTCCGATTTTATATCGAGTTTGCTCAAAATTTTTCGCCACGAGAATTTTGCCAGTCACTTAAGGGGGGTTTCTACCTTGTGCGGTGAAAAAAATCGATTTTTTTTTCATGCATTTTTGGATTAATACATGATTGTATAGGGTGTTTTTTTTAGAGGTACAGAACTTCGAATTGAAATAAAACACAAGAAAATCGTTTTAATGTCCATCAATTTGGCTTTATTGGAAGGATAATTTTATGCCATTAATGTTTAAATATGATTTCGGGCATGTGGCCGCCGCGGCTGGCTCGAATAAAGCCAATTCTACAGGTCCAATTTTCAACCACTTTTTCGAGCATTTGGGGCCGTATGTCGGCAATAACGCCACGAATGTTGGCTTCCAAGTCCCATAACGTTTCTGGTTTGTTGGCGTAGACGAGCGACTTCAAATATCCCCAAAGAAAATAATCCAATGGTGTCAAATCACACGATCTTGGTGGCCAATTGACAGGTCCATTCCGCGAAATTATGCGCTCATCGAATGTTTCCTTCAATAAATCGATTGTGACGTGCGCTGTGTGGCATGTAGCGCCGTCTTGTTGGAACCACAACTCATCCACATTCATGCCATCCAATTCGGGAACAAAATAGTCGGTTATCATGGCTCTATACCGGTCTCCATTAACGGTAACTGACTCCTCTTCTGACTGGGTCCTCTTCAACATTTTGCTCTACAGCGGCAATTGTTTCTTCGGTGCGCACTGTTCGACGTCTCTGCGGATGCGTATTATCACATAGAGTAAACGTAGTGCGAAAACGACCCATGGTTAACCGAATTAATTGCTCTGATGGACGATTATGTCGACCATAAAATGGACGGAGCTTGCGGTAAACTTCGCGAACTGAACCATTATTTTCGAAATAAATTTGCACGATTTGCAAGCGTTGTTCTTTTGTCAACCTGTTCATGATGAAATGGCAAACCAAACTGAACATAAATGACATTAGAGTTGCCAGATTTGACCACAAAATGCCAGTTTTATCTCTATTCGAAAAACAAACCTCTAAAAAAAACACCCTATAGAATACGCCCCCAAAATTTGAAGTTGAAATCTTTCGAATTACGGAAGCAATTTATCGAAACAGGTAGCGGTGTCGAGCGCGCCGAGCAGCTGAAGCAAAACTTTGAACGCGTTTTTCTCAAAACTACATTTTTTGACCTTGCGGAAGTGATTTAGGCCACACGAGTTGAGCAATAGCTACGAAATTTTAAACAGTCATTTATCAAGGTCTTAGCTATGGCACGAACTAGGATCTTCAAGAAATAATAATTTTTTCTCATTAAAAATAGAAATTTGTATTGAAAAAAGTAGGAAAAAATTGAGTTTTTTAGTAAAAATCGCATATTTCCTTCATTTTTCATTTTTTTTTTTAAATCCTAGTTCCAGCCATAGACAAAAGGATACAGAATAAGAAACAATTTCATTTTTGTGTTTCAAGTCATCTCAAACAGCGGCAGGACTTCCGCGAGTAAGAAAGTCCTGCCGCCATTGCTCGATGGCCCCCTCCCCCCTTTGCATATTTTATCTTGAAACTTTTTTTACTTGTACAATAAACATATACCTACATCTGAAAAAATTTTCCAGTGTTTATCTTAAAAACCTTCCCATCAACAATTTTTCAAAAAAAACATGTTTTCTCGGCCGCACAAGGTAGAAACCTGCCTTAAGGGGAGGTTCTTTCAAATTTGTCCAAAAAAAGGCCTAAGTTTGGAAATGATTTGTGGCATGATGAAAAAACATAGAAACATCCGGTTTTGACGGTTGAATGGGTATTTTATTATACAATAATATGATATATTTTTTGTAACAAAATTCAAAATGGTGGCTGAACAATGGCGGCTTTCGTCGATCACTGCCTGCAAAATCTCGTCTCCGAATTTCAAGCCTACAGCCTCTTGTAGTAATCTGAAATGAAAAAGGTTTTTTTAAATGAAAGTAGATGCAATTTTCTATGGCTTATACCTAACTATAATGATTTTTGACCAAAAATTGACTGAAATGTGAACGCTCGAAAAAAATTTTTTTTGCCACTTTTTTTGTTATTAAACCTTAATTATAAATAACAATTTAATAGTAACTTATGCTCGTTTTAGGTATAAGCCATACAGAAAATGATCATCTTTCAAACATGCTTTAGATTAAGGAAATTAGAACAATAGATCAAGAGATATCCTTGAAATTCAGATGGAAAACGTGGTTCCGAGAAAGCCGCCATTGTTCAGCCGCCATTTTGAATTTTGTTACAAAAAATATATCATATTATTGTATAATAAAATACCCATTCAACCGTCAAAACCGGATGTTTCTATGCTTTTTCATCATGCCACAAATCATTTCCAAACTTAGGCCTTTTTTTGGCCAAATTTGAAAGAACCTCCCCTTAAAGGATGGCTGCCGTTACCGGTTGTGGGCCACCTTTTGTAATCGGTTGTGCGCCACCATGTTTTTTGCATGACAATTATTGCAAATCGTGTTTTTGACTTCCTTGTCAAGGCGGTTCCCAGAGTATAATTAAATGACACTCATACGCCACGTTGCGCTGCGCCAAAAATGCACATATCGCAATTACACAGTTTGAATGTATTTTTTTTGGATTGGTGTCTTCAGCAAATTTGTTGGTCGTTAAAATATCTACAAACTTGCCGAAGACAGTAAAGCGATATTCGGAGCGATTTAGGACCTATTAGCATTTAAACGTTCGAAGACTTAAGCGACGAACTCGACTAAAATGAGCAAACTTCAAAGACGGATTTCTCTTAAACTAGAGCCAATCCAGCCAAACGGCTGGTGGATCTCAACTCAGTATACCTATAGAAAAGTCGCTCAGTATGTCCCCCCATGTCTGAATTTTCGACTTGCACAGTGTAATTTGAAAAAGTCAAATTTTCTTGATGTTTTCCGCCACTAGAGGCTTCATTGATAAATAAATTTTGATAATAAATATTTCTTTACTGGTTTTTCTTCATAATTTCGCATTTGAAGTGAATTTTTCAGGGTGGCCCACAACTGAAAAATTTTTTTTTGGCCAAAAACAAGCTCTTTACAAAATTTGTTAAAAAAATTTTTTTTTGTTTTTTGGAAAAATTATAGAAAAATTGTTTTTTTTTGGTTACCTACTGCCTCTAGCTTTCCATTGGTATACACAAGTCCGAAAAATTTATACTTGAATGCAAGTTACGGGCAAAAAACGAAACCCGGCCCACAACCGGTTACATTCCCCTATATCTTGACATAGTAAAGGAAGAAGAAGCAGAAAATGTAGAGAACTTTTTAATTTAACATTTTGTTTCAATTAAGATACTTTTTTTTTTATTAATTTTGGCTGAAGTAAATGAAGAGATATTCAAATTTTCGTTATGCGTAGAAAGTTTAATGTTTAAGTAATTATAACAGCCACAACGATGTGGTTGCTCTCATAGAAAAACACTCTAAAATACAGGGTCGAAGTATAAATATTGAAAAATGTCTTATGGAATGTTGCAAATATAACCACATAGAAGCCTAAGACGTAAAATTTAAAATTTTAACTTTCCCCAGTAAAAACCTGTAGCGAAAGGGTTAACCAGTAAGCTTCGTACTCGTACAAGCTTCATAAAAGAAACTAACCTAAGACGGGCTGAAGGCAGCGCAGGATTTACTGCGTGCGAAAAATTCTGAGAAGCTCTCTAGAAAGGAGGAAGTTCAAAATCTTTCTAGAGAACTTCTCGACGGAACGACATTCCAGAGAACTTCCGTCACTAAAAAGGGATCAGTTAAGAATCATGATTGGTGTTCTGACGGGTTACTGTGTAAATTACGCCCACGAAAGAAGGTTGGGTTTTTTTCTAAGGAAGAAAGGAGACTTTTCTTTCTTATTTTTTCTTCGAAAAGCTGGGAGAATCTAGCCAACAGAATTATTTACAGTCTTCTGGACTGCGTCGAGATCTCAAATTGGTTCAATGAGTGAGTGAACTTAAGTTCCATTGATTCTGGCATCACAATGGCCCCTTATGGCCTAAATGAGGTCTGCCTTGCTACAGCCACTCCTACCTTTCCTACGTTCTTTCGTACTTCAGCTGTCTGGTTCATACCATAACTTTTGAAAGCGTTAAGATATAAGAATGAAATTCGATTTGCATGGTGCTGGGATTCCAAGCAAGAATCGATGAGCAAGTTATCGTTGTTTGCCCTTTTTTAAGCTTCGAAATATCGTGTAAAGCTCTCTTTTCACATCCTAATTTAAAATTTGAATTTAAATTCTAAGGACCCAATATTTGTTCAATCCAAGTTTATGCGCATAAAAATGTGAATGTTTTCATTAAATAAATTTTCAAATCTTCATAACTCTACCATCGCCATGACATTTGCACTATTACCACATATGACGACTGCTGTTATTGAATAAACCATTCTGCCATCTGGCTAAAAACGGAAATCTGTGTTGTAAATTTTCCATTTTCAATGAGTAACCAACCAACCAGCCAGTCGATCGTTCGACTAAATCACGTAGACATTAATATGTAAATATACAAAAACTCAATATTCTATATACTTGCATGCATACATACATATGTTTGTGTGTATGTACACACACGTGCATTTCCACGCGCTCGCCGATTTTGCGCCTTAGTAAGAATTTCATTTCTCATGCGGCGTCTGGCGTCTGTGTCGGTGATTGTGTGTGTGTGTGTAAAGTCATTGAAACAGTTTAAGTATTTCTATAATTCCATTTCGTTGCATAGATGACTACACGCGCACCATCAGCTACACTTGGACAAATTTTTGTACACTAAACGGAGGTTTAAACTGAAGGCTGGATTTTAGCAATCAGTCGAATTTATGAGCCCCGAAATTAACTAACCGCTAAGTCATAGTAACTGCTTAGTTGGGAAACTTTCTTTATCTGTACTACAAGGTGCGTCCCAAAGTAAACAGGACTTTTGCAATAGGGACGTTTCTGGTGGCGCCATCTATGTGTGAGATGCGTTGGAAAGGTACATCTTTCATTCACACACTGTCTAAATTTCATGACATTTGGTCTAGTAGACGCCGAAATATCCCGCTCAATGTGACAGTATGTTTTTAACTTTGGTACGAGAATGTCGATCGAACAAAGAGCTAATATTAAGTTCTGTTTTAAACTTGGTAAAACTTTTACCGAAACGTTTAAATTGTTAAAGCAAGTTTATGGTGATGATTGTTTATCCCGTGGCCGTGTTAATGAGTGGTTGAATCGATTCAAGAATGGTCGTGAAGACTTGAATGACGACGAACACGTCGGCCAGTCGAAATTTGTGATTACTGACGATGCCATCAAAACTGTGCGTGATTTTATCAAAATGCAGCCGAAATCATCATTGGAATTGATGGAAATGGAATTGAACATCTCCAAAACATCAATTGATCGCATTTTAACCGAACATTTGGGTCTCCGTAAAGTGTGTTCTCGCTTCATTCCGCACACTTTAACCGACGACCAAAAAGCGCAGAGAATTGAGCACGCAAAAGACATCGTTCGGGAAGCCAGACGTGATCCAAATTTCTTGTTCAACATCGTAACCGGTGACGAAACGTGGTGCTTTCAATATGATCCCGAAACAAAGCGTCAAAGTGCCGAATGGAAGCACCCAGATGAGCCAAATCCGAAAAAAACCCGCCGTGAGAAGTCAAAAATCAAAACTCATCTCATTTGTTTCTACGATTCAAAGGGAATAATTCATCGAGAGTTTGTTCCACCGGGAAAAACAATTAACGCTTTGTTTTATGTTGAAGTTTTGAAGCGTTTGGTGCATCACATTCGTCGTATTCGGCCAGAATATCGCGAGGAAGGAAGTTGGCGTTTATTGCATGATAATGCACCGGCTCACAGAGCCCTAGTTACGACCGATTATTTGACCAAAAATCGCATTTTTACCATTAATCATTCACCGTATTCGCCTGATATGGCTCCCTGTGACTTCTACTTATTCGGTCAGTTGCATTTGCCGATGAAAGGAAACCGTTATAAGGACGTTGAGGACATCCAAAAGGCTTGTACCAACATTCTGAAGGCGATGCCGGCCGATGACCTAAAACACTCATTCCAAATGCTTTTGGACCGTGCAAAACGTTGTATCGAAGCAGAAGGAGAGTATTTTGAATAAATAAAAAGAATTATACAAAAATAATCATCCGTTTTCTTTATTTTATAAAAGTCCTGTTTACTTTGGGTTGCACCTTGTATAGCACCCTTTCAGCCCGTGTGGGCATCATTGTGCTGAAGCTTTATTATCAGAAAATCTTCGTTCATCACTTTGCTAACGATCCTCTAATCTATCAATTTACAGAATAAACTCCACTTTGAAGCTGGCCGAGCGCTTAACACACTCGATTTGCTACGACAAAACAATTACCTAGTTAACAATATTTTTAAGATCTTTAAATATTGTTGCTTAAAATACGAATATACGTATGTTTTATAATAATAATCGGCCATCTTTTATTGTTTGTCATTGTGCACCGAAACTCTGTCATAACACAATAACAATCAACAATATTACAAATTTGTGCATTATATCATCAAATTGTAAACTGATTACGTATCAGATAATAGAAAACAAAAGAAACCGTGTCACACAAAACTGAAAGAGTAAAATTCTTTGTGGCTGTGAGTTTTACTTGGAAATTTGCGTTATTATTGCCACGTCAACCATCGTATTGTTGTTTTTGTTTACAGTATGTGCTTAGATCTAAAATTTAAGCCTGGGAAAAGATGCTTACTTATTTAATTCGTCATAACAATCTGTTACCGAGCTACGACCTGCCGCGAAAATTGTCTCCAGGCACCTCAGTTGGTGACTTCTTCGCCGTCGACCTCCAACTACCGCATCGAACACCTTTTTCGTTGGAGCTCATCGTCCATCGTCCTATTGCGAAGAAACAATGTAAATTGGTCGCCAAGATGTGATATTTAGAGCTTTGACTGTGTTTCGTAGATTCCTAGTTTATGACAACAAACAAAATATGATTGGCCAATTGAAACTCGGGAACTAAGTTTTTTTAAAAGAAAGAGTCTTTGCCATTAAAAGGACTCTTTGTTTGTATAGAGTTTTCCAACAAGAGGTGTTATTTTGAATCACCCGGTATTTCGGTAGCTGTCACTTTTGAAGCTTTTTTTCTTTGACATTTGACAAGTAGAAACTACGCCATTACTAAAAATGGAACGATACACGCTTCAACAACGCATTGAAATTATTAAAATTCACTACAAAAATGGTGAAAATCTTGCAGTCACAGTTCGCAAAACTAAAGCATTTTTGGGTCGTCGTGAAGCACCTTGTCGGACCGCAATACAGAAATTGGTGGAAAAATTCGAGCTGTTGGGACAAGTTAGTGATGTGAAGAATAAAACCCGTGCACGTCGCTCAAGAACAACTGAGAATATTGCTGCTGTAGCCCAAAATGTTGAAGAAAACCCAGGTTTGTCGATTCCTCGTCGTTCTTTGGAATTGAGCATTCCAAAAACGTCATTACACCGTATTTTGCATAAAGACTTGGGTCTTAAGGCTTATAACGTTCAGTTAACACAAGAACTCAAGCCGACCGATCATCAACAACGTCGTGTCTTTGCTGATTGGGTCCTTGAAATGCATGAAAATGATCCGGAATTCCATCGAAAAATCATCTTGAATGATGAGGCCCATTTCCACCTCGGTGTCTACGTCAACAAGCAAAATTGTCGCATCTGGGGCTCGGAAAACCCAAGAGTTATTGTTGAGAAGCCTCTCCATCCTCAACGTGTGACTGTTTGGTGCGGTTTATGGTCCGGTGGGGTCATTGGACCTTACTTTTTTGAAAATGAGGTTGGATCAACAGTTACGGTGAATGGATTGCGCTATCGAGAGATGATTAATGATTTTTTTATGGTCGGAGTTGGATAGTATTAATCTGGACAACGTTTACTTTAAACAAGACGGCGCTACGTGCCACACAAGCAACGAAACCATTGCTCTTTTACGGGAAAAGTTTCCGGACCGTGTTATCTCTGGAAGAGGTGATCACAATTGGCCACCGATCTTGTGATTTAACACCTTGCGACTTCTTCCTTTGGGGCCACGTGAAAGATAAGGTGTACGCCAACAGCCCAGCGTCGATTCAAGACCTCAAAGATAGAATTCGTGAGGCTATCGAGGAAATAGGGCAGCCACATTGCGATTTGGTTATGGAAAATTTCATGAAAAGGATATGGTCCTGTAAGCGTGGTCGTGGTGGCCATTTGGCTGATGTTGTTTTTCATTATTAACGGCATACCTTCCTCTTTGTTATGAAATAAACATCCGATCATTTATCTCAAAAAATAACATTTTTCTTTGAATACTAAAATAACACCTCTTGTTGGAAAACCCTGTATTTCAGTTAATATGCCACATCTTGCATCTTCCTATCCCTATCGTCCAATCATGTTCTGTATTTTGATGAATACACGTCTCCATTCACTGATATGTGTCTGCTAAAGTTGTGTATGTTGTCTAGAAAGGTTGGCAATATTTTGGGTAGAAAAATACGGGACTCTCATTTTTTACAAAAATGAAAAATCAATTTCTTTTAATCTGTTCTGATTTTAACAGCATCGGAACAACGCTGCCAATGCTATGCAAGCAGTGTTACCAATTTTAAGCAGTGCTGCTACACATAATTTTAAAATCAGCTGTTCAGATAACCAGTCACTGTGAAAGCCCTGTTTAAAAAAGTATGGTATTTCTTAGTCGATTCAATGGTTAACCATCGGTCCTTGATAACCATTAACATTTGGTTAACCAATGGTTTGGCTAACATTTGGCACTACTGTGAAATCAGGTCTTAGAAGGAGGGTCTTTTGGCACGGTTCTCTCAGATCTGAATTTTCTTTCCAAGGCCCTGACTGAGGTTCATACATACGTGGGTGGTCCGATAAGTACTTAGCCTACAAAAGAAAAACGAAAATTTTGGAAAAGTGGCGATTTATTTCTCAACGTAGTCTCCTTTCAACTCGATACACTTGACCCAGCGATGCTCCAACTTCTTTAACCCGTCTGAAAAATACGTTTTCTGGAGGCCTCCATGGCGGCGATAACCTCCTCATTCGACTCAAATTTCTGCCCGGCGAGTAACTTTTTCAAGTTTGGAAACAAAAAGAAGTCACACGGGGCCAAATCTGGAGAATACGGTGGATGGGGCAGCTGTTCGAGCCTAATGCGACCAATTTGGCGAATCACCGACCGATATAGCTCTTTTTCCATTTTTCTAAAATCCGCGGAAACGTTCGTTTCCACACGCGTTCAAAACAAAACTACAAATCCAATATGGCTGAAATTTTGACAGTAGCCGTCTACGAGGATGTACTACACGATAGTAAATTTCTCTTACGATAGTGGCACCATCGGGCGGTGGGGATAAGTACTTATCGGACTGCCCACGTACAAGGCGGGTCCGTGTGTTTCGGTCATTTTGAAGGCGGATTTTCTCTTCGGTCCATATTAACCGTTCTTATTTTTTCACAAAACGCGAAGCAAAATAATCCCAACTCATTCCAGTTAATTCATGCATTTCCATTCTTCAAGACTCATGAATTATACCAGATTTGACTCAACTAAAAGCATTCGCAAGCCATTTACAACTCTCCGCTTGTGATTACTCGCTCTGACATTTGCACAGTGTCTGTGTCGCTCAGCGACGCCATTCGAAACTATAAAAACCGCATTACAACTTGGGTGTTTTTTTTCTTCTTCTTGCAAAGTGCATTGTATATGGTTGCATTTTCCTATCTGCACAAGGCGGCGCTGTGCCCGAGACTGGGGGTCCGAAGTCAGGTCTTTCGTAATTAGCGATACGAGCTTTATTGGCATTTGCAAAAAAAAAACTCAGCACCAGTCGACAGAAGACCGATCGGTCTGGTGGAAATGCGTTTGTAGAAATTTTTCATTGTGTTGCTTGTTGTTTTCCTTCAATTTCTTTTGTTGTTGTTGTTTTGGGTCCTCGCCTTATCAATATAATTTTCATTTTTATTGAAAACCCATACACACAAGGAACGAGTTGTTATTTGCACTGAAGTAACGGTACAGCAAAAGCAAAATGACAAACCAGAAATAGCAACGCAACGGCAGAAGCCAAAAACTCATTAAACTCTACAATGTTGTACACTCATTAAGCGTTCATTTAAGTTGCCGTTGTTGTTGCTGTTGTTGTTGACTTTGCCATTTGTTGTTATTTACTTATCGTTGTGTGCATTTTCTTCTGGCCTGTTTGGCCTTTTCATCTGCGTACAATGTTTGCCAACGCGTCTGTGTTTGCATTGGGATTTAGTGCCCCCTAAATACTCGACTTGCAAGTCTCCAATTTCCTTAATTTCACTGCATTTACGACCCTCACACGCACACACACACACACAAACACACACATATGACATTTACTTGTCGCCCTGCCCCGTACTGTCCCTTTCGCTATTCAGCGAGTGCACCATTTCGCATTAGTTGCTCGACTATGCGAAATTTATTGTCCAAGTTCACAGTTAATTACGTTTTTACACATTGAACGACCAGTCGCCAGTGTTGTGATGTTTGTTAGAAAACGGTAATAGACCACTTTGGGACCATGTGGGAGTCGCTCTCAGGCATCGGCGGCAATTAGCGCTGACGCAATTCGCACTCAACGCGTCATTTGGCCGTATTGGGCGCAGTCAAGTGGCTTTTGTCGTGATACGTTCGTCAATTGTCCGGCGAGCAGTTTGACCTTCGTGCACAAAAAAAGCGTCGCCGTGCTCCTGCTGTCGTCATTTGATGATTACAAAAACTGTGTTTAGTGGCTTTTATAACATTTTGGTGTCATGCCGTCTGGCACAGACACGTGCCCGTCGTTGTTCTTTGTTACTGTTATTTGATTATTTCAAGTTGCGATAGTGGTGGATATTCCGTTGTTTTGACGGCATTTTAAAGTGGTTGCTCTACTTTAAGAAGTTTCGAGTAGAAACGATTCTATGTAGACAAACGAGTGAGTTATTTATGGGGTGTTCATGTTAAGTTTTCACTTGAAAGATTTGGTTATTTAAAAATTTTGAATTTTAATTTTTTTTTTAATTTTTCACATACAAAATTTAGTTGAATTTTAAGGTCTGGTTTTTTTTTGCTGAAGAATTGGTTTAGCTGAATAGTTGGTACAAATAAATTTTGATATTCGTTTTCTAGTTTTATTCATAATAATTGATGCAAGGATTTTTTAATTTAAAGTACAGTGGACGTCCAATATAACGAACATTTAACGAATTTTCGATTTAACGTACGGCCAAATTTTTTCCATTGAAGGTTCTATATTACGAACAACACTTAAATTTGCTATTCGATAAAACGAATATTTATGTTTTTTTTTTTTTAATTTTTCACATACAAAATTTAGTTCAATTTTAAGGTCTGGTTTTTTTTGCTGAAGAATTGGTTTAGCTGAAATAGTGTTGGTACAAATAAATTTTGATATTCGTTTTGTAGTTTTATTCATAATAACTGCTGCAAGGATTTTTTTAATTTAAAGTACAGTGGACGTCCAATATAACGAACATTTAACGAATTTTCGATTTAACGTGAGGCCAAATTTTTTCCATTGACGGTTCTATATTACGAACGAAACTTAAATTTGCTATTCAATCAAACGAATATTTATGTTGTTTTTCACCCTTCGAATTGTTTTTATTTGAGCATTCACATTCTTTACAATAAAAATGAATGTTTGGTTTCGCCAAGTGAACAGGTACCTCAATTGTTTTCGTTTTTGTTACGTTAAAACTTTCAAATTTACGTCAAGTTACCAACATTTTCAAATTCTGTTTGTATGCATTGCTGATCATTTTCACAGGATTTGTTTTGCGTTCGGTCGGATTTTTTCTTTTAAAAATTAAAATTTCAATAATCAATCAAGAGAAATTGCCATACAGAAAAGTTTACTTGCGGTAAAGAGGTCTGCGCATCGAAGTCTGCGCATCGAAGACTTTTTCACTTTATTTTTCATAAAACAAGATATTTGTTTAAAAACTGAATATGTGAGACTTATTTCTTTAAGAAGGATGGTTTAAAACAAAAACGAATTTCGATCGATTTAACGAATTTTTCGATTTAACAAATTGGAGGTACAATAAGTAATTAGAGGTACAATAAGTAAGTAAGTAGTAAGATTGGACATCCACTGTCCATAGATACCCCCGATTTTATATCGTCTTCCGGAAGGCACACGAGTTCCGCTTTGAAAACATTTCTTGTATATTAAGGCAATCCAAGAATCGAACAAATTTGGTCTCTTTGTAAGAAGTAAAGTGCAGGCCTATACTCACCAATCGGCAGTCAGAAGGAGCAATCTGTTCTGGTGTTGGTCTGGTGAATACGGCAGATGGGACAGATCATTCCATTGAAAAGCCTTCAAATTTTCCTTGACAACTTTTGCAACATGTGACCGAGGGTTTTTTTCTCAGAAAGATTAACACTTTCCACAAATTAGTGTTTTGTTGGGACAAAGATTGACTTCAGCTATGAAATGATGACGCTTTAACGTGAATACAATTACAAAATGGTCCGAAGCGATTCAATGCTAGTTACGCCATCTTTTATAAATACATCAAAACTTATTTTTACCTCCAATATTTGGTTTGGCGGTCGTCGTGACTTAGTGTTTAGTATGTTTAATTACAAGTGTGACCACTACGTATAGAAAAACCATATTTTCAGCGCTAACCTTTCAGTAGCAAATGGCAATATTTGAGTTAAATATTGGATATGAAAATAGCTACCAATTGGACGTTCAGAATCAACATACAACTGTAGGTCTCTTTCGTTTGTGAAAAATACCTACGGACCTTAGTTACGTTACTGAGCTGCCGTATTAGTTATATTTATAGTAAAGTGAGTCTATATTCGTTTGCATACTGCGTAAACGCAACAAATCTTAATGGTATGAGGGATTGGTGTGTCAATTGATTGCCTGGCTTCCAGGAATTCTGTTGCTATGAAGAATTTTTCGTTAGCGAGTCCCTATGAAAATTTTACAGCCATTGTGGTTTGCATAGCTAAATAATGTTCCAAGTGTTCCACATATTCGAAAGTGGCCTATAACGTTTGAAAGTATTGGTTCAATTCTGCATAAACGAAATACAGACGAAAAGAGAAGAGAGACGAAAAGAAGAATAAAGAAGAGAAGACGAAGAGAAGAACGAAGGAATCCGTGAAAAGTGGACATTCATCTGTTTGTGACGATAAGAATATTTGCAATCTCAACCGTCATGAAAAATTTTGCTATTTGAAATGTGCGTGATGGATTATTTTAAGATGTTACTTTTTTTAAAGTAAATTCTTAAACCTTTCATTTATCAATTATGAACAAAGCACCTTTTGAAACATCCTCTACATTGGTTTGGCCTAACAAAAAGTCTGAGTGTAGTATTTGTTTTAATGGTTCTTCTCCACATACAGCTAGAAACAATACCTGGGCCAGCACCATCTGCCAATCAAGGACGCCAAATTCCTGAACCCACAAGATCTCGTAGTTTCAATAGGCCTGTTGGCCTAAGAGATGTCCTCTAATAGGCAGTAGGGGGCACAATAGAACAATAATGGTCCGCCATTTGCAATCTTATTTAAACTAATCTACATTTGTTGGCAGTAGTGGTTTAATTGTCAGCGTTTTGTACCATAAATTAGTGGTTCATGGTTTGGAATCTAAACTCAACTAACACAAAACACGTCAACTTTTCTTCGGGTTCTACTCTCAACAGGTAATGGCAAATCCCTAAGAACTGAGAGAAAATAGCTCAAGGAACACTTGACTTCTTTCTTGTCATTTGGTGTCAGACTGCTGTAGATTTTACTGATTCAACTCAAAAATTACACGCAGAACATGCATGCACGTAGAATTATTGGCGTCGGTTCTCCATTAGGGCTGTTATAGCTGACAATATACTTCAATTTGAAAAATGTGCCCACGTATAATTTCTAGGCAAATCACTGCCTGAGCTAACACTTATTAGATACTAGAATAATTATATTTAAATTGAGTTCACATGCATCCGTTTGCTTTGATTTATTATTTATTTTATAAAAATTTCACTTTATTTAATCATTTATTTTCATTTTTCTACGCAGCAGACAATCAGTGGTGATTTAGCTCTATTTACAAGTGTAGTGACCCGTAAATCGATAGAACGCGTTCGTAATTATATTTTACTCAAACTATTTGCTTAGAGATTTATATATGAAGTAATATTGCCGCAACATGCCATAATTAATTGCCACATGCACATAACGAAGGCTTTCTTCTCTACTAATCTTATCGCCTGATAGGCACCAGATAGTGTTCATTGATAAAATGTTGTGGTCTCACTTTTGGTTTACTACATCCTCAGTTAGCCCTCAGCTCTACAAATATTGATTTTGCTATACATTTTCATTACTTTTCATGATGTCCTCAATAAACTGTTGTATTTCATGGCTATTTTTTCTCCTCTTGTATATTAAAAATGTGTTTATTTTTTGCATATAATTATTGAGAATATTTTCCGTCTGGCTCATAAATATTTATTTGCGGTTGACAATTTACTGCCAGCTGATAACAATACATGTTGTACATATATTTTTCCGCCTTCAGTTGTATTTCAATCAATTGAATTGTAGCGTGTCCTTAGTGTTTTTGAACTTCAAAACGTAAAAGTCTGAATGCGCTTGTTGTCGATGTGTATATTTCTAATCTGTTGCTTTATACTCTTTTTCTGCTTTCACTAATCTAAACTAATTAAAATAATTATTCGAATGACATTGGCATGAACATACTATAAGAGTGTTTAAGTCGGTCTCGAATGACTCAGTTATACCCTGCACTATGCTCACGTCGAATTGTGGGTCCTTGAGCATGTAATACCACTTCTAAATATGAATATTTTGAAGCTACAGTTCATTTTGTACGCTCGGAAATGTTTATATTCTGCAAAATAAAACAAATAGGTAGTTCTTGAGGGACTGGAGGGGGCGTAAAAAATAAAGGTCAACATTCTACTAAGGTACAAGGGTACCTTTGATGTTAAAAACGTTAATCTGGTAGAGCTAAGGACTCCAAAATTGTTCTAATTTTTCTATTTATATATATTATACCTAGAGCTTTCTTTTGTACGGTGACTTATAGTGAAATTTTGGTTTCAAAATTTTTCCCATACACACTAACTCTCAAAAATCAAGTTTTGTAGGAGATTTTAGTACCAATTTTGATTAAGTACGAAATAAACACTGAAACACATTTTCAGTTTTGGCTTAATTCTGGCGTTCAAGTTAATTTCTGAGCTTTGGTGTATTCAGAGACCTATAGTAGAATTTTATGGCGAATATTTTCGTGGTACATTTTGTCCTTAAAAAGTCCTGTTTTACAGGACATTTTTGGCATTTTAGAAAAAAGGGTAAAATTGACCCATACAAATAAGAGCTACAGGGTTAAAATGCTCCACAAAAATGTTTTTCGTAGTATTTTACATCAAATTGCTGAACACATCATATACCTAAAATGTGAGGTTACATGGTTTTCGTACGCCGATTCACCATAAGAATGTGCAAAAAGGGGAAAACTTTGACCCCCCTAAAAAAAAATTCAGACGTAAACTTTCAAAACGCCGATACACTTATGTATATTTTTTTTTGGCCCCCTCTACCAGAATCCGTTGTCAGAACCTTGTTATTTTTTTGTGTTCTACAGTGTTATTGTTTGAAAAATCTATACATTCCTCGAATCCTTTGTTATTATATGACCCGATAAATGCCTTGGAACGTTCTAGGCCTGGATGGTAGTGATTCCTGTTAATTATCTTGTCGTTTCTGGTTAGAATGGATAAAGCTCCTTTTCCCAAACCATAAAAAGTGTTGAAGCGCGTAAAAGCGCCCCTCCTTGCAAGCTTGTCGGCCTGTTCATTCCCTTGAATACCAGCGTGACCCGGAACCTACTATAGAGGACCCATACCTGATTGTAGAGGCCAAGCTCATTTAGAATTACTATATTTAACACCAGAAAGACCATTGCGGTCATTTTGATGGTTTTTCATTTTTGAATATCTGTATTTTCTTTAGTATTTCTATCAACTTTTGCTTCGATGACTATTACTTTTTTTATCGGGTTCTACAATTAGTTCCACAATTAGGCTTCTACAATTACAATTAGCCAAATCCGATGTGTACTTTTCGAGATATCAGCGTATATAATAAATAGTCTCTGTAGGTATGGAGAACTTGCGGTCTTTCTAGTGTTAAAATACCAACAATATTCCCCACTTTTTGTCATTTCTAATTTTCTCTCTAATAAGTCATTGTTATTATTAGTATTTATTATATTTTAATATGCCGATTTTTTAATCGATTACTCACAAATGTTTTATATTTTTATGCTTGCAGAAACATTTGCCGGTGGCCATAAAATGCATCACCAAAAAGGGTTTAATCAAAACACAGAATTTGCTTGGCAAAGAGATAAAAATCTTAAAGGAACTGACCGAATTGCATCACGAGAATGTGGTGGCATTGCTCGACTGCAAAGAGTCGCAGGATTGTGTCAATTTGGTTATGGAGGTAAGTCTTAAAAAATACTAATAAAAACAGTTTATGTATTTTTTATTTTTTTTTTTTGGTAATTAAAAACATTCGGGAAGTATATAAATTAAAAAATAAAAACATTAAACACGGTTAACTGCGGTCAGCGTTCGTTTTAGCCAAGGCCAGGTGCTCGTTGATCCATTAGTGGCAATGCAAAATCAACAAAACCCCATAAAAATCAATATTTACTTTTTAAGCTGCCACAATGTTGAACGTTGTCTCGCTCACGCTCAATGCGTTATTTACCTGTAGTGTTTCATATTCATTGTTCATATTCATTAGCAGCAACAGCGGACGTCTTCCTGACGGTCATTGACGTTTGCTAGCATTCCAGGTGCAGTTGTTGTTGTTTTTAACAAATGAGTTAACAATGCAATAACATTAGATGCCATCGACAATGATACAAAGCCACGCAATGAGCAGTAACTACACAGTTTGCGGTCGAAACGAAACGAGGAGTTCAACAAAACATGGAGACATGAATAAGAAACAAGATTTTTTGAAACATAATTTTGGTTTTAGTTTTTGAACTAATGCTGTTGAATTTTTTTCTGAGAATTCTGAGTTTTAGTAGATTTCTGAAATTCAGGTACCATATAAAGCTTACCTTGTGTTGTAGTACCAGGAAATTGTAGTTTAGCTGACCTCGCTGGGCAGGATACAATGGAGCAAATTGTATCAGTAACTCAGTATAAATATTGCTCGATTCAAGGTGGCTACCAATCGACACAGGCGTCATATATAACCTTAAATTTCCTTTATTCATTCGCTCACAATTAACATATTAGACGAATGGGTGGTTCTACCCCGTTCGTCGGCGCAGAACCTTTATGTGGTTTGGAAAAAGGAGCTTTATCCATCCTAACCAGAAGAGACGAGATAATTTTCAGGAATAAATACTAGGACAACCATCCAGGCTTAGAACATTCCAAGGCAATTATGAGGTCTTGTAACAAGAAGGGATTCGAGGAATGTATGCGGTTTTCAAACAGTAATTTAAGGATTATTATAGGCATGCTAACAGGACATTGTAGATTGAATTATCATTTAACTAAAATAGAAATTCGTGGAAACGAATATTGCAGGTTATGCTTACGGAGAACGAAACTGCAATACAAAAACTGGGAGAATGCCCAGTAATTATACATAAATGAAAGAAACATCTGTGGAACTTTCTTATACCCGGTGCAGATTGGGTTTCCAGAGGTACCTAAACCTCTAAACATACTAAAATTCCTCTCGGAAACTGGACTTACTAACGAATTGTAAGTCCATGAAGGGTCACAATAGATCTAGGTCGCAGTGCACTATCCCCGTTAATAATAACCAATTAGGTTGATCCTGATGGGATGGGTTCTTATGAATCGTTGTAGCAACGCCGAACCATTACGACTTGTAATATTTGAGTTCTGTAGACGGTGTAGAGACGTTGGGTTAGGTTGAAATGGTAGCAAACTGAAGCACGCATACACTGTAATGACGAACTGGAGATCGTTACGATCTCCAGTTCGATCGTTGATCGTTATCCTGGGAGCTTATAATTTTCAGCAGATGAATGAAAGGCATGAAAAATCATTCGTCGTGAAAAATCATTCATCATCGTTAATAATAACCAATTAGGTTGATCCTGATGGGATGGGTTCTTATGAATCGTTGTAGCAACGCCGAACCATTAGGACTTGTAATATTTGAGTTCTGTAGACGGTGTAGAGACGTTGGGTTAGGTTGAAATGGTAGCAAACTGAAGCACGCATACACTGTAATGACGAACTGGAGATCGTTACGATCTCCAGTTCGATCGTTGATCGTTATCCTGGGAGCTTATAATTTTCAGCAGATGAATGAAAGGCATGCAAAATCTGTCAAATATAAAAGTCACATTAATGCAACGAATAGTGAAAGCTTATTTTGTTATGCCTTTTTAACCAATCATTGGGATGCATTTCACTAGTCTCGAAAATATGTAGCTTTTCGATTTTTGGTTTAGTTAGTTCCCTGTTCTCTTTATTTTAATTTTTTCAAATGGCGCAGAGCAATGGTCTCTCTAACTTAGTACTTTGGAATGGTTCTGGGGCTTTTTACTCATCTCCCAATTTATATATGAAATTGTCCTTGCACTATGATCTTATATAATCACAATAGATTCAACATATTGCAGTGTATTTTTATAAATCTTACGAAATCTACTCTCACGCACATTTGCGTAGATTCAGTTAAAAAAAACAAACCCCTATAAATCCTTGTAAAAAGCCTATAAAACAGTTATAACGTTTTTAGAAAAAAGTTGGAAAATAAGTGTTTTATTGTAACAAATATTTTAATTGTTACTTATAGTTATTATTTTGAAATAATTATTTTTACATCTATGAATAACTATTATTCGAGACAAATATTTTTTCTGTTGCCGAATAACTGTTATCAGAAATAAATATTTTTCCATTGTTCGGTAACGTTTATTTTTTAAAAAATATTTTTTCCGTCATCGGATAACTGTTATGAGAGAAAAATATTGTTTTCGTTGCTCGGTAGCGTTTATTTTTGGAAATACATTTTTTTCCGTTGCTCGGTAACGTTTATATTTTGAAAAATATTTTTTCAGTTGTCAGTAACTATTATGAATGGGAAATATTTTGTTTACGTTGACTGGTAACGATTATTTTGCAATATATATTTTTTACGTTGAAAATACCGGCACACAAAAGAAACAGATGTCTGATCGGTGAATGCGACTATACATTTTCTATGGAATTAGGTTCGCTGATCATAAATTCGATGTCAGAGTTAGGTATCCACCACATTTAAGGACTTCCCTAAGTCTTACGCCTACCAGAACGGGTATTGGACAAGGGGCTGGCACCCACCACCCACACAATACAAAATTTAATCATTGATTCGATTTTAGATTCGCGATTTTGATGGATGATGGTGTTAGTGTTAAATATCTCTTAATAATGGGCAACGTTTTCGAATTTAAAAAAAAATCATAACTGTTATTTTGGGTCCCTGCTAGAAAACTATCAAAATGGGTCTACACGAATAAACTGGGATCCGATTTCAATGCAGCACCTTCGTTCTACGCAACAACTAATTCACTCTTTTTTGACATTATAAAATATTGCAAAATATCACGCAATTACCTATGAATCATGCTGAAGCTCCCTCAAGTTCCGCTCGCTTCTATTGTCCTACGTTTACCTTGCACCTGGCTCGATATCACTTGTAATGCATGAAGTAAATAAAATGATTATAAACAATGTTGACTATAATAAAAAAAACACGCTGCAAAAGAACGCAATAGCGGAATTTAAAATGCACTCGTCACAAAAACATTTTAAGCCTGTATGTATGTATATGGTGCGGTTGTGTGTGTATCTGCGAGTGCGTGGAATAACCGCAAAGCGAATTTCACATGTAAACAAGCGAAATTCGCGCTTTTTGCTCTTTGCACTGCTGCGCCATTTGCGCCATATTTACTGTTTGCCATGCTATACATACGCACAGAGCCCAGCGAGATATGGCCAAAATGGGCACACACACACACACGCCACGCACAGGGGGCCGGCAGCCGAGCCAACGACACACACTTTTAGACAGCCCAACAAACTTGAACGCAGTTCAACAAATTGTTAAGCGTGCGCACAACAGCGGCTAACCAATTTTAATTTTTTTATTTTGCTTCGCATTTATGAACGCAATGCACAATGAGCGACTGCGAAGATGGGCGGCGCGCACATGCTTTCGAGCGTTTGTCGGCCACGAGTTCGTTCACATGATGAATGCCGCAAGTGCAACGCAACGCCAGTGCCGACGCCACTCGCTTTTCTAACCTGCCGCATATAAATTTTTAATTGATTTACTTTGACTTGAGCGCAAATGTCAAAAGTAATGTCGGCCGTTGACCGTTTCAAATGTTGCTCAAAGTCACACTGGGTCAATGCTCCATCATTAGGCATCAACATTGCATGAAAAAAAGAATCTAATTCTCCAAAATGAAAGAAAACAAGTAAAGTCATTTCCCCTAACTCGTCGCTACTTCACTTTCGGTCGTGTGTAAACAAATAAACATAGCGCTGCGTACGCATCTGCTAGAAACTGGGTTATTATGTCTAAAACTAAAAATATGTACAACCCACGCAAAACACTGACAATCGCTTCCGCTGATAAGATTTCAAATTTGCCACCAATGCGTGAAGTGGTTTTGTTTGATTTACGCATTTGGACGCGCAAAATACAATTGGAAAACAGTGAGTTGCGCCATTTATAGTCGAAAAAGGTATTTAAATATTTGTGTGTGTGTATTTTTTATCTACTTTTAGGCGCATTATTTTACGCTATAAAGTTTGTAATGCACACAAATGATAATAGAAGTTGTTATTGGAAATTTTAATAGGGACTAACAGCGTCGATTTAACCAGTCCGTTTAACCACTGCCAAGTTTTTGATACACTAAGTTTTCAAATTTTTGGTTTTCGACACCAAATTTGGTTTGAATGGATTTTTACTGAAGACTCGCATGTTCTGCAGATTTTAAACATAGTTTCATTCAAGTACAAACTTTGTACAGGGTTGTATAAAACTTACACGTAGGTTAGGTTAAAAAAGGGAAGCGTGCGGCATCCACTTCCACCCTGAGACCCCATTGGGTCACTTCATTCTTAAAATACCGGTGTCCTTCCCTATCTGTCCTTCCCTATCCCTGTAGATTCAGACGGGATCGGGGGAATGTAATCAAGTTTTCAATTTCATATTTTTTCCCCCACAAACGCGTTCCTTACCCAACACCATTCAATACCTTAAACTAATCTTTAACTGGCATTTTTCCTCATCAGTTTGTTTACACATAAAAGCTTTATCCACATGAACTTAATTTTTTCTTTATACACATATTTATTTACTTGGAAAGGAAATAGTAATCGCTTCACATACATTCATGTCTGTATATCAGATTCCATACAAATAGCAAATACTTTACGGAAGAATTTATCGAGTACTTCAAACTGTAGGTATGCAACAACCGAATCTATTTTCACTATGAAACTTTTAAAATTAAATACGAAATACAATTATTTCCAATAATTAACTGTCTATCTGTCGATCGGTCTGTCTGTGTGTCTGTTGGTTCTTACAACTGGCTTAGTACAGTACAGTCGACAGTTGGTGGACATTACAATTAAATAGAAATTGGTGCTTACACAACTACAAACTACTACACGACTAGGCAACTTAAGCGCTAACAATGGTGAGTGCTGAGTGAATAATAACCCGTTAACTGTAAAATTATAGACGATATGCTGTAGTTTAATTTCTATTTGCTATTTATCTCTGATGCTTTATATAAGTGCTGCCAGTCTGTGCTTCGCTTTGAGGAGAACTGCTCATACGTGCTGGCTGGTTGATATGGTTGCTGCTCTTTAGTGCCAGCTGGCTTACTTTGATTTTGTGAATTTTGTGGGCATCTTGCTGGCCACATCTATTTGCTGGCCAACAGATGCAGTTTGCTTTGATTTGCTGTTATGACTACGCTAATATTTTCACATTTGCAACTTGCTAGTGCTAAATAGTCAAACCTAATTACAAATTTGTAGCTCACTTAAATAATTGTTTATGTTGTTTCTTTTACTCTTTCGCCTTGTAATTGTTTTGCGCTTATTGCAAAATCTTTCTTCACTACACACACATACAATAAACACTACGGGTAAAATGGAAAAAATGAAAAGAGGAGAAATTCAATTTGTTTTCTCCGCGCACACTTTGCCGTATCAGCTTTTGCATTATTAACACAATTAAATCGTTAACAATTAAATCATTTTCACTGCTTTGGCAGTTAAGCTTTTGGCAAGTATTTTTATCTGCGAATTTATATAATGAAAATCTCATTGCCGTGTCAGTGTCTCCGATATTACAATGTTTGTTCATACACGTAGAAGCATCAAAAAAAGGTAAAACATTTTCTGCTTATGTTCAGTTGTGTGTGCTGCCAAATGGCATTACAATTCAAATAAACAAAAAAAATGTCCCTGCTCGGAATTGCAGCCATGTGTCCGCACTGCTCGATGCACTTAAACTAGACTTAGGCTAATTTGTTAAGCGGTATTTCCTCAGCGGGATGCACTTGATCTTTGGGCTCGGGCTTGCGGGTGCGACAGCATTTCGTCTTGATGCCGCCCACATCCTTGCGGCAAATGATGCCAATTATAATGCCCACCACGGCTATGATGATGATGCCTGCCGTAAAAAATATGTACATAATTTATTCGAACTCCAGCTATGCAATGCCATTCGTGGCCACTTACAAATCAACATGAGGTTAATGACATCCCTTGAGATGGGCACCTGGTACACCTTGTCGCTGTCGTCGTCTATCTTCTGTGTGGCCACAGCTTTTGTGACATTGCTGCCGTTTGCACTGTGCAGCACGCCTGCCGTCAATATGACATTATTGGTCGCATTGTGAGCGCTGCTGCCAGTTGGCAGTGTCAAATTCAACAATTCACCATTGTCCGACATGCCGTTGCCCGCTGTAATGATACATACGTCAATTACTCCACTGGTAAAGTGTGCTAATCTCCGCTTTTCTACTTTTACCCACCGTTTCTATTCGCTTGTGGCAGTTGCTGTTGTGTTGGTTGCTTTGCAGTGGCCGCGTCCGTTTGTGTGCCCGCTGCTGGTGCTGTCTGCGCTGTTGATGGCGGCTGATACGGCGGATCGGTGGCCAATATTAGACTTTCATTGAAGGAGGCGCCCAGCACCAACTCGAAGCAGCTAATGTCAAAATGCTTGAAGCTGATGTTGTCGATGGATTTGAGTAGATTGCATAGCTCCTGGACACTTTCCGATTCCAATTCGGGCAATTTCAGCTTGATGAGATTTCGCAGTGGCGTGAAAGCTCTCGTATTGATTTGCTGTCGTCAAAATGTGCAGAGAATGAGAAAATGTCAAAATGTTTGCGCGTTTGTTTTGGTTTGCTTATTTGTAGAGGATAGAGAAAACAATCAACACAAAGAAACAGATGAGCGAGCTTTTCGAGCTTAGCGGCGAGTGCAAGTTCACGCAGCTGTCAAGGCAATGTTTTTTGTTGCCACAGTGCTGCCATATTGTGTGGAAATGTGTTGAGTAATAAAGAATCTTACATTGTTAGGAATTTTAGAATTTTTTAAAAAATGAAGTAAAGTAGTTTTGAAAGGGTAACTGTAGAGTGAAATGTATAAAAGTTAGGTTAAGTTGAAGTGACTGTGTGGGCAAGTGAACTTCTTGTAAGACTGATAATAGTGGGAATAGTGGAAAAAAAAGTGGAAAAAAATGAAATAAAAACAAACTGTGGTGTTCTTTGTTCCGCATTGTCGTTTAGAATAGTATTAAGTGATATTTTTTAAAATTACTTTTTTGAAGTACTTTGGAAAAGTCATATTAAATACCCAAATTGCTGTTTTTTGGTGCATTTTAAAGGTGTTAAGTTGTTTTAATGACGAGTGTCGTTTAAAACATAAAAAATAAATATTAATTGAAAAAAGCGATTGCAGGAAAATGCAACATAAATGTCCACTATAAAAGATCAACTTTTGATTTGATCGGCTTTTTGGCGTAAAATCTCACTTTTGTAATTGTTTTTTATGTGAAAGTAAAATAAATCAAAGCGCCTATTGCATATATTGACATTAGCTTTGATTCTTGTTTAAAAAAAGAATATATTGAGCTTTGATTTTATGTTATATAGTATGTGCACCTTGAGGTGGATCGCTCATAAGTAATTTCTGCTTCCCAATTCTCTTTTAATTCAATTGATTGGCGAAATGTATCCATTCGTTTTGTAACTTACCTTATTGAAATCATTCAGATCCAACTTTAACGTTGTCAGGCTGCTCAGATTGGCGAATGTTTCATCGTACAGCTGTGTCCAACTGCAATTGCGACAGGACAACTCCAACAGTCCTGGCTGATTCAAAAAGGAGCCATCGTTTCGCAACTCTATCGAGTTGTTGCTCAGATCCAGCACGCTCAGATCGCTGGCGCCCGCAAATACATCCGGCTCCAGCTGCGTCAGCTGATTGTCCGCCAGCCGCAGACGCTGCAAACGGCGCAAGCCCTCAAAAGCCTGCAATACACCCAATGGAGAGGGAGTCAATAACCTGTGTCCGACTCTTTGTTGTCACTCGAAACTCACCTCAGCCTTCACCTCCTTCAGCTGATTGCCATTCAGATTGATCTCTCGCACTTTGCTGCAGTTGGCAAAGTCGCTCGCTCGCAAGTCGGCAATGCGATTCTGGCTTAAGTCTATAATTAGCGCCGAGCTGGGCAAATTGGCGGGCACCTGCGTCAGTCGTGCATTCGCACACTGTACGTACTTGTAGTCCTCCAGACAGAGACAGGCTGGCGGACAGCTCGGCTCGAGCACATGATTGCTGCGCTGCACCACGGGCGTTACAATGTCTGTGTGAAAGGTTGAGAATTGAAAATGATTTAATTTGACGAGATCTCCCTTCAAATGCTACGGTTTTACGTTGTGACGTACTAACCCAGTTTGCTGAACAGCGATGTGAATGTTGTTGGCGTCTTGGTGGTTGTTGTTATGCTTACATTCAGTCTGTGGAGATGTTGTGTTGCATTGACATCGCTGCCAGTTTCGTTTTCATCGTAGTAATCATCATAATCGTCGGGATAATTGTCGTCATATGATGAACTTTGATTTGCCGCTGGCGCAGCACGCGAGCAACATGTGCTGGAAAATTGTATGCGAGATTAGTTGTGATTGAAATGTTGATGGATTTAAAATTGAGTTGTTGCAATTTATTTTGACTAAGTTGACCTCTGCTGGAGTGGGTTTGGTGATATTTTAATATATTTGTGAGGGGAGAGGAGACGAAAGTTGAGTATTAGAAAGGAGTTTGAAAGGCTATTTGAGATGTGCGCTTGAGTAGTGAAATTAGAGGAAACTTACTGTTCAGTCTTTTCAAACTGACTTTAATGCATTTGTGTCAACTATATTTTGCTTGCCTTAAGCTTTCAACACCAGAGATTGCCTAATGTTTATACAAAAATTGGATAGGTGTCTTCTGTTATATACTGCAAGCAGTATATAGTATAGTATATTCATATATACTGCAAGCAGTACAAATGTTCACAGATCTTGCAGAAATATCATAACAAGTCCATTTTCTGGTAGTCAGTCATTTTTGATTATTAGATTTATCTATTAGCTAGCGAGTAATTGGTTCGAATCTCGTTTCAAATTCAAAAGCAATAAGTATCATTTCCGAAAAACCTGTCGCATATATCGCTTGGTTTTTCAACAAATAAAATGTTGTTTACTTTCAAAATTGTTGTCCATGCCTCAATAAACATTTTATTAAATGGCCATTCGCTTTGGCCAAACTGCGACTTATTTGTTCTTCCGCTCACAACTAGCCGCCAACACCGATAAGCAAGCAGCGTGCCCAACATTTCTCCTTCGGCGTTCGTGATAAGATAAATTTGTGTTTTATTTGCCATTTCCAACTACAATTATACATTTCTTAGGGATGTTTTGTTGTTGTTGTTACAACAAATTTGCTAATGAATTTTATGTTAACTGATAACAGCTCGAACACTACACGCCTTGGCCGCTGGTTGTTCGGTTTCGCGTTCACTGTGTCAGCAAAATCGAATCTATTGTTTGCATTTGCCCTCTACCCGCACCCCAGACAAATACAACATTTGTACATATATATGTATATAAATGTGCTATGCTAGGAGGTGTTTTGTGTCTTGCAATGTTGTCAAATTAATGCCACTAATCTGCGCTACTGTGTCATCGTCAGGTGTGAAAATTTGTCAGCTGCACATAGCCTGCACCAGCTGGTCGGTGTTTCCTTCAATTTCATGTGCACACCTGCAAATATTTTACATTCTCTGTTTTAAAGTTAATTTTTTGGGAGTATGTGTGGTTTATAGTTGACGTTGAGCTGTTTTTTTGGACTTGACGAGGTCAGGGTGCTGGTTTCGGCTTTTGTTTGTGTGTAATCAGGAATTTCGTTTAGCTCCGCTTTAGGTGATGGACTGGTGACAGTTTTCAACAATTGAGCACAATAATTTGAACTTGAAGCGTCTAAATATGTGAGGTGGTTTTATATTCTCCAAATGACAGTCAATGTGCAACGTAATTGGATATTTCGTTTCTTAGATTTTAGATAGTTTCTAACAATTATGGCATTGATTTTAAAACTAACTCAATGATAAAGTGAACGAGCCATAATTTGACCATATAGTCTTTTAATTTGAGCCTTAATTAATTAATTAATTAATTCATCTTACATTTCTGGCAAATGTGTCACAAAAGCGAGTATCCAGATTTAACTTTCTTTTTCCAATTTTATTCTATTACCAGAAGTCATAGGGTAGACCACACTACAACTTTCAACGGCCTCTCTTTGTTTCCTCCTTACAAGTCACGTATAAAGATTTTCCTAGCAATCCTGTCTAACCGATATTACTTAGTTAATTGGCCATAAGAACTCGTTACCAATACGTCTTGCGAAACTAACGGCATTAGTCTCGACAACATTGAGTAAGTTTTTTGTTCTACTACTTTTTTTCAGGCTTAGTCTTAGTCTTAGTCTTTCACTAACCTAATTTTTTTAATCTTTTCGTGTTTTCCAATTACTATTTTGTGTGTTCCATATTATTTTTAATAATCTTTTCAAGCATGTAGTGATATCTTATTAATTTTAATAATTTAATTATAAGGATTCCACTATATTCTTTGCGTGCAGTTCTTTCTAATCAAGCTTCCTCGGCTCCACTTCTTCCTAGTCTGTCTCGTTAAATTCAATGCTTTCCTATCGAGTTCTTTCTTTTTGTTTTGTCTTATTCTGTCTGTGGCATTTGAATCTCTATCTAATCCCAATGTTTTCCTATCGAGTCCTGTCCTTTCTTTTGTCTATTGTTTTATGGCGCCTAGGTCCCTTAATAACCCCTATATAATACCAATATTATCTTTTATTTTATCCTACCGTATTCTATCTTTTCCTAAGCGTTAACTATACTATTGTAATCTATTTTATTGGCTCATATTTAATTTGCTTTCTTTTCTATTTTATCCTAATACAGCTCTGTTCTTTCTATTTTCTCCTGTCCTATCCCATAATATCCTATAAGGTCTCTCCTATTCTAACATGTGCCATCTTTTTTAAGAAAGCCACCTCGTTCCATAGAATCGATCTTAAGATGTCAAATGAATTCATTTATATATACAACTTTCTTCTAAATAAAACTGTTTTGTTCCGTTGTCGATTTTACTACATACTATCTGATCACGTCTCAAACTATTTTATTCAATGCTTCGGTGATTTTTTTTGCTGAGATAGGATTGCTTCTTGTCTTTGTGGTTTAAAACACATTTTTTTCTGTGTTTTTTTCTGTGTTGTATAGGATATCCTATTCTCCCAACTGACCAGAGAGATCCAGAATTTCTGGGAAATTTGTTGTCAAGGCTGCCTATTCAAGGCCGCAAAATCACTCAACGGTGTGGTTGGTTAGATCTACTTAAAGTAGTCGCAATAGCTGTGGTACAATGGATAGCAATGTTTACTTGCCTGTGTCCATGAACACTCCCAACAAAATATAGTAACAATAACCCTATCCTCCCTAGGATTTTTTGTTCCGCCCTAGAATATTCTATCTTGTCCTAGGATACTTCATCTGTCTTCATCTTCTACATTCTATCCTATCTTAGGATATTCTTTCCAGTTCATGCAATACCGACTTTTTCTATGCCGTTTAGCTGCTATCTTATTTGGTTCTACGGCTCATATATTTTCATATTTTAACCATTAACAACAAGCTTTATTTTTCGATATGATTGTTTGGTTATTTTTAAATATGTTTTATTCCATCCTCTACGCGTCATCCTAAACTAACTAATTTTCAAGTGGCACATCATGCCAAATGGCATCAAACCAAAAAGAGTTCTATGATTTCCATTTATTATTTCATATCTCCAACTGTGAAATTTCATTTTTACACAAATGTTTAATCCGTTCTTTTCCGCTTTTATTAGCGGCCACTGCGTGCCAATTCCACATTCATTAAAATGGCGCCCATAAAACCTTCAATCTTTTTGTTCAATTTCCGCAACATTTGTCCTTTTACGCGCCTATTTTCGCGCACATAAACTACACAGCCCAACTAGTTTTATGCGCATGAAATTCCAGCTAATTCAATTTTATGCTCCGCTATATTCAACTCCCTTCGACCGAATCGACCAGCGCTCCTTGGCAGTGAATAATGCGTGTGATGACTGCCGCTGATAAGCCCACTATATCCTTTTTCTGGTTGCCATTTCGTCCGTATGGTTTGGCCATTTCGCGCTGTCACTCGACGTGGCCAGTCTGAATTTATTAAATTAACAGCGGGATTTATTATAATCAGGTGTGTCCACCGGCCGCCCTGTCCTCTTCGTTGCGCTAATTGTCCTTCTACACTTGACCCACTTTGGTGGTGGCGCGCGTTCGCGTTGCCTGCTCATTCGCACTTCACGTGCCGTCAGACAGACGTCACGCAGTTGCAGTGCACGTCGTCGTTCTGTCCTGTGTGGCGGCTTTGGCGCAACGCTGCAAAGTTATCATTACGAGACGCTTGTTTATGCATCGTTTTTGTTGTTATATCGCGTTTTTTGTTCCTACTGTTTTGTCGTGTTGTGTTGTTGTTCAGGTTTGTTTATGTTGTGTTGCCTGGCTTCTTCTTTAGTTGCCTCTACGTGGTCTGAGTTTTCAAGACAAACTTGTTTTTTGTTGCGTTTTTTCAACGACTTTTGACCGGTTTAGGTTTTTTGTTAGCCATCGTTGTGTTTTGCTTACGCGTTGCTTTTCAATTCAGTCAGCTGAGGCGCCTTTTAAAGTGGCTTATGTCTATGTGTGTGTGTGTCATTAATCCGCCCTAATAACATATGAATGGGTTATTTGCAACACGCAATCTTGAGCGCTGAATTGCGGTGAGCTTGATGAGCCCCGCTAGAACTTGAACGCAGCTTTAAGCGGGAAACACTTTAATTATATTGGCGGGACCTACTGCAGTTCGTTCCTTACATAATGTTGGGAATTTTTGAAGCAGATAGGCCTAAGGCTCTGCCTCTCAACTGAACCACAGAAACTTATACCTTTATTTTGAGGCTTCTATTTACTGGAATTTTTGATGTTTACCACTTGGTGCTTATACAAAAAGATATTAGTATAATTTTGGTTAAGGAACTGCAGCAATTTAATTGAATGTAGATTTTTGTTTCACTTTTTTCCAACAACTTTCATTTTATCAGGTTTCAGTTGGATTATGGACAACTTGGAGTCAATTTTAAATATATTTTTAAAGTTGGAATTTTCATTATGGGCGGAAATACTGTTGTCTCCTGGACTTTGGCCACCTCATTTCCAGGAAAAACTTATGAAAAATCACCCCTAGAGGTGAAAGAGTTGAAGAGAAATAAAATTCCTTATTTTAGGCTATTAACCTTTTGGATTTATAAACTAGAGGCCTTTAAATGATTTTCGAAAGGTCTCCTTTTCTTAAAGTCAGTTTTTAACCTCGATTTAATCGTATTTCCCAAAAAAATTGAATATTTGCGCAAATAAAATGCCATATTTTAGTTTGCTTGCCTTTTTGATTTAGAAACTTCAGGTAGTTGAATGATTTTCAAAAGGTATAATTTTCTATAAGTCGGTTTTTAACTTCGATTCAATCGCATTTCTTGTAGAAAATCAGTGACTTTGTGTTTAAATTTTTGATAATGAATGCGAGCATTGTGAGATCTTACTTTCGGTATAATCGATGAAAGAAATGGTTTATGATTTTCAATGGTTTGTTGAAATACAAACAACATACCAGAATTGATAGACAGAAGAAACGTACATACATATCAGAAGTTACAGACACGAAATTGATCCATTTGTGTGTTTGTGTCAGGTAGGTCTAGGTAGTCCAACAGTAGTCATAGATCTTTCGAAGTACCTTTAAAAAGAGTTAAACTTTTGATATTGGGGAGATAGGAAGTTTCTTATGAAAGTCGCTATCTGCCACTGTGATATCTCATTGAGTCATCTGTTAGTTCTTCATTTTATTTTTTCCGAAGAAGGCTGCCACTTCAACCTAACCTAACTTTCTTAATATTTTGCTTACCGCTCGTCTTGGCTAAAGTTTCTCGAAATGAATCCACATGGAAGTGTACGAAATATATTTTTAAAATCACTTCAGTTCAAATCTTTCAAAAATTGAAAAACTGATCAATTATTTGCTTGAAATCCGTAGATTTTTGTTAGTAGCGAAAATTGTGAACAACGGTACAAAAGTTTAAAAAACATTTTTGCTCTCTCCGATCCAAAAATGTACCCAATTTTGTAAGACTATACAGTCGAAGTATCTTTAAATGGATTTGTTTAAGTTTATGAAATGTCTAAAATTCGAAACTAAATAAAATAAAAAGAATTATAAGTTTATACACCAACATTTTGCAGTTTCCAAGTCTCTTTTAAACCGTTTCCAACAAATTTTTTTACAATATAAAGCATTTTTCAACTGTTCTCTACACATTTTTTTTACAATTAAAGCAATTTTCAACTGTTCTCTACACATTTTTTACAATTAAAAGTAATCTGGAATTTAAAGCAATGTTCAACTGCTCTTTTTTTTACAATTTAAAGCAATATGCAATTTAAAGCAATTTTCAACTGCTTTTTTTTTACAATTTAAAGCAATTTTCAACTGTTCTCTACACATTTTTTACAATTAAAAGCAATTTACAATCTGTTGTCTCTACATTTTCTACAACTTAAAGCAATTTTCAATTGTTCTCTACACATTTTTTGATTACAATTGAAAGCAATTGTCAACTGTTCTCTACACATTTTATATCATTTAAAGCACTTTGCCACTGTTGTCTCTACATTTTATACGATTTAAAGCAATTTCTTGGTATCCATCTTACTTTCCATATATTTTCCCCACATTTTCTGTATACCCAGTAAAAACCACCTATCCACCTTACTCGACATTCCAACTAATCATTTATTCCAATCTTTACAATGTCGTCATAAAGTTGCATTTCATTCTCGCATTTCCATCTCCATGCGGCAGAATGTCTTTCTTCGACTTTTATTTGCTTGCCACAATCAATAAGTATGACTCACTCAAATTTCGCATCCATTTGTTCCAAGTATGGGAAGTGTGCAATGTTTCTCTAGCAGGTTCAATCTCTCCCCTACATCACTCACATATATTTTTTTGTTGGAAATTTTAAGCTTTGTCCAACTTTGTCCGATTAAAAAATTGCACCGCTTCATGCTCAGCGATAATTAGCCACTTGGGTACAATCAGCCGCGTGCTTTCGATATGTGTTTTTGCTATCATCTAATTAAGTATTTATGATTAACACAATAGCACAAATACAATGTCGCTAAATTCCGTTTACGTTGCGGTGTAAAGTCCACGCGCTATCCGGCAATTAATGCCATGATGCCATGCCATTTTTTTATATTTGCTCGTATAACCAGCACTCGACCTCTTGCGGCATTACAGTTTTCCATAAATGTTGCCGAAGTGCTCTAATATTTGTTACTATTTAAAGTCATTGCTTTGTTGAAATGTTGAAATTCTTACCCACTCGATGCTTCTTTAATGCTTTGTTGCTATTTCGTTGTATTTCGCAAATTCACTTTTATAGTACTTTGTACTTTGGAACCTTGATTCATGCGCTGAGCTTCAAAGTGGTTTTTTTAATTGTATTTTGTGTTTTTTTTTTTTGCTTTCATTGAAAACAACAACAGTTTGAAACAATTGAGCGCGTCTGACTTTCTGTTGATAATGTGTTGCCTATACTTAACTTTCCAACCGAGTACTGAGTACCTGTGAAAATATCTCCGTGTACCTACGATTCGTCATGTCATTTAGTATCATGTTTCTTCTCCTTACCTTCCCTCTGACCGGCATTTCAATTTGTTATTAATTAATGCATTTAACGTAATTCGCACTTTGGCATAGTGACAGGTAATTGACATACATAAAATTACCACTAACCTCAGTCTTATTGTTGCGTGCGTTGTTTATTGAAAATGTTTTAGTGAAGACTTTATCGGTTTCATATATATATTCCAAACTTAATTACCTAATATCTACATAAATGCTTTAATAAGCTCATTCATAAACTTTTAGTCACGCTCACGTAATGGTTTCGCTTCATATTTAGTTCTTATTTTTTGTAGACACTTTCTCGAATGAAATCAAATCTTACTACTTGTTCTCATTTTTACTTTACTTGTATTAAAGCTTATTTTATTTCTCATTTTTAATTCATCACTGAAATGAAGATTAATCTCACTATTCTCATTTTTAATTGAGCATTACAAATTAATTACAGTTAATTATTTTACAACTAACTATTTTATATTTTAAATCAGCAAATCAGTTTCCTTTTTCAGCAGCTGATTCTTATTTAACTTTTATTTTTTGTTAAGACCAACACTGAGGGACTATCCCGGTGCACGTGCAAGCATCGTGTTGGCTCTGGATGAACAGATAGGTTGCTCTGCTCTTTACTCACTTCGAATTGCCTCATCTTATTCCCAAATAGACAGTTTTATAATTTCAATTGATTACATTCTCTCTCGCATCAATCAATCCTCAACTCATCTCATTTTATTTCCAAATAGACAGTTTAGTAATTTCATTGTTGATTGCTTCTGTTTTTAATTCGTCATTTTATTTTTTTTTGTTTTATTTTATTTTATTTTATTTTATTTTATTTTATTTTATTTTATTTTATTTTAATTTTATTTTATTTCATTTTATTGTATTTTATTTTATTTTATTTTATTTTATTTTATTTTATTTTATTTTATTTTAATTTTATTTCATTTCATTTTATTTAATTTTATTTTATTTTATTTTATTTTATTTTATTTTATTTTATTTTATTTTATTTTATTTTATTTTATTTTATGTTATTTTATTTTATTTTAATTTATTTTATTTTATTTTATTGTATTTTTATTTTTTTTTTTATTTTATTTTATTTTATTTTATTTGTATCTATTATGTTTAAAAACTTTTATAATTCTTTTCCTGATGAACTGAGCAGAAAACTACTATCCAACCTTTTTGAATACTTTAGTTGTTTCTATCAAACATACTTTATAAAGAATCAATCGTGCTGGATCTCTAGTGGAACAATCCTGCTTGATCTCTGGTCGAACTTTACTCTGTTTCTTTTGGTATCCCACTGTTCAGTTGTTTCCATCAAATAGACTTTGGATCAATTCTGCTAGATCTCTAGTGGAACTTGAACGTTGCTTAAACGCAGTTAGATCAATCAAATTTTACAACAGGTGCGACAGTCTCACCATTAGATCATAAGACTAAAGTATTACGATTCACCGTATTAAGACTCAAACTGATTTCCCTCTAACTTATAGAAAATGAAGCATCGTTTTTTATGGTTTAGTTCTAAATGTGGAGCTCTATCAATGTGTCTAAATTGAGCAGCCTAACCTACTTATGTTAGATTATGTTAAACAATCAGTGTGCCAATAATCAGCGAACACATTCGAAGGACCTTCTCACCGTATTGTCATTCTCGTTAGAGTGATAAATTCCTTTTTCGATAAGTATTCAGCGGTGATAGAAGCCACTGTGAGCTTCGAATGAAATCTGCTAACCTGACTAACTGGGGATCGAACCACTTTTCTCAGATCTTTATGCGTTTCATTGACGAATTACTTAATCTTATGTGCCTCATTTTTTTTACATTCTGTTGACTGAGTTTAACTTCGAACTGGCTCTTGGTTTATTACATATCTTCTTAATTTTTAAAAGTTATTTTCTTTACTTGATTCATTTTACTTTACTGACTTTTACTTCCGGCTGAATTGTGTTTAATTTTAGTTTGTCCACATTTTTTTGATTTTACTTGATTCATTTTACTTTACTGACTTTACTTTTTTGTTCTAATTAGCTTTTGTATTATTTTATATTTTCTTAATTTTTTAAAAATTATTTTCTTTATATGATTCATTTAATCATTTAACCGACTTTTCGCTTATTTTATATTTCCTTAATTTTTTAAATTTATTTTTTTACTTGATTCGTTTTATTTGACTGACTTTTACTTCTAGCTGGCTTATGTTTTATTTTAGTTTTTCTAAATTTTTTTTTTACATATTCAGTTTACTGACTTTACTTTTAGTTCTAATTGGCTTTTGTATTATTTTATATTTTCTTAATTAAAAAAAAAATATTTTCTTTATTTGATTCAATTTATCATTTAACTGACTTTTAGCTTATTTTATATTTCCTTAATTTTTTAAACTTATTTTTTACTTGATTCATTTCACTTTAGTGACTTTTACTTCTAATTGGCTTTTGTTTTATTTTATATTTTCTTTATTTGATTCATTATGCTTACTGACTTTGACTTCTTTGGCTATGGTTTTATTTTGCTTTTTTAATTTAATTAATTTTAATTAGTTCATTAATTTTTTGAATTTATTCTTTAACTAATTTACAGTTTCCATCTTTTATTTTTATTATTTTTGGTTAGACTAAAGACCCTCATCAGCGAAGTTTGCTTACTCTCAGCGTTTCGAATTCAAATAAAGAAAAATGGTGGCACCTGTGCTTTGGGTCTGGAGATATTTAATGTTAAAAATAACCAAATATTGTCACTATAACTTTTCGAGCCCCTACTAGTAGTGGGTCCCGGTCAGTATTCAATTATTCATTCAACCAAGTTGCTTTTCTTTTGTACAGTTTTTCAAACAGTAATGCATAGAGAATTTCATTTGGAGGGGATTCCGTATGCACCTTTTGAGGCCAATAACGTTTGAAACCATCCACAATTTTTGTGATACACACATATTTGGGGACGGTTGAAGCTCCTTTGCGTGCACCACTGGTTCCAAACAAAGGGCCCTTGCATCGAACTAGTCAGATTGTCATATAAAATTCTAATATTAGACTTTTAGGGGCAAAAGGAAGGTCATAAAAGCCAACAAGCGCGCATATCATTCACTGAAAATGTAAAGTGTGTCGGAAGTGTATATAAAAAAATCGTACAACAATCCATAAAACCAACATTTAATTACCTTACGCTGAGTATGAATATCAGAAATAGTCCAAATTTATAATAGACGTGCATTTTGCATCGAACGTTTCTGTTAGATTTATGTGTATTTGTTTGTGTATGTATTAGTTTAAATAAATTAATTTAAATAATTTTAGCACTTTTAGTTTAAATATTAAATGTAAAAATTTGCGTCGATGTGTGTATCGTCTACTGAAAACTTTCTTATGTCATGTTTGCATCGGAGCGTTGCTTTTTATCAGTGCACTTTTAATTTCATTGGAGTTTTCATATTAAGCAACACACACGCACACACATAAACACACAATTATGGCCTATAAATTATAAGAAATAACAGCGCATTATTATTTATTTACTTTTTTTATTATAAAAGCATTCACTTTCATTTGGTTTAGATTTCGTTTTTCTATTTTTGTTTATTTCTTCTTTGTTTGCTGTGTAGTTGTTTTTATGTATTAATCAGCTGTTTCTGTCCCTTTACTCTTTACATATTTCAGCACTTTTTATACAGTCGAGCTGTCCACAATTTCTCGTGTGATTTGTAATTTTTTCTTTACTTGTTTTATGATTTGCTTGAAACTCGAGTTGTTTTTTTTGGCGTTTTCAGTGTTTTTGTTTGTTTTTTAATATTTTGCTTGTCCACTTGTTTTAACGGTCTGAAAATGACGGAATATTTTTCCGCTGAAATTTTTTGCTTTGTCAAGTTTGCCGCTTTCGTTCACTAGCCGCATTCGCAATGGACTGAGCGCGCCTCGATTGTGCCGTCGTCGTCGGCTTGGTTGAATCACTCGCGCGACCAGTGCTCGTCAACACGGCCGCCCCCATCACCCCCCGCTGCCGCCCCCAGGTTCGTAGGCCAACTCGAACGCCACTCGTGTCTGATTGGCTTTACATGTGAGTGGCAGCGACCGCTTCTCGGCAAAGTGCTGTTGTGGGCTTAGCGGCCGTTGCCGGCTCTGTTGCTCCCTGCAACGCGCCGTTCTATGGTTTCGCGTTATGCGATTAAAACTCGCTGCTAATGAGCACTTTTCGGCGCTCCGAAAAAACAAAACACATTCTCGCTCGCTCTCCTTTTCTCTGTCTGTCTGCCGGCAGCACACGTTCAGCGTTCGCCCGCATTTCGCCCACCGCCTGCCGCCCGTTGCTGCTGCGTTCATTTATCTTATCAATTCAGCGCGTTCGGTGCTGTTGTGATTATTGCTTGTTACTTTGCTGTCAGCTAATCGCACTTGTTTCTAGTTCGACACATTTGCCGTTAGCAGCCCCGTATCAATCAACAGACGCTAAAATTTCGCACTGTTTAGACAGACGCCGCTCGCGTTCCAGCGTCTCCATTTGCATTTTCGACGCGGCCGCTGGACCGGCCCGTGCTCGGTCGGACGCATTACTTACACACACTCGAGATTAGAGAAATGCCAGCTTATCACTCGAGACCGGCCATGCCGATAAGGTTGGCTCAAGATTTCCCACAGCCGAATGTCTACGCGATGCGACGCGCGTCGCATGTGTTGACGTTTGTGGCCGTTTGTGTCTCACTGTTGTCAGTTTTTCGTTTTCGGAATTCATTGAACTTTTGTTTTTTATTGCTTTCGAAATAAATTTTCAAAAGACAAAAAGATGAGATTGAAAGGCGCCGCCGTCGAACAATGTTTATTGCTTTCACGCATTTGGATATTCAAATATTTTGAATTACTTGACTGGTGTAAATTTAGTTTGATAGTGGAAAACAAGCATTTTTTACAGCCTTATTGAGTAAAGCGGAGTTGAGGGCGTTGGAGAGGTTTTTACCAGGAATTTCGGTGCCCTTTATGGCCTGGATTTTATACTTTGTTATAGTCAAAACATTTTAGGAGGACCGCATTTTTAGGTATATTTTTACCAGAAATTTTTGAGACCTAAAATTTATAGTTTTTGGTAAAATTAAAAAAAAATATTTTAAAGCGAGCAGACTTTGGATTTAGCTTATGTTGCAATAAATTGTATCGGTATTTAATTTGAAATTATGTACATATCGCTTGTTTTGCTGAATATTGTCATAGCTCAAAAAACATAAAAGTGGAGAAAAACGCTTTTGAAGTTTTCAATTAAGTGAAATACGAGTATGACAACAAAATAACGACACTTACTCTTCACATGAGAAGAATTTAAAAGATATCGTTATGATTTTTCGATACAAGATAAAGCAAACCAAGGTAATTATTTCTGTATACTTAACTAAGAAAAAAATTTTTCTGAGTTATGACACTATTCAGGAAAACGAGTGATATATTATATCGCACATTAAATACCAAAGTGTCACAACTCTCAACTCAGATTTTCTAAAATAAGCCTGAATATGCTGGAATTCTGTTTCTTTCGAATTTTTCGATTTAATATGAAGCATAATTGAAATATTAAATTTTTTGAGTTCATGTTTAGTGTGACCATATGGTCACGCTAGTCGCTACGGGGTTAACATTTTTCCATAAATCAATTCACAGTAAACATTTCAAGTTATGTAGTTTAAAAATTTCATTCTAATCATTTTCTTCTTTGACTGGAAAAATTAATGTTCGAGTAGGTTTATTTTTATGTTGATTGCATTGCTGCTGCAAGATCAACAGTTTTTTGCCTCTCCTGAAAATTTGGGATTTTTTAATTGTGACTCTTTGGTGAACCTATGCATTTGAGGATTAAATTAGAGTGTTTAAGTGATGTAGTTTCGAAACTTTATAAATATTTTGCATTGGAAAGCTTAAAACAAAAACTACTGACTACAATTTAAACTGTCAGAGCACAACAATCTTCGCAGAAGACCATAGACATAGATGTAAACAGTCTAGCATTTTCTTAAGTGTTTCTTAGAGTTAACAAACACACATAGGAATAGTATGTAACTGTAGGTACTGAGTTTGTAACTAAATACTGTGGTATTGGAAAGATCTTCCCTAAGAATTGGAATCTGGTTAGTGACATAGACTCAATCTGTTCCTTAAGTTGTCAGTGGATCTATAAAATACTAGGAACTCTGTTACAATAAGACCTCTTGGGCTGCGTTGACTAGGCGATCGGATTCGAACACTCCCTACTGAGATAAAGATCCCTGACGGACCTGGTTTCGGCGGTGAAATAAATCGAATTCTTGGATCTGCTCTCCGTCATTAAGAGGTCGAACTGTTTTGTCCCGCATTAAGACTGTTGGGTAGCTCCCAAGGAAAACAACAACATATTTACATTTGGGCCATTTTGGCAGCCGCAAACATTCTTCCTCACCTAATCCAATCTAACTTGTAGTGCAGCATATATATTAAATATTTTACACTTAGATACTTTACTTTTAGACTTTGCTTGCTCAGAGCGTAGACGCCTAAAGAAAAGTGTTTCTTAATTTATTTTTACTTCTTGAGCCAACATTTGATCCCACGCTTCGCTGACTTGTGGACCAAAGCACTAATCAAAGATTAGTTGTAGCTAGTTTCATACACATTTGTTTCGCAAAAACTTAACACAGGTAGTGAATGAGTTAACGATCAAGTTACGACAGTTGAAAGGCTAAATTGTCACTATTTATAATCAATTGTTGTTGTTGTTATTCAGTGTTCTGCCATACTTGGGGCATTCACCTAACGACTTATTAGTGAACTCAATTAACTGCGCTGTGCAGCGAGAGAACTGAGTAATGGACTCACGAAACGATTTGTGACAATTATGAAAAAAAAGCCAGCAATCAAAACGAATTAAATTTAAAATATTTAAAGGTTGTACAATGTTTGAGCGTTCTTCGATTCACTTTATTAATATATTTTCTTTTAACTTTCGGTTAATAGTTTTATATTTAAAATAAATAAGTTGTGATTGACTTTTTTAAATTGCTCTCTGCCTCTGTTAATGGTTTTTTTTTTACTATCTCTAGTTATTTGATTGCTTGTTTTTTTGTTTTAATTTATTTCTTATTTCATTTATTGTTTTTAAAATTTGTATGTATTTTATTTGTTGTGTTTATTTGTTTCCAATACTGTTTTAACTTTGTGTATTTCTATTGTTTTCTGTTATTTATTGTTATCGATCAACCATAACGTTGTCAGCTGCTTTTCCGTTGCACCGCTAAATTTTAGGCAATTTTAATATTTTCCAAAAACAAAAAAAAAAAACATTTAAAACCAACATTTGTCAAATTGTTACAAGTGTTTTAAGATGTTTTGATTATTTTATATTTTTCACTCTTCGCGTCTGTGCTCCTGCGCGTGTGTGCGTGTGCTCTGCTCTTGGCTGACGCTGCATGTGCGCGCCAACGTGTGTGTGTGTGTGTGTGTTTCTACGTAAAGTGCCACTATCGCCATTACGCCGCTCACAAAGTGTTAACCTTTGAACGAGCACCGCATTTGATTTATTTTTTTATGTGTGTATGTGTGCTGTTTTTGTACGTTTTATGATTTTTTGCAATTATTTTTTGCACCGAACATTTACTTGATTCCTTTCGTTCATTCAAAGCAAAAATGTACGAATGTATAAGCCTCGGAAATGTGTATTTCAAAAGTAGTTTTGTATGTTTTGTGCAACTCGCTACTGTGGCTGCAGCTGCATTGTATTGTTACAACAACTGCTGCCGCTGTCGTTGTCGTTGCCGCTACACCGCACCACAAATCACGAAACAAACGAGCTGCGAGCGAACGTCGCTTTTCTCCAGCTAAACCGTCCAAGTTGAGCGCAAACCAAAGACTGATTCGTGTTGTTCATGTCGCTGACTGGTTGTGTGAAACGTTCTCGCGTCCATGGCTAGCAGCGGCAACAACTACAAAATATCACAGCCATTCCCTCATGTCCGATGATGTTGCAGTTTTTATTTTTTAATATAAATTTGTTTCTCTCTTAGCTCTTTGTGCGCCGCTCAATTTGACGATTTTTATGCTCTGCGCTACTCTTTTTAATCTTTGAAAAAAGGAGATTTTTGCAATATTTACAACTTTTGTTGTTTGCCTTTAAATTTGTTTACAATTTCGCTTCAATAATTGCGCGCACACACACAAACAAACATATATAACACCGTGCGACAGCATTTTTCACACCGGAAAAAATCCATATGTGCGTGAAACTAGAGACCCAATATAGTAATACTGCGTACTCAGTTTTTCATTTCTACATTCTTTGTCCTTTTAAAAGGACTTCAAAATTTTGAAGGGGATAAAAAATTAAAAAATATAAAAAATACTTAAGCTCGTTAGAATATGGCGATATGTATATCAAATGAAAGAGGAAAGGCTCAAGAATTAAAAAAAAAATGATTTGTTATCTGTTTGAAAGAGGAAAGGCTCAAGAATTAAAAAAAAAATTGATTTTTTATCTGTTTGTTTAAAAAAGAGATGAAAAAGGTCCTTTGAAAATTTTAATCCTTTATATCCTTGAAAATGTATATTGAATTTTCTTGAAAAGTAACTATGTTAAAACCCAAAATCTCCTTGAGCACTTGTCAAAATTTCATTACTCTAACTTTATTGTTTCGAAAGTTATTACAAAAAAAAAGGCGGAAGCTGCAATTCTAATGAAGTACACAAATTATAATTTATTTGAGTATTAGTATTTTAAATAATAAAAAGATACAAAATCAATGAAGCGAGAATAATGAAAGTTTGACACGTGATCAAGGAGATTTTGGGATTTAACATACTTACTTTTCAAGAAAATTCTTCCCTTTAAAAGGACAAAGGATGTTGAAATGAAAAACTGAGTACGCAGTATTACTATGATTGGACTCTAGTTTCACGCCCATATGGATTTTTTCCAGTGAGAAAAATTTTTTTTATTTTTGTCGCACGGTGTAATATAATTGTTGTTGTTTTGTGTTGTATTCTATTGTAATTTGTAACCGCTTAAACGTCACGCTCGCTTCGTTTCCCTTGCAGGCATGTTGTTGTCATTGTTGTTTTTTATTGTTGTTGTCATTGTTGTTTTTTATTGTTGTTGTTCTATAGTTAATTGCCACATTCACCATACGCGTTCAACAACCACTTCCGACTTTTTGAAACAAATACTGACTGTTTTTGACCCTCCAACATGCTGCTCCTCGATCGTGCTGCTTTGTCTGTCCGTCCGTCGTCAAGCATCTATTTTCCATTCATACACATGTCAATGACTTTCAATTGTTGTCGTTTGTTTTATATTTTTCGTCATTTTGTTGTTTCATCTCCCGCATTTTATCCTAATTTTCACTTGACTCGTTACAATTCCCCGAATCGAGTGAAATCTTTTGTCACTTGTCTGTTTCTGGGCTATGTCGAACATGGTGACTGCAGTTGCTGTGATTTATTCCATTATTTTTTTTATTCAAGTTACTCGAAATGCAGAGGCCCGCCACACTTGATTTGCATTGTTGTCAGTCCAGCAATTAAGGCTTCAACTGCAACTGGTGCATTTGTTTCTACCTATTTTTGTTTTATTTCTATCATTAACTTATAACTAACTCTATGATCTCGCAATGGGTTATTGACCGACTGAAATTTGGTTGAACATTTAACCTTAAAAAAACGCATTTCTTAAGTTAAGAACGCAGTAGTCAGTTTCTATAATAAAATTGCTCGAAATTGTGTCTGAAATTGTAGCAGATTGGCTGTTTCTTTGTTGCTATAAATACAAAAATGCAATTTGATTAGATTAATTAATTTGTTCATTGCCGATAAAAAATGTGTGTACTCGAATCTCTTATTTTTTTTCCTAAAAAACATTGTTTTAATATTCAGTAATCAAAGCTATCAAGAAATGTTTTCTTCAACATATATAACGATAAGTGACATTTATGGTATCAGGTACCTTTTTATGGTACCGAACTGCCGAAAATAATAATAATTATTATTAATTAATTAATTTTTAATTACACGGTACAACAATTTTCCGGTTTCCAAAAAACCCGCGGAGTTTCTCAACTGTTCCTTATATTTTCGGAGTCGCTGATCACGAATATGTAATTATTTTTTTCGGGTCGCCTCTAGTCTGGGTTTTACAGGGTCTTGAAGTTACAAGCTACACTCCAATTAAAAAAATTAATTTATACAAGGTGCAACCCAAAGTAAACAGGACTTTTATAAAATAAAGAAAACGGATGATTATTTTTGTATAATTCTTTTTATTTATTCAAAATACTCTCCTTCTGCTTCGATACAACGTTTTGCACGGTCCAAAAGCATTTGGAATGAGTGTTTTAGGTCATCGGCCGGCATCGCCTTCAGAATGTTGGTACAAGCCTTTTGGATGTCCTCAACGTCCTTATAACGGTTTCCTTTCATCGGCAAATGCAACTGACCGAATAAGTAGAAGTCACAGGGAGCCATATCAGGCGAATACGGTGAATGATTGATGGTAAAAATGCGATTTTTGGTCAAATAATCGGTCGTAACTAGGGCTCTGTGAGCCGGTGCATTATCATGCAATAAACGCCAACTTCCTTCCTCGCGATATTCTGGCCGAATACGACGAATGCGATGAACCAAACGCTTCAAAACTTCAACATAAAACAAAGCGTTAATTGTTTTTCCCGGTGGAACAAACTCTCGATGAATTATTCCCTTTGAATCGTAGAAACAAATGAGATGAGTTTTGATTTTTGACTTCTCACGGCGGGTTTTTTTCGGATTTGGCTCATCTGGGTGCTTCCATTCGGCACTTTGACGCTTTGTTTCGGGATCATATTGAAAGCACCACGTTTCGTCACCGGTTACGATGTTGAACAAGAAATTTGGATCACGTCTGGCTTCCCGAACGATGTCTTTTGCGTGCTCAATTCTCTGCGCTTTTTGGTCGTCGGTTAAAGTGTGCGGAATGAAGCGAGAACACACTTTACGGAGACCCAAATGTTCGGTTAAAATGCGATCAATTGATGTTTTGGAGATGTTCAATTCCATTTCCATCAATTCCAATGATGATTTTGGCTGCATTTTGATAAAATCACGCACAGTTTTGATGGCATCGTCAGTAATCACAAATTTCGACTGGCCGACGTGTTCGTCGTCATTCAAGTCTTCACGACCATTCTTGAATCGATTCAACCACTCATTAACACGGCCACGGGATAAACAATCATCACCATAAACTTGCTTCAACAATTTAAACGTTTCGGTAAAAGTTTTACCAAGTTTAAAACAGAACTTAATATTAGCTCTTTGTTCGATCGACATTCTCGTACCAAAGTTAAAAACATACTGTCACATTGAGCGGGATATTTCGGCGTCTACTAGACCAAATGTCATGAAATTTAGACAGTATGTGAATGAAAGATGTACCTTTCCAACGCATGTCCTCACACATAGATGGCGCCACCAGAAACGTCCCTATTGCAAAAGTCCTGTTTACTTTGGGACGCACCTTGTATGGTCGAACTTATCCTAGTCTAACAATATTTCTACCAAAAGAAAGGGAATTATGTCTCCAACTCAAATCAAATAATTTTTTTGTAATTATCCTGGCGGAAGGATATAAAAACGTCCTTTTAAAGATGTATCCTTTATTATCCTGGAAGTTTTTCTACAAACAAATTTGAAAAAAAATATATTATAAACCCCTTACCAAGCACCAACACATTGTGAAATTTCATCTCAATCAGTCCATTGGTTCAGTGTCAGTTTCTAAGCTTCATTAGGTCGGTGAGATTAGGGGATGTTCTCTAAAACTTGTAGGGAGCAACATAGATCATCTCTGGTCTCAGTGCAACTACCCCTTTTAACCCTTTCAGTCACAATGTCAAATATATTGGACTACAGCCCATACAATTCATACAGAACGGGTTTATTTTCATGTCGGAAAGGGTTAAATCTATCTACAGACTTCTTACAGCGTTATTACAAGTTAAGGGAGTGTTCCTGGGTAGAAGTTTGAAAAAATCGATTTTTTTTTTGGCGTTTTATTGTACCTTATACTATATACTATCACCCCCCAAAGTCGTTTTTCAATCCGCATACTCAGTACCCACTTTTTTGCATGTTAATTGAAGTAATCTCAGCTCTTTTTGCTCCGCTGATACATTGCGCATGATACTTTAAACGCGTTTTTCTCGAAACCACATTTTTTGTACTGGCCGATAATTTTTCTCAGCAACTATGAGAGGTATCGACTTGAAATTTTGGGAAAATGTTCTAGATAGTTTTCATTGGATGCTAAACCAAAGTTTTCATCAAAAAATTATTGTTAAATATATTTTCAAGCACTCTAAAGGTAAAAAAAGGTGGCAAAACTGGACAATTTTTTTTCATATGGCCGCCATTTTGTTTCTAATCAACATTTTGACTAAAACTATGGTTTAGCATCCGCGGAATTTATTGCAGATTAATAATTGCATACCCATTTCTGTTTCAGATTACTGGTTCCCGAAATTTATTATCGGCCAGCATTGAAAACAAGGTCACATTGACCACTGAAAATTTGTACTTAGAAAATAAAATTGTTTGACACAAATATGAGTTTCTGTTCTCCAAATAATAAGGAACAACAAGCAAAAAACCAGAATATTGCATGTTGCCTTGTAGCTCCAAAATAATTTTTTGAAAAACAGCCTAAAATCGGCATTCTACCCGGGAACACTCCCTTAAGTGTAGTAAAAAGAAGTTCTTAATTTTTTCAATGAAATTGATTAATCGAATAATTAGAATAATCCGATTTAGTTCAAATATGCACCGTTTTTTTTCAATAACTTGTTTATATTTTGAAGGTAATTCTATTATGCCTCATTGATAGAAACCCTTGTTCCTATTGGCAAAAAACTAGAACAGTCGATTTTTAAAAGCTTCTCTTGAAGTTTAATTATCACCAGCAAAATCTTTTGTCATAGACAGAAACCGGTGATAATTACTGGGTGGCAGGTCTGAACTATAAGTTGGATGCATAAATGGCTTCCAACCAAGCTTGCTTAGCTTCTGGCGATTTACTATCGATGTGTGTGGTCTGGTGTTGTCCTGATGGACCACAATTTCTCTCCTTTTCGTCAAAGCTGGCTGCTTCTGGGCAATTGCCCCTTCAGACGGTGCAATTGTTGACAGTACAGGTCCGAATTAAGAGTTTTGCCGTAGAGCAGCAGCGAATAGTAGATGATTCTCTGCCAATCCCACCAAACACATAGCAAAACCGTCTTGGTCATCAATCCTGAGTTAGCCACCATTTGCTCAGTTCAACGCTATTCATCCACGAACGTTTTCGCTGGACATTGTCGTAAGTGATGCAAATTTCACTACCAGCCACCATCCGCTTCAGCAATGGCGATTAGTCGATTTTGTTACGATTTGCAGATGGAAATTTGGTCCATGAGGGGTTTTTGCGTTAACCCATACGAGGGCAGTTTGATAAGTCAGTGACTTTTTGAATAAAAAGATTTTTTTTTTCGGCAAAAAACTATACATTTAGTCCATCATTTTTCAAATTTTCAGTCCCTTCCAAATAATAGGTTTTCTCAAGGTACTCAAAATACGAGTTCATCGAGTTGCTTTTTGTATTCAGCTTTATTATTAGTTGGCTTCTGTGCAGTCGAAATAGTGCAAGACGGTCGAACACGACGGTTTCTATGACTTAATGTACCTTTTCAATAATTGACCTTCCAGGGTGTGTGGTGCATCTTTGACATCAAAATCATGAAATCGATTAAACCAAAATTGCGCTCGATTGGCTATTACTGTAAAGTACATTTATGACTCCCTAAGGCTCATGTTGAAGCTCCAGTTTCAGGGTCTATAATTTTGGCAGGAATTATGCTTAAATTGGGGGGGTATGGTTTATTACGTGTTTTTTCTTTTACTTTAAGCATTAACACTGTTCACATTTTCAGCTGCCTGGCTTGTGGTTTTTGCCTTTATCGAAGAAATCTATAAAATATAACGAATCATCTCTTTGCTGGTGTCCATCAAGAAATGAGAATTTTGTTTTAGTAAGAATTCGTATCTTTCTAATGTCATCTTAGACGCGCGCTCAGACAAATCTGAGTCCAGCAAACCCAAAACTGTGTGAGAAGTGTTTTTAAGCTGAAAAAATGCAGAATATTTTACTGTACTTGTGTCTTAGATATTTGGGTACTAACGAGAAAAGGATTTTTATAAATACATAAGCCGAAAAAATTCTTAATATTTCATTGCACTTGTGACTTACATACATACTTGGAGACCGGATTTTTATAAACAAAAAATGTTGTTGGATTCGAGCTTTTCCTATAGTGGGTTTCTATAACGAAGTAGATTTCACAGATCTGCATTCATTCTCAAACCATTTAAATGTACAATCTGCCATCTGTCGTCTCCTATGAGAGACGCCTTCGTATGTGAATGTTTATTACTGGGTTGTGTAGACCTTCGTTGTTGGTAGATAGGAGGTTTTGTTGGAAAACTGCAGAGGTTGGTGTCTTTCATGAGCGTATTTTTGATTGATGTATGCGCTGCATATTTCCGTTAGTCCGAATGGGTACTGTTAGTATTGTTGTTGTTGCGCTAGTACGGCTCCTGGATACGAAAATCTACTGTGAGCTGCTCATCACAACGGATTGGAGTGGGAGGGACAGAAGCCTGTCTAGGGGTACCGGGTTTGACTGGGTTATGCTGAAGGGTTGGGAAACAAAGGAAAGACAACTTAAAAGAGGAATCGTACCCACGCCCTCTGGGATGGAAACCCAGTGCACTTCACGCTTGGAAGAAAATAGGCTTGTCCATAGGTACAGGATTTGACTGGGTTTGCTAAAGAGTTAGGAAGCAAAGGAAAGAAAGAGGAAGAAAGAGGAAAGGAAGAAAAAGGAATCGAACCCACGACCTCTGGAATGGAAGCTCAGTGCACTTCACGCTGGGAGGAATAGAAGCTTGTCCATAAGTACAGGATTTGACTGGATTATGCTGAAGGGTTGGGAAACAAAGGAAAGAAAACTTGAAAGGAGGGCTCGAACCCACGCCCTCTGGGATGGAAGCCCAGTGCACTTCACGCTGGGCAATCGAAGCGGGTGGTGTGTTTTAATGATCCGTTTAAGCATACATTCTGAAGTGTTAGAATTTAGAAGTTGCTGTAATTTGTAAGGTTAAAAAGAAGGCATGGCCAGAAGTAGAATGAAGGAAGCATGAATCGATTTGGTTCCGTCGATCCATCGGCCTGTCTGTCCTGATTGGCCTGGTAACACTTGGTTGTTCTATGGGCATAGAATGACTTAGCCAATTGAAACCGACTGGATTAGTCTTCAGATAGCGTCATAAAGCTCTTCGCAACTTGTAGTTGTTGTAAAGAGTATATGAAACTATTACAAGTAATGTGATGGTAAATTTACATTCAATTTTTATTAAAACATCATTTAATGTGTTTTGTAGTTGAGTTTTATTTCAAATTTCAGACAATTTCCGAAATTGCCCTTTTATGTCTGGTTAAATTAAATTTTAATAAAACGTTTTGAAATCCTGATTTAACGTACAAAATCAACCCCTGCGTTTGATCGAAATGCCACGCAGCTGCTAATACGCAGTTTCCTCAAGCTTACTCGGCTCGTCCGGACTATTCCATTGTTTGCATTTGGCCCTGAGGCCAGGGCACACTTGCGATTTCTACCCCTTGCAAAGTTTTTAACAGCAAAGCCATATTAAAGCAAAAGCAGAACTCATTCTCGTTTTTTCTCATTTTGCTTTGTCGCTTCGTGATGATGTCAAAGTAAAGGCGGCATCGTCATATCGCATTTTTGGCAACCACTTGAATGACGTCGTCGTCAGACAGGGACCAAGTGGCAGTTTCGCTTTTGTGTTGTCTGTGGCGTTTGTTTTGCTATTTGGTTTTTGTTTTTTTGCTGACTGTGATTTCACCGAAGCTTACCGATGTGTGTTTGAAAATGTATTTGAAGTTACTTGCACACATGGGCAGAGTTTGGGCCGGCAGCTGCAGCCGCACAGCCAACAAAAACTAATCATCGTAAAGCATCCTAAGGGCTCGTAACGCTTTCTAACGAACTAAAACTAATACTAATACACATTTGTACGTATATGTAAAAAAAGCTATGTATGTATATACTTATCATATATTATTTAGTGTAGAGTTTGCGAAGTGGTGGTGTGTGCAGCTGTGCCGCCGTTGTGTCTAGCTTCAGTTGCTTGTCGCTCAACTATTGCTGCACATGGCAATTATTGTTGCCGCCAGCATCTTGGACAAGGTCAACGGATATGCCCGGACGACTATTTGCCAACCTACGACCGCATATCACATCCCACATCTTAATCAGTGCCCATCAACGCCACCACTCGCAGGCACACCATCACATTTGATTGGCATTAATTCATTCGCATACGCGCAGATTTCTTAAGCGACATTCATTGCCATTGTTTGCTCGGTCGCCCCCATCTGGCTGACTTACGGTCTCCTAAGTTGCTGCTCTTCGAGCTCGGATCCGAGTAATGCGCCCATTGCAATTGCAAGTCGGCGCAAATATGCTGTTTTTGTCATTGCAATGATGATTTAGTGAAATTGCTGCATTTTTGGGTCAAGTCCAGAAAGATTCACTCGACTGCTTGCAGTTGTTGTTGATTAAACGAACGTGTTTAGTTTAGTTTGTTTCGTATAATTTTTAATCAAATCACTGGTTTGTTAAGAATTAATTTTCTAATGTTTTCTTCCAACTTGTGTTCTTTTTAGTATTGTAATGGCGGCGATTTGGCGGATTATTTAAGTGTTAAGGGCACCTTGAGCGAGGATACTGTTAGGCTATTTTTAATACAATTGGGTAAGTTTTATGCATTTTGTATCCCAAAGTATCAGTAATTTGTTAATATTGACTGGAATTCATTTCGTTTCTCTCAAATAGCTGGTGCCATGAAAGCTCTGTATACCAAAGGAATTGTGCATCGTGATCTCAAGCCACAAAATATTTTATTATCGCACAATTATGGCAAAACACTGCCAGCACCATCGAAAATCACACTCAAAATAGGTACGTAATGTTACTTCTTATTCTTTACTCCTATATGCTTCCTACCGCAAAACTTGTTCCCAGAAGTCGTCCTCTCTTAATACGTTACTATTTGAACACCTTGACTCGGTTTTTGTTTATTGTCGCATAAAAACTTCATTCCACAAGACTTCATTCCGCAAGACTTGCTTCCACTAGACTTGCTCCCACAAAACTTCCTCCCACAAGTCTGCCTTCTTTAAGACATTTCTTACTATTTGAACAACTTGACTCTGTTTTTGTTTTTTGTCCGAAAAAAACTTCGTTCCACAAGATTTGCTCCCACTAGAATTGCTCCCTCAAGTCTTTCTCACACAAAACTTCATTCCACAAGTTTTGCTCCTTCAAGACATTTCTTACTATTTAAACACATGGACTCTGTTTTTGTTTATTGTTGAGACTTCGTTCCACCAGTCTTCCTCCTTCAAGATATTTCTTACTATTTGAACAACTCTGACTCTGTTTTTGTTTTTTGTCCCAAAAAAACTTCTTTCCACAAGATTTGCACCCACAAGTCATTCTCTGACAAAACTTGCTCCCCACAAGTCTTCATCCTTCAAGACATTTCTTACCATTTTAACATCTTGATTCTGTATTTTTTTTTGGTCGCACAAAAACATCGTTCCACAAGACTTCCTCCCACAAGTCTTTATCCCATAAAACTCCCTTCCACAAGTTTTCCTCCTTCACGACATTTCTAACTATTGGAAAAATTTGACTCTGTTTTTGTTTATCGTCACATAAAAACTACGTTCCACAAGACTTGCTCCCACAAACTGACTTACTTACTCCCATAAGAGTTGCTTCCAGAAGGGCTTCCTCCTTCTATTTAAATATCTTGAGTCTGTTTTGATTTATTGTCACAAACTTCGTTCCACCAGTCTTCTTCCTTTACTATTATTCTTCTTACTATTTCAACACCTTGACTCTGTTTTTGTTTATTGTCACACAAAAACTTCGTTCCACAAGACTTCCTCCCACAAGTCTTTCTATCGCAAAACTTGCTCCCGCAAGTCTTCTTCCCACAAAACTTCCATTAACAACTCTTTCTCCTTCAAGACATTCCTTACCATTTTAACATATTGATCCTGTATTTTTTTTGTCGCACAAAAACTTCGTTCCACAAGACTTCCTCCCATAAGATTTGATTCCACAAGGGTTTCTCCTTCTATTTAAACACCTTGAGTCTGTTTTGGTTTATTGTCGCAAACTTCGTTCCAGAAGTCTTCTTCCTTCACAGACATTTCTTACTATTTCAACACCTTGACTCTGTTTTTATTTATTGTCACACAAAAACTTCGTTCCACAAGACTTCTTCCCACAAGTCTTCCTCTCACAAAACTTGCTCCCACAAGTCTTCCTCCCACAAAACTTCCATCCACAACTCTTCGTCCTTGAAGACATTTCTTACTATTTTAACACCTTATTCTGTTTTTTTTTTGTTGCACAAAAACTTCGTTCCACAAGACTTCCTCCTAAGAGTTCTTTCACAAGGGTTCCTCCTTCTATTTAAACACCTTGAGTCTGTTTTGGTTTATTGTCGCAAACTTCGTTCCAGAAGTCTTCTTCCTTCAAGACATTTCTTACTATTTCAACACCTTGACTCTGTTTTTCTTTATTGTCGCACAAAAACTTCGTTCCACACGTCTTCCTTCCACAATTATTTTTCCTACACAACTTCCTCCTAGAAGTCTTCCTCCTTCAAAACAATTCTTATTATTTCAACACTTTGACTCTGTTTTTATTTATTGTCGCACTATTTCAACTCCATGACTCTGTTTTTGCTTACTGCCACATTGTATTTAGTGAACAAAATATTTTAAATTTTATTTGAAACTCATTGCAGCGGATTTTGGTTTTGCACGCTTCTTGAATGAGGGCGTCATGGCGGCGACACTGTGCGGTTCACCCATGTACATGGTAAGTGCCATTCAGCAATAAGTTTCCTTCAGTTCCCTATGTAAATTAATAGTGTTGTTCAAATTCCAGGCTCCCGAGGTGATAATGTCCTTGCAGTATGACGCTAAAGCAGATCTCTGGTCGCTGGGCACCATTGTCTATCAATGTCTTACCGGGAAGGCGCCATTCTATGCACAAACACCAAATGAATTGAAATTCTACTACGAGCAAAATGCGAATTTGGCGCCCAAGTGAGTACTGCCGCGATTTCCTTATGCCACTTTTATTGGTTTTGTTTTGTATGTTTTCGTATTCGTTTAAAAATAGTATCAGAAAAACTCAACACTTTTTTCATTTGTTTTCTGTTCTAGAATACCCAGCGGTGTTTCGCCAGAGCTGCGCGATTTGTTACTGTGTCTGCTGCGTCGCAATGCCAAGGACCGAATATCGTTTGAGAGCTTTTTCAATCATTGCTTCTTGCAGCGCAAAAAGGCCGCTGCTTCGTCGCCGGGTATGTAAAATTTGCTGAAATTCAATTTCGTTTCAATGAGAATGCAACTACGTCTAATTTCTGAATTGATTTAAATATTACAGTCGATGTACCTGCGCCCCTGACAATGGGCACAACACCACCGACCAAGGCGAAGAGCCCACTGCAGCAGCATCTGGAGCAGCAGCAGTTGCAGCAACAGCAGCAGCAGCAAAAGCGGGACGAGGAGGCAACGCAGCAGCAAGAAGAGAATACAGGTTCGTTTAATATTTAAAGCATTGCAACTTGAGACATGCAGAAGTTGTAAATGTTTTTTTTTTTCATTGTGATAAAATGTTTATTTTATTATTTTGCATATTTTTATTTGATTATTATTAGTTGTTATCCATTTAATCATTCATTCTCTGTCTTTATTTGGCTTATACATTATATTAATTTGCTAATTATTCATTCATTTCCATTAATTCATTCACTAATCTTCTTACATTCATTCACGTGAATTCTATATTTTCAGTCTTAATCATTTTGCAATCTCAATCTCATTCATTTTCTCTAGTGTCCGTTGTTGAGAATCCAGCCATTTGTGCTACGATCACAAATGTTGGTGTTCTATGCGACAGCGACAACAACAGCGTTTCGTCGAGTTCTCCCGAAGATTCGGATGATTTTGTATTGGTGCCGAAAAATCTTCCAGAAGACCCACATGTCATCGAATACGAAAAAAAGTATGTAGTTAGCAATTATTGGTTTCAAAAGTCCAAAAGTTAACTACAAAAGTTGAATTGAACTAATACTTTTGTACTTACTTTTGAACAAACATAACATTTGATTGCCATTGTCGTTGTGAGGACTCATTTCATGTTGTCTTTCATACACTAAATTGAACTTTCGTTCTTTGCGCACAGACACTCTGCCAATCGTCAGCCAGCTCAATCCAATCAATCCAGTCCGCCACGCCCCAGCAGTCTACCAATATCGGAGCCCAAGCCGGTGCCGACACCTGTGCGCCGCTACTCCACAAACGCAGCGGCCGGTAGCGCCGGTGCCGCCGCTTCTCCCGTGGACAAACTCACACGTGTCCGTTCGAACAATTCCAATGAGTTGGCTTTGGCTTCGTCGCCCAAGCAGCTGGTGGGCATTGCGGCTGGCCAGCAGATACCGCGCTCGCAGCCCATTAGCGTGAAACAGCGTGCCGAGCATCGCAAGAGCAGCACGAGCAGTGACATCAATTCCATTTCGCCGCCTGCCGTACAGTTTGCCATTGGCACACCGCCGGTGCGGCGTCGCTCGGCCTCGGGCAGCTCGCTGTCGGAAACGCCGCCGCCCAGTGCGCCGTGCACCTGGCAGGTCAGTCCCGGCGCACAGACCCAATCGCCGCTGCGTCGCTCCGGCCACAGTTCGCCTGTGCTTCCGTCCGCGCTGACCAAGCTGCCGACGCTGGGCAGCCCGACGCTAATTGTCGGCCCGGGTTCGGTGGGTTCGCTCGGTTCGGGTTCCGGCTCGGAGAACAACAATCAGCATCACATGCTGGGACCGCGCGCATTTACTCTGCCCGAACTGGGCGCCACGGGTGGACTGCAGAGTTTGCTCGATACGGCTGGCAGCCGTGGCGTCGGCGCTATCGAGGGCCATCATCATCTACATACGTTCCACGCACCGGAGCTGTCCGAGGAGACACTCATGGATCGCGAGCACAACGAGACGCTGTCGAAGCTGAACTTTGTGCTGGCACTAACCGATTGCATACAGGAGGTGGCCGACTCGCGCTGTGCACCGCTCTCGGCGCTCATGGCGGCCGGCTCGAACGATCAACAACAGATCCCACCGCATGCGCCCGAGCACTGTAAACGCGCAGAGCGTTTGGTGTTGTTGGTGCGAGCACTGCAGTTGCTCTCGTCCGGCTTGAATTTGGCGTCGCAGCAGCTGCGCAGTGGCAACCTCAAGCCGTCGTCGAATGTTAAAAATGGTTGGAAAGAAATTTAAATTTCTGAAAAGGGTTTTTTTAGAAATAATTTTGTATCTTTGTTGTTGTAGCACTGCTGACCATGAACTCCAAATACCGTTCAATTTTATTTGAATCCAAGAAGCTGAACGGCTCGGGTCTGCTGCAAAAAGCCAATGCATTTAACATTACGGCCGACAAGATACTCTACGATTATGCTTTGGATATGGTAAGATATGGAGTTGCAAAAGAAAGTTAACCCTCGAGTGCCTAGGTCCGCCTCAAGGTGGGGTAGTTTGCTTGTATATACAGTCGTGTCGGGGTATAGTGAACACCCTATATAGTCAACACTTCGATATAGTGAACACGCAAATTTTGACATGGAGCCTCTAAATATTGAACAAAATTTTGAAAGCAATTTCAAGCAAAAAGCAAAAAGTGTATTTTGAGCAAATAAAACGAATTTTGAATACAAATTTTAACCTTGATATAGTGAACAACCTCAATACTGTGAACAGGCCTTGCAATAATTAGTTCGCTATATCCAGACACGACTGTATTTTAAATTTTTTTGTTATATTTTAAATCCAAATACTTTTTGTTAATGTTGATTAAACAAACAAGAAAATAATATGATGCATCCATTTGAGGGTTAATGATTTTTTACTACAGTTATTTTTATTATTGACATTCTTTACGAAATATTAATGGTTTCTGAATTACAGTGTCAAGCGGCCGCTTTGGATGAACTGCTGAGTAATACCAAGAATTGCTTCGAACGCTACAACACTGCACACATTCTTTTGCATTCGCTGGTACAAAAGTGCAATCATCCACAGGACAAAATGCTGCTAAACAAATGTAAGCATTTAATAAGGAAAAATAATAATATAACACAAATCAAATGCTGTGGTTTAACAGCTGATAGCAAGCAATAAGCCTTAAACTTTGGCATTTGTCTACAAGATGAATATAAATTTGTGTGAATATTCAGTGAGAAGCGCTTTAGTACCTCCCGGTTTTAGTACCTACTCTGTAGTCAATATTTGTGCTATTATGTGCTATAAAAAAAAAGTCATTTATTGATGAGGTACCTAAGCGCTTTTTCCTGAATGTTAAATTCATATCTTTATTGATTGTTTCGCTTCTTGCAGATCGTGATGCCGTGGAGAAAAGACTCAACATTTTGCAGCAACAAGGCTACATTTACGTCACCGACGAAAATTCTTAAATATTAGTTTTCCTTCATCCCTCAAGAGCCTCAAATCATCACTCCCGTATCACTACTATTATGATTAGCAACATCAATACTCCCAATAGCCCGGCCAGCAAACACATCACACAAAAAAGCAGCCAAAAAACAGAAAACAAAACAATTTCCCCTTAAGTTATAAATATTTTGCAATTTTTCTATAGTACCCAAATACACATATATACATGAATATATGTGATTAATCAACCACACCTAAAACATATAATATTCTTTGCAAAAAGAAGTAAATGTATCGATTAAGAATGTGCTAGCTTTGTATGTAAAATGTAAGTAAGACAGGCGTATAATTAAAAAAATGAAAATTGTTGGCAGTAAAAATGGTTAATTGAATAGCAAACAAATACAAATATAAAACATAAAAATCCAAACAGAATAATCAGCATCCGGTGCGCCTACTCTCCACAACTCTATCGCCAATACGAAACATTTAAATTAAGTTGACTATGTAAATACAAACACAACCATACACCTACAGATTTGTTAAATGTGGACAATGTAGATGAACGAAGCTGGCAAGTAAGTGTGGCAATCAGTTGAAGGCAAACGATACGCAAACGAAATTAATTGAATTGAGTATGTTGAATGTTTAAGTGCGGTTAGCGAAAGCTAGTAAACTAGTAAGGCAAAGTAAATGTAATGTGTAATATAAGTTTCAATAATACAATACAACACAACAACAATAAACAACCACTACAAAATGTAAACCAGTAGACTGGTAGACGCGTAGAAAGCAAAGTAAGCCAGCTGCAATGCCCCAAGTTCTGGCTGCAATTGTGTGCAGCGTTCGTTTGCTGCGCGCTCGTGTGAATGTGTGCGCAGTATTTGTTCCATTTGTGCGCTTGAGTTCGACGCTTAAGTTATGACTGCAATAATTTCTAGTAATTTAGCAATGGCCACCAACCAAGCCAATTATAAGTTTATGAATATTTCAACCTAAATGTATAGACAACCCGTATTTCTCAAACATATATAGCCAATTCTTTTTTATATTTACACTTACCGCATAGGCATGAATGACTATGCAATGCTACCAGGCAATCACAAAATGACTATTGAATTTTTGTTATCGATTTGTTTAGACGCTGAAATGAGTTTTATGTTGATTTTGATTTCGTTGAGTTATGTGTATGGCACCCCATGCTCGTTTTACAGCGTTTAGGCCAACAATTCCCACACCTCCGCCTAATTAATTAATAACTAATCTCATAATGAATTGTTTTAATATTTTTGCTGTGTAAGTTTCCAAGTATGCAATGGCGCATATTAAAGCCAACAGCATGTTATGAGAATATAATTTAAGTTGTGCGTTTTTGTCTGAGGTGTCGAGCGATCTTTATATAAATGTCTCCACTGTGAACTCAAAAATTGGCATTGAGATATCAAAATTTAAACATTCACTTCACTAACACCTTAATTTTAGCATCTAATTACTAAGTTTTTTTATATAGAAAGAATTGATTTACATTGTGAAAATGTTATTCATATTTACATACATTTTCGACACGCATGCAGCAAATGGCTTTCGATTTTTAACGTAAAATTTAGCAACAACATTGCAACATTTCATACTTTTGGCATAAATTAAGCTCCTACGTATCCATAATTTTGATTTGTGAAAATTGCTTTGTAGTAATTTTAAAATACTTTTCGTAGATATGTGCGGCCATTTGTGCGCCCTCAATGTACCCAAAAACCTAAACGTACATACCAAAAAGAGGAAAGCGTACGAAAAATTGTGAATTATGAAAGAATCGAGTTTATTTTTAATTTGTACAACTATGCATACAAAAATAAACCTACATAATTATTCCAATGAATTAATAAAACTTCTGTGTATTTTTGTTGAAAAGGGGCGGGAAAAAACTGTTGCGTCTTTTGGAAGTTTGTGGAAGAGACACAACAGTAGAGAGGTGGATAACCATTTCAGCAGGAGGTCACAAGGCGACAAACCGTGCAAACAACTTTGATGGAACAGTTTGAAAGGTTTTATTTAAATTGATAAAACCTGAGAAGTTGAAGCACTCAAACATGTATTTGTAAATTTTGCTATTTGAAGAAATTTCGCATTAGTTTGCCTTGAGTCCTGCCATTAAGTTCCGCACAGTGGTTTCATCAATAGCCTTAGCCGCCTTATTCCATCTTCTTTTGAAATATTTAATGTCCTTTGCTGCTCCTCCGTTTTTTAGTTCTCGTTTAATTATAGCCCAGTACCACTCATTGCCGTATTTGGGGGATTGCAATCTTTAGCAACAAATTGTATATTATTTGCAGTATACCACTCCACAGTCTTCCTGGCATAATGGGAAGTTGCTAAATAGGGCCAAAATACTAATGAATCCTGGTGAGATTTAATTAAAGGCAAAATTATTTTTTTCAAACATTCTTTAATATAAATTTCTTGATTAATAGTGCCTTGGGTAATAAAAGAATCGGTTTTCAATCCACAAGAGCAAATTTTGAACCAAATTTTTCAGTTTCTATTTCTTTATATTTTTCCTTGACTTCTCCCTTTTTAGAAGCCGTGTAATATTGTTTGCTAGGAAGCTTTTTAAAATCAGACTTACAGTACGTTTCGTCATCCATTAAAACGCAGTCAAATTGTGGTAAACATTTTTCGTATAACTTTCTGCAGCGCGTTTTTGCTGCACGTTCCTGCTTTTCAGTTCTCTTTTGTACCTTCTGAGTTACAAATGTTTTCATCCCTCCTTCCTTTTTGTATCTCTGTATAGTTGATGGCGATACTCCAAATTTTAAGGCCATATCTCTTACAGAAGTGTTTGGGTGTTTCTTGAACTCCTGTAAAACTTCTTTCTGTAAGTCAGGGAGCTGAAATCCCTTTTTACGGCAGAACCAGCGGCTCTTTCGACAGTAAAACGTTGTTCATACCTATTTATGACAAATGTTGAGTTTGTCAGAGTTTAAACCCGTTTAAAAAATTAAATTAAATTTAGAAAATATGTATAAGGATTAAAGAATCAGGGCTGAAATTTGAAAATTGTCAGACAAAACCTTTCGTAGTCACAGGTCAAACTGTATTTCCGGACTTTTCTGGCACAGTCCTTAGTTCAAGTTCAAAAAAGTCTAAGAACTGTTAAGACAATGCAAAGATGTGTCCTTGTGTTGCAGACAGAAGTGTAGGACTTAGATGATTTTAGTATTATTTGTGTGTAGCAAATCTAAAACGAAAAACTATTCAAGGCTAAAGTCAGTGGACGACGGCAAAGGAAGGACGCTCTTTGGATGGAAGCACCAGGACCAGTTATCGCTTGATGTGACCAGCTGGAGGTGGATTTACCTGGCAATAAAGGCAGTTGGAAATGCTATAACAAGTTCTGACCAGCGACTAGTGAAGTATTTTGTAAGGTTTTATGTAAGGTTTTTTGTAAGGTTTACTGTTTGACACTGAGTAGTTGAAGGACGCAGATGATTTTAGTATCATTTGTGTGTATTAAATCTAAAACGAAAAACTAGCAACGGCCAAGGCAGAACGCTGCCTTCGATAGCAGCACCAGACCCTGTCATCTCCTGGTGTGAGCAGCTCGAAAACAGAATCGTCGGCAGTTAAATGTTTAGCCAGGTTGAAATCATAAAACGACGTACGCCCATTTAAATAAGTAAACTTTTAAATTGCTGCATACATTTTGTTTTATTACCATTTGTTTACAGAAAACTTAAGTATTTACTTTAGTGTCGGGTAGAAAAATTACAAAAAGGACCGTAAAATTAAACTACAAAATGTTTTTTTTAAGACAAAAAAATTTTCAAACATGTTTGGAACAAACTTAAAAATTGCAACGGGCCTTGAAATCTTACCTCATCTAATGTAAGATTTAGGCAAATTGGTTGCAGATTGCAATTTGGCGCCACTGTTGGCAAAATCGTGTTCCAGTTATTTAAGTGAAAAGAGGTTTTTGTGTTAAACGATTTCAAATACAAAGACAAGTTTGCAATTTTCTCGCATTGCGCAGATTTGTGGACTTTGCTACGGCACTAATTGACTCAATTGGCATTTTTGTTACCTTAACCATAATGAATGAACTCTTGGCTGTTATCACATTGTTACCACTGTTGGGGGTTTTGTAATACCATACATTTTAGACTCTAAACAAAAGCTATTGAAATAAGTTGTTGTTAGCGTTGGAGTGCGAAAAGTAATTATTAGAGACTAAAAAAGAGAGAGAATTTTGTGGGAAATTGAATGTAAACAGCAGATTGGATATGTCAGTATGAGATACAGATTTGTGAGGTTGCGCACATTTCAACTAAATCTGAGTGTTCAAAATTTTGGTTCGGAAAACTGTATTTTTGCAAGAACTTGTTGTAGGTGATTGATAAATGAGTAGGAAATGATTGAGTAAAGTGAGAACTTGAACAAAAAATGACTTGGTCTCTGTACTTAAGCATCTAATAGAGTTTCTTAAGGAGGAAATATTAACATCTGATTTACTTATTTCTACTAAATTTACAATACAACTTAGTACTAATTCTTATAATAGAAAATATATTAAATTTATATTAATTATGCTAACAAATTAACTAGAAACATAAAGAAAAAGCTTCAACTAAGCCAGAAGCTGAATCTTTTTTTATTCCTTCATTTTTACGAAATTTCTCATAGAACTTAGGACTAATTCTCATAATGGAAAATATATTAAATAAATGTTAATTATGTTTATAAATTAACTAAAAACATTAAGAGGAAAGCAACTGAATTAGAAGCTGCAGCTTTCTTTCAACTGCAACCAAACCAAAATCTGCAACTTTTTTTCAACTGCAACTAAACTGAAAGCAGCAGCCTTACTTTTAGTTCCTTCTTCACTATTTCATTTTTACTAAATTCCTAATACAACTTAGGACCATTCAATTCATATAATTAAAATTAAACTAGAAATATAAAGAGGAAACCTGCAACTAAACTGGAAGCTGCAGCTTTCCTTCACTTTCTTCTTCACTACTAAATTTTTACGAAATTGCTAAAACAACTTCCAACTTCTTATAATGGAAAATATATTAAATGTTTGCAGCTTTCCTTCAATTGCAATTAAACTGGAAGCTGCAGCCTTTCTTTTAGTTCCTTCTTCATTACTCCATTTTTACGAAATTTCTAATAAAACTTACGATTAATTCTTATAAGGGAAAATAGATTGAAATTATGTTAATCATGCTTAGAAATTAACTAGAAACATAAACAGGAAAGCTGGAACTAAACCGAAAGCTGCAGCTTTCCTTCACTTCCTTCTTCACTCATGCGGAAGAAGTTGCTTTCCTTCACTAGGTTTCTTCTTACATTTACTAAATTTACTAACTTAATTTACTATTTAACTTTATTACTACAAATTTTATCTAACTAACTAACAAATTTTATTTAACTTTTCTCTAAGACAATGTTAACAAAAAATATTAAGAAACGATTCTACTAGAAAATTTAAAAGCTTTGCATAAGTTTAATGCTTTCAAGAAAATTGTTGAAAATGTGTTGCTGCAATTGTGATGTTAGACGTTAGTTTAGTTTGCAAATTAAACCACTTTGGTTACAATTTCTTCAAAATCTAAAAAAAATCAATCTTTAAAAAAAGCATATGGCTCCAGAGAATTTGAATTACCTTGACATAAGGTTTCTTTATGTGTAGATTGTCTTCTTACAAACTGTGAAATTACAAATATATTACAATGGTAAATTTGTTAATGTTTTGTTTATAAATTTGTTTTTTTTCAATTTTTAAGTGTTTTCTTAATAAACAAATTTTTTTTTTAAGTTTTTGCTAATAATCCAAGTGACTAATAATGCCAAGAATTATATAAAAACTATGATTTTATAATAAGCCAAGAAAAAGTAATGTTCTAGAGCGTTTAAAAGCATTTGAAAGGTTAAAGTTCCACTGCAAAATTTAGCCTCAATATACATTTTGTGCAACTATTTTCATAAAATTGCTTCAATTTCTCTTCAAAATTTACACTTTCAACATGAACGATTGTGTTGAGTTGGTCTAGTGAGTCGATTTGTGTTTGAATTTAAGTCATAGTTCTTTGGTCGTCTGTATTGGTCCGTTTTTTATTAATTTGTCCAGGGTTTATAAACCCTATTTAGCTCGTCATTTACACAAAATACAACAAGTGAGAACGATTAAGTTGAATATGTCTGATTGATTCGATATGTGTCTGATTCTTGGTTTCATTGGTCAATTTTCAGTCATTTGTCCTGTGTTTATAGCTAAGAATTAGTAGCTCGTCATTTATTGAGAATACAATAGAATAGATTTCTGATTGAATAGATTTTTGTTTAAATCTGAGTAAATTGAGTTTGTCTGCCTTGGTTGGTTTTCAGTAGTTCGTCTAGGGTTTATAAATCTTATAAAGCGCGTCATGTTTTTAAATTCAACAAGTCATGTTCTTCGTTGTCGAGTTTCATCTCAAATCGTACTTTTACTTAGGGAGTCAAACTTTCATACTAAGCGTCAAAATGGCACACGAAACCATACTTCTGTAATGAGGCAACTTTTTTTTTAAGAGATGAGCAGCAAAAAATGTATAAAATGTATGTGATGATGTGTGTATATATATGACGATCTATATCTGTGATAACTATTCTGCTAGTAGCGAGTAGCATCGTTGCTATTTGTGAGTAGCAGAAAAGTCAATACTAATCGATATGATTTGTAACGTGCGTAAATTTTGTTTGAAAATCTGCTTTTTACATCTAAAGCGCTGCTTTTACATCTAAACTTAAAATGAATATTCCTTACAAAGTAAACTTAAAACTTTTTTTACCCAAAAAGGAGGAATTTTTTCATTTAAATATTCATGTATTACTTTGTGATTCAAAATTTCTAGAGAAATATGCTTTTTGTAGCATGGAAAAAAGTAAACCAATTGCAATCATAAACGATAGCTGACAAATGATAAACTTACAAAATGTTTACCTACAAATTTAAGTTATTCCTATAATTTTAACTATTTTTTAGATTTTGTTTTTTTAATATTAAGTATGATCTTCTTAGTGTTACTTAAAAAAATAATCTACATATATTCCCTTTTTTTATAATTAACAAAACATAATTGCAATTATTAAAACAAAAATAAAATTGGTCTCAAAAGCAACTTTTTAACAATTGGAATTCTTTTTAAATAATAATTAAATGTAATTATTTAAAATAATTTAAAAAAAATTTCACTGTTTGGTAATGCAGTTTTTGTTATAATAACTTTATTTTAATTATAATTTAAATAATTTGTTGTTATTAAAATAATTTGTGATTATTACAACTATGTATTTGCAATTATTTAATAACATACCTTTTTAATTGTATTTTAAATAATTCAATAATAAAAACATATTTGAAAATAATTAAAATAATTTGTAACTAAAAAATATTTAAAAATATTTAAAAATTAAAATATTTAATTGATAATAATTTAAGTTATTCAAATAATCTGTATTTAAATAGTTAACTAATAAATTATATTTAAATTGAACTTTAAGAATTACGAAATATTTTGTATAGCAACAAATTATTTCAATTATAAATATGCAATGATTTAAAATAAGAACATAAATGAAAAATAAAAATTACTTGCAGTTATTTTGATCATTTAATACAAATGATTTTAATTATGTTTAATATAATGTGATTACAAACACATTTTTAAAAATAATTAAAATATATTGTAATGAAACAATTATTTCAAAAAACGTAATTTGGAAAGAGTACTACAAAATAACTAAAAATATTATTTATTTAAGCATTTTTAAAAAAATATTTAAATAATTTGTCATTAAAAAATTATTTAAATATATTATTAAATAATTTGTCATTAAAAAATTATTTAAATATATTTAAATAATTTGTATTTAAAAAGTTATTTGAAATTAAAAATGAAGTAAGCTAAATAAAAATGAATTAAAATAATTTGAAAAAAAATATTTTACAATATTTAAAACAATTTCTTATTATTATATTTAACATAATTTGTAATTATTATAAAATAATTTACAATTAAAAAATGTCTAAAAATAATTCAAAATTTTCAAAACAATTTGTAATTAAAACTGGAATTTTAATAATTACTGATAATTTTATTTTGCAAATAAATAATTTAGTTAACTAATTATTATTTAATTTTTCATAATTAAAAATTATTTTAATAATAACAAATTATTTTAGTTCTAATTTTGCAAGTTAATTATTTTTTCTAATATTTGAAAATAATTTTATTCTTCATATTTTTCAACAAATAATAATTCTCTATTAAAAATTTGCAATTAAAAAAATGTCTAGAAATAATTCCGAATTTGTGAAACAATTTATAAATAAATAATTTACATAATTCAGTAATACTTTATTTCTAATTTTTACTAATAATTTTAATCTGAAAATTAATAATTTAATTAACTAGTTAATAATTAAACTTTAATAATTAAAAATGATTTTAATAATAAATTATTTCGATTCTTATTTTGCAATTATTAAATTAAAAAAGTAAAATCACTAATAAAAACAAAATTAAAACATTAAAAATAAAATATGGAATTACAAATCGTTTTAACTCATAATTTTTAACTAACACTTGAGACAATTTAATTTAGTTTTAATTAATAATTAGAAAGAATTTTAATGAATAAAAATGAAAAATGAAAATATATACAATTAAAAATGATTTTAAATTCTTAAAACAATTTTATTGCAAATAATTGTTATTAGCCGAAAATAACTAAAAAATGCATTTAATTAAGAATAGTTTCTAGTTGTAAAAATTTTTTGTAAAATAAAAATTATTTTAATTACTTTAAAATCATTGCAATTATATTTACGTTTTAACGTTTGAGAATAAAACGTTAAAACTTAATAGTGGTATTCGCACCGAGCTCTTTAAAAAAGATTTTATATTCGTTTAAATATTTCAAAAGGAACTTTGATTTTTCTTGTTTTTTTATTTGTTTGTTTTATACAAATTTTATGTATTTAGTTAGAATTTAATTGTAATTATTTTCAAAATTTTACTAAAATTATTCTAAACAAAAATATTAACATTATTACTTATGTTCATTTATTTCATTTCATTTATTATTACATATGTTGTTCGGTACTCGGTAGTTTTTTAGTGTATTTTATTTTGTAAAAGAATCGAACAAAATACACTAACAAAACTACCGAGTACCAAATTAACATACAAATTAAATTATAATGTTAATATATTTTTATAGAATAATCTAAGTAAAGTATTGAAAAAAATTACAATTCAATTCTAACTAAATAAATAAAATGTTAATAAAACAAACAACTAAAAAAGGAAATATCAAAGTTATTTTAGAAATAATTAGACGAACACAAAATACTTTTTTTTAAATAAAAAATTACAAATTAACAAATTATTAATTTAATCATTCAAATTATTTTTTAGTAATCAAACTTACTATTTAAATATTTAAATAAATAAAAAGTGGTTTTCTACCATGAAATTTTTAAAAGTGTATTTCAATATTTATTTAATAATTTGAATTATTTAGAAATAATTAAAACTAAACAAATCAATAATACAATAGTTTCTTGTTATAAAATAATGAGAGACTTAATCAAAATTACATTTAAAATATATTTAAACGAATATAAAATACTTTTTTTGCATAAACAATTTTAAATTTAAGAAATATTTATTTAATGAATCAAACTCTTTTGTGATAATCAAAATTAGTTTTGAAATATTTAAACAACTAAATAAACAATTATTTTCTAACGTGCTACAAAATAATAAAATAATTATTAAATCGCTAAATTATTTCGTAACAATCAAAATTACCATTAAAGTAAATAAAAAGTTGTGTTCTACCGCGAAAATTTGAAAATTGTAACTAAATTTTTATTTTATAATTTGATTAATTTTGAAATAATTAAAATTAACAAACAAATAAATAATAAATTAGTTTCTTGTTATAAAATAATGAAAGACTCATTTAATCATAAATTATTTATAATAATAAAAACTTTAGAATAAAGTTACCTTTAAAATATATACAACACATATATACACATATATATATAACACATAAATAATTAACTATTTTCCAACAAAACAAATTTTCAGAGCATCTCTGCTGGTCTGGCCTGAGTATGAACTGAAAGTTGTAGTTGAAAATTTCTTATATTCAAAGTTTTCATTGAAAGCATTAAACAAGCAGCGTAAGATTTGTTTCTGTCACAATTGCAATTATTACAAATCAAATAGTACGCTGGCAGTGAAAATTAAACAATTTTTAATATTGGGCTTTAACTCAGATATGCTGACATGTAGTACACCTATCAGGATTTTGGTTAGCAAGTTTAAAGCACAGTAAACGCACAATTCTTACAACAAGTGTCCTACTTGTAGTACGGTCAGCATATCTGCGTTCATACATGCGGCAAGCCAACAACAAAATACTTATAATTTTATAAAACACTTTACAACCTTTTACTCGTTTTATGAGAAATAATTTTACCAAATTTATATACTTTAAAAAATACAAAATAAATCTATACAAATTATGTAAATATATACAAATTTTTTACGGGGATCGTTTTTGTATTGGCGACCATCGATTTTTGCTGTCAAGTTCTCACATATCCAATTCGTTCAAGTGAATACAGTTTCGCGCGACAAAAATTGGAAATCTTAAATTTTGTTCGCTAAACTTTGGTTTTCATAAAATTTTAAGTGCTGTTTGCATTCATTATATAGAAATATGGATCATTAGTTTTTATTATGCAGCGCCGAAATTTGATATTTTCTGCACTCCAATACTTGAAGCAAAAATACGGCGAGTTCTATCCTTAGAGAGCTTTTCATGTTCAACATTCTCAATGCCCCCAACATACATACATCTATAAATATGTATGTATCAGATGTGTATGTGATAACACCTAAGAATTTGTGCATTATGGCTAAGGTTACGAAACAGCAGCACTGCAGCCAAGTCAATGAGTAGCAAAGTTGTGACCATTGATCTCTGTGGGACTCTGACTGTGATAAGCCCCTAAAAAGTGACTGAGCTCATAATCGTGCAGTGGGTTTATTTCAAAACGCTCACTAGTTGAAAATGCCAATATTTTACCGTGTTTCTGAATTTCAAAGCGCTATGGTACGTTTTCTTGTTGTTTTTGGGAAGCGTATTATAGTCAAAATTTAGGGGAATTGATTTGACATAAAAAAGTCTTTTCATACACTACAATAGTGCTGACCATTGTGCTTCTCGCAAATGGCAGAATGGCCCTCACTGCACTATAAATATTTTCTTCAAGCTGCAGTAACCAATTTGTTGGGTTAGTTCTACGCTGACTTTATGAAGTAACAAATCCTACATATCGGAAAAACGAATACCTTCATGTACATCACATCCAAACGTCTCTATCCCAAATTGCAGCCTCAACTTGTCTCAATATTTGACATAATTGGCTCAAAACCTACGCCTACCATAGCGTACAGCGCCTTGAAATGCACTCACAGCCCGCTGGTAATTTTCAAGTTTGCTCCATTGCGAGGTTATAGCACCCACTAGCTGCACTCACACCGGCCTGAGCGCCGGATGCAGCACATCCACCAGGTAGCCGTTGATATTGATGGCAGCCGAACGATACCAATTGGGCGATCTTAGGCGCCTGCCATTGCCTTTCTGGGGCGCAGTCGATGTTTTGGGCGAGCTCGGCGACAGCTGGTGGGCCAGTGCGTACGGATGGTAGGCGGCCGTTGCATAGTGATACGGCACTGGTGGCGGCGGCGGGGGAAATATATTTCGACAGCAGGGCAAGCCTGCATAGTGTTCGGCATATATGGCGGGGCTAGCTGGTGCCGCATTCAATGGCCGACTGTACGCATGCGGCGGCGTTGCGTACACATTGGGCGGCATTGACAATTGCGGGTTGTATGCTGGCGGGAGCGTGGGCGCAACTGTCGTATTGGCGCCCATGTATGGTGGCGTTTTGTGCGATTTTTTGAGACGCGATTTACTGTGCAGCGCATATTGCACTGGATCGGCATACGGCCACATGTGGGGCACTGCAGTCGATGTGCTGGGATCCATGGCAGGCGCGTAGGCATTGGGTGGCATATGTTGTGCACCATAGGGCAGACTGACTTGGTGCGCGGCCGTTTTGGCATTGTACCATGCGATGTGCTCGAAATCGTGCGCATTAAAGTGTCTGGGCGGCGGCCATTGCGGCTCCTGTGGACTGATGGGCGGCGTTTCGAAGGGCACCGGCACCGTTCGCTGATACGGTGACAGTGATTGTGCAGGTATGCTGAGGTAGGGCAGTTCGCGTTGCGGTGTCTGCGGACCGGCATAGCCGCTCCAATGCGAGGGCAGGTTTTTGGGCGCTTTGGCAGGGCTATATTGTTGGGATGAGTGTATGGCGGTCGACGAATGGCTAAAGCGTGCTGGCGGGGGGATTGTGTCATTTTTGAGTGGATTCTGGGCGATTTCTTCGGGAACGGCAGGTGACAGGACATAACTCGGCGGGGATGCATTGTGCCTGGAGGCAGGACTGGACGCAGGCATTTTGTACAGTGAACGTGAACTTAGATCGATAACTTGTTCGTTGGTTCTGAAAAGGGACAAATACATAGATGGGATTAGTATGTGAAGGTATTAGAGTTAATGAATTGAAAGATTTTAGGGATGAGTTGAGTGGAAGATAAAACTGAATTATGGCTTGGACTTGAAAGTTGTGGAGTGGAGGACGACCTGACAACTGTTTAACTGCTTCATATTATTTGACGACAAACTACAAAAAGTGGGCGGAGTAAAGTGTTTGTTTACAAGAAGTAGACAGTTGGAGCCAGTTTTAACGAAAGGTTGGTAGGTCAAGTAGACATGATTTAGTGTTGTATGGAGATTCTTAATAATGGGTTCTCGATGCTCCGTAACCACTCATTTTATGCGGTTTGCTAAAAAAAGTGCATGAGCCGAAAAATGTTGGGGCTAGAGTGGGGCTAAATGGCGTCGCATCGAGGCCAAAGTTCACAAAAAGCTGGGAAATTCGACAAATTGCTCCACAGCTGGTCAGAAGTTGCTCTTAGAGGGTTAAAATCTATGACTGACCCCCACTAGTTTTTTCTAATGAATATTTCTTTCAAACATATTTATACCCCATCTCCAACCCTTAATGGGGCTCCCATACAAAATGGTCGTTTTTATAAAAAAGGCTCCCACTGCTCCCAGATTGGCCCCAGACGTGTCAAATGTATGACTGACATCCATTTATTTTCCCTTTCGAATGTTTCTTCCAAATATACCTACCCGCTATCTCCAAATCTTAGGGCGCTGCCATACAAAACTGGCCATTTTCTATGCAATTGGCTTCCCACTTGTAAATGTAGTAGTTAAGTAAGGAAGAAAACATCGTATCTCGGAAACTACTAAACCGATTTGAATGATTTATTCAGCGATCGGCAACATTCTTGAGTGCAAAAAATACAAAAGGTTCAGAAATTCACCACCAGAGGGCGTCTCCCATACGATCGGAGTTGTGAGGTTGTCAACTTTTGGGTTTCAAAGAAAAATTAAAATGTATTGTCAAAACCCCAATTAACCTTAAAAGCCCTAGAAGTAGCCCGTTCTTCCTGGCGCTCCTCGGCACTGATTGGGAGTAGCATTAATTTGAAGACGTAATCAATATTACGAGAAATCATACACAAAGTTGTATATTTTCCTAAATAGTGTGAAGAACTTTTAAGAGAGTTATTTAATTTACTTTTGATAAACAATTTCCTTAGAAATTGGGAATACTAGTACTGGATATACATTTTGCAAAGGTTTGAAATGGGTTGAAAACATTCTGAAAGCATACAACTTTATGAAGCCCAGTTTTTCATCTCCTTCGTCTCCCATAAAAACAAACTTCTCAATTTAAATGATCTTTGTAAATTGTTGCTCGATTTGGCTGGTACTTACCGCGTTTCTGTTGTCGCATCCGGCAAATGTTGCGGTGCACATTCTTTCTGATATGCAGCATAGCTCGTCGTATCCGGGCGAGCTCGGTTGCAAACATCCTCCAGCAGTTCCAATTCATTTCTATAACTATTTTCAGCACAACAATTTGCGTCTGTTGCCAGCTGCGCACACTCGACCATCTCACAATGACCATGGCGAGCTTTGGTACATTGATCGCTCGAGTTGCTCCTCACATTGGCCTCGGTGCACGGTTGGCTGTGCTTCAGGTCGTCTTTTGCATACTCGTCCAATTGCACACCACTCAAATCCACAGTGATCACATAGGGCTCGGTGGCCAGCGTTGCACTGTAGCTGCCGTTTCCGACCGCTGGCGGCGACTGCGGTTCCTCTACACTCCTCGCTGGGCTTGTCGGATTTCGCTGTTTAGTTTCTTCAAGTGCCGGCATATGGGGCAATCTATCGGCCGGTGGTTGTTCGCTTTCATCGTCCGTCTTGTTCGAGCTCTTTGTGGGCACTTCAGCGTCTTTGCCATCGCGCAAACTCTCAACAACGCAACGCACTTGTCGGCTGGTTACCGTTTGTCGCACAATCGGAAAACTCTCCGGATGTTTGAGCGGCGTTGTTGGTGTACTGGGCAGTGCATGTTTGGGTATGTTCAGTCCCCTGGCTAATTTGTGATATTTGTGCTTCATTTTTCTCTCCAACTTGTTGCCGAGCTTTCGACAGGGCGCCAGTGTTGTGGTTTTGTGGGGTGTGCTGCTGGGCGGTGGTGTGGCTCTGTCGCCGGTTTGCGTTGATTTTTGCACACGTAACTTTTCTGAAGTTTCCTTCTGAAAGAAAGCGTAATGACTTTAGAGAGACAGTGTCGGAAATGTGATAAGAAGGAATTTACATTACAAGAAAAAATTTATTAGAAGAAATTAATATGGAATGCATAAGAATGTGACAAATTTTGCAGTGAAATGCATAAAAAATAATAAAAATAATTGAAATATTTGCATTCTTTGAAAAGTTTAGAATAAATCACACTGCTGGTCACCTTTTGGGGCCTTTTGTTATTTGCTAAGTAGTGAAATTTCTGTGTTGACTTTTAAATCACTCTGAACTGGTGTCAATCTATGAATGCACTTAGGAGTACACCTTTGAAAAAGCACTTTGGTTCCCCTATTTAAATGCTGCTCCAATTAGTCACACTTTGTCATTTGCCAAGCCTAATTTAGTGATTTTTTGCAAAATTAGCTTGACAAATTTAATTGTGTATGGTCAATGCATTGTGTTGAAAAGCAAAATGGTGTAAGTCAAAAATGCGGTGAATTAGATCTTTGTGTACTCGCAAGATAATAGTTGAAGTCATAAGTGAATCGGCGGCATGTGACACGAATGTACTGAAGTTCGTGTGAAAACTGTACAAAACATGCATTCATGTGCAATGGAAGACTAAAAGACTAATAGAAAAGAAAAGAAGACTAATAAAAAAGATTTATACAAACAAAGAGATTGAGTTGGGATTCGAACCCATGACTTTTGGATTTGTGTTCAAAAGCACTAACCGGCAAACCACGAATGCGGCCGAGTTTCCAAAAAATACCCATTTCAATCCAAAAATAGTACTTTGTACTCAGGTGGAAAATTATTCACGATCGTGTGTTATACTAAATTATGTAGGTTGTAGTTGTGCCGATTGTGAGTTAAGGCGAGCTGTAAATTGAATTCTCTACAGCTTGTTTCATACCAATAACATTTGTCACGTCAATCAAATAAACAAATATTTGGAATTTTTCTATTCTTATGTAGGGTTCCAAATTGTTTGCATAAAATCACAATGCATTATTTCAATATACAAATTATTTATGGTGTTGATATGTTGATGATACTCTGGCAATTAAGTGTAATCTTGTTTTGCAATAAAAAAACACAAATTTTGACATGCGTATTATTGAAACTGCACAGTGAAAAGAATATCTGAAAAGTTTTCCATAAATAATAAGAAAATCTGAGTCAAACTTTTAGACAAAATTAGAGGTTATAAGGTTTAAAGGTTTCATAGTACGTTAATGGGTAATCTACCCATTAAACGCAGATACACTACGCGACATTAACCCTTTCGACCCCAAAGTTGCCTGAGAGCAACTTCACCTATTTGTCATCTTGTAGCAAAAGCTACGATTGCTTTATGGGTTTAATTTAAGTAGGCACCAACAAACTAATATTTTTAGAAGTGAATTCAAAGCAAATTACAACAATTTTACTTTTATACACAAAATAATTTCCAATAATTTGCAGCGATATCAGGAAAAGTTTGTGTTCTAATTGAAGTCTTGGAATTGAGCACGTTTGATTAAAACCCTGTTTCTTTTATAATGGTTAAAAAAAATCAAAAAGTTATAATTTTGTATTTTTCCATAAGTATTAAATAATTTTTCTGTAATTAAAAAATATTGATACAAAATTTACTTAACCCGTTTTAAGCTAAAATTATTCAAAAGTAAACTAATATAGCTCTAGAACTCTAACAAAAAGGCGTGGCGACTTCAAATGTCGTGTGCACACTTCTTAGGCAAATGTTTCATGATTTAAATACCAAAACGTAATATCGAGACACAGGGTAACATTCGGGGTCGAAAGGGTTAAAAACCTTTTCATTGTCAAACTTTTTCCTTATTTCTTATATTATCAGCCACGTTTTCCAACAGAAAAGTATCAACGTTTGTTTGAATTGTAGGACAATTGAAGAGAAGGTGCTGCACAGAATATATTTTCATTTGCTGCTCACTGATCCTGCACTACTAAGGCGAGCATGTTTTGCACCTGAAATGTCCGGTTGGGACTCCTTGAAGAGTGCGCACAGTCTTTTTCTTAAGCCATGAAATGTCTGCGCTTGGTTTTTGCTTCAGAATCGGACACAGCGCTTTGCAGATGCAGCAGTCAGATTCCTCACAATGTCATCTACTTCGGTATGGAATCTCTGTTCTCCATCACCTGATGCTCCTTTATTATCTCTGATAGGTTCTTAACTGATTGAATTTGTATTGAATTGGTCCACTGTGGCGTTGCCCACAATGCCACAGTATCGATGCATTCAGCAGATGTGCAATCAATGGAATGCAGTGACTTTCTACATGGCATTCTGCAGTGCTTTTGATTATATTTGTAGGACTATAACTTCGGTCATAAATATGTGTTGCTAGTTATATTTAACGGGTAAAGTCTCAGCTTGAAACACGCTACTCTGACTGTGTTGGGTTTTAAATGATTTGTTGAGTGTCAGTGAATTCCAGTCCCACAGTGTTTATATGATACAATGAGTCATTAAATATTTAAATTTCATGACTACAGACAACGACGAATGCCTGAACTGATACCACAATTCAGTATGGTAAATATTGTAATTTTGATTTCAACATATCGATTCCATTCCTTCCTAGTTGAAGTGCAGATTTTATTATGATTATTTTTAGAGTGTACGGAGCGTCCAGAAACGCGGGCACGTAGGCAAAAGTCTGCCCTTTGTGCACTGGCTTACGTCTCCCTCCTTGCAAGCAAGTAACGGGCCCACTTCGGCTGGTGACCCTCATCACCACATCAAAAGGTGACCATTGCTAGGAAATATTCAACTGCCGGCCTACTGTTTTCTGGTCACGAGAAAACACCAGTTTCCAGCGACCAGTTGCATTCAGGTTTGCAGTCGCCTTAAGACGGTTCCCATAAGTTCTGGATTTCAGTTAGCCGGAGTGTTGCTTTCGCGAAACTGTGCACGCCCAACAATTTGAGGTTCCTGAGCTCATCCTTGCCCAGGATCATGCTGCCGAGGTATATGTGCCTGAGTCGTCCGAAAGCTGGGCACTCACATATGAAGTGCACCGAGGTTTCGTCGTCCTCAAGGCACATGTCGCATGAAGTGCGGATATGATGAATCTAATTAAGTGTATCTTTGGTAGTAAGTTTACACATACATGCCTGACATGATAACCTGATTAAGAGACCTTGATCTAGTGTCCTGCAACCAGCCATTTTTCAATTCAGAACGGCAAAGTGGGTGCTTTTTCAATATATTTTTGAATGCAGTTTAAAAAAATTGACTGTTTGATTGATCTTTAGACTTGTGTTCCAACGCATTAACCATTGACTGATAGTGGCGATATACCTGGTGTCATGTAGTCTCATTTAAGATTTAAATTCCTCATTCAATTTATTTCTGATTCAATTTATACACTATTACAGTATGTAACTTTGTGTATTCATTTAGCTGATCCGAAGCTTTCAATGATTGAAGAAACTGGGTATTCAAAGGGTATGGACATATTCAATGATTGAAGAAAGTAGGTACTCACATCGAGACTGGCCTGTGGAGTGAACCTTAATATCAGTCTCGCACATAGGATTTCATATTGAAGAAGGAAAGGGTTTCGTTCACAAATATTGAATTCTGTACGATTTGAAACTACATTCGGCATCCACAATTTTTAAAGAAAGTGATATTTGGGTTTTTAATTCTCGCCACTGCTTAATATAAACATAACTGATGCGACTTTATGATTACGAGACTCAAACCTAGTTTTCCAAAACCAAACACTGTTGTCTGGGCGAATCTTTATTCGGATGGAAGGAATCTACAGTTTGATGCTGATTTTGAACGGCGAGCCAATTCTTTTATACTAAAAGATTTACTTTTTCCTGCTTAGAGCGCAAAAGACCAAATAAAATCGATTGCCTAGTCACTCAAGCCTCGGTTCAACGCATCAGGACATTATTAGTTCGAAACTAGTCTGTGTTGTGGACCTTAACACTAGAAAGACCACTGAGGTAATTTTGACGGTTTTTCATTTTTAAATATCTTATTAAATATTTTAAATATTTTCTTCAGTATTTCTACCAACTTTTGCTTTGATGACTTTTATTTTTTTATCGGGTTTTACAATTAGTTTTACAATCCGATTGAAATCCTAGTTTCGAACTGGTTAAAAACTCGTCTAGTTCTATCACTATCCACATCTATTAGATGAGAATTATAAGAAATGCACTTCTTGGCCATTTGGATTCGGCGGCAAACTGTAGATCACCTCCCCCTTCCCCAATCATACGTGCGATATGGCACACATTTCAAACGGGTAGAATACTGCCATCACAATGAGACATATCGTCGCCGCAGAAAACGAATGTCCTATTTTCCATTGAAATTAATAGCACATACGACAATCATTTTCTCAGGCGACGATATAGCTCTATGAATGACTCATACAGAGACAGCCATCTAACCTAACGTAACCTAATCGATTTATAGTTACCGGTATAAATATGCTCGATGCAACGCTCTGACGTCTTTTCCTTGCAAGTTCGCTGTAAAGAAAACCAAAATTGTTAGATTCACAGTGAGAGAGAGAGACATCAGTTCGAAGAGTGTCTACTTACAGGCAGATGGAGTGTCGCGCTTCCAAAGGCAACTCTTTCAATTTCCCATCAATGTTTGCCGATAAATTCGTATTAAGCATGTTGCTGTAATTAAACAAATACAAATGTATGTACAAATTTTAGACAAGTAGTATTGTTGTTGCTGTAATTGAAATGAATTGTCTTCAGATGATTTACCCAGCAAATGCAAATTTCGTTTAGAGCAAAGAGAGATTCAAATGAAAAACTTCAAATACGTTGCACCGAAACACATTGCACTGGTACGCAACACGACACGACACGACTTTTCGGGGCTTGTCAAATCAGCGCACAATAAAGGCCCTAACTATTCAAACTTCTTATTCCTAATTAGCCTGATTTGTATATGAATTGGCAACGGCTTCGATTGCCGTGCAGTGGGTCGGCGGTGCGGTGCTGTGCCTGCAAAGCGTTGCAACGGTTTTCGTAAACTGAACATCACATTCGCAACCGAAACGAAGATCGCTTGCGAGTGTTTTGCGCGCGCCAGTTCGGTGAGTTGTCGCGTGCGCCCTGCTGCCGCTGTCAGACGGTCATAGGGTCGGTTCGTACGCGCTTGTTGCTCGCTTTCTGGAGCATTGTTATCGAGGAGGCGATCATAAAAACATTTTACAGACATTTTATGGCGCTTCGTCACTCGTCGGTGTGCGTTGATGTTTCGGCCAACTGTGCGCGTGTGTGCGGCGCGAAAAGCGCGCACCGGCTCCCAATATTGCAATCGGAGGCGTAGGAAAATATTAGTTTAATTTTTTTGCATTTTTTGTTTTTGCATTTTGCAGCACATACTCGTATGTACTGCAGTTAGTATGTGGCGCGTTTGTTTGCATGCGAGTTGGAGCGCGCTGGCACATGTGGCGTAAATAAATGAACGCGTGTTCAGATATGTGGCGCAATTTCGAGCGGGAAACGGCGCCAAATGCAGTCGACTTCTGCTTGGCTAATTAGTAAACAGCAAAAATTTACCCAAATCAGTTGAAATATTTCTGTACTTAAATTTATATATGCAAATGTATGATTTGTGTGGAAAAGTACTAGTCTGACTTGGTTTAATGTTGGTGAAGGTTCGGACGTAAGACAGAGCGCCAAGACAGCGATTATCGAGTAAATATTACCAGAAAGAGCTCAGGAAATTTTTAAAATTTCAACTTCACGAAATGCCTTAAGAAGTTAAAGGATTTACTGCCTGTTTACTCACGCAAATGTTGACTGCAATAAGCCAAATTGGCGCACACTGTAGACAGTTCAAGTGCATCAAAGCTTATTTTGGTGTAGTAAGAAATGTACAATTGTTCTATTATGTATGTACTATGTTCTATTTTCTATTAGAATTTTGAGTGAACTGCAAATACTACTAATAATGAAAAAAATATAGGAGCACTTCTGTGGTTAGAAACAATAAACGCTAAAGTTGTTTTAAGACATCGTTCAGTTAACACTAGAAAGACCATTGCGGTCATTTGGACGGTTTTTCATTTTCAAATATTTTTATCGGGTTCTACAATTAGTTCTACAATTTGGGTTCTACAATTACAATTAGCCAAATCCGATTTGTACTTTTCGAGATATCTGTAGATATGTTATATAGTCTTTGTAAAAACTTGATGAAATTCAAAATGGCGGCTACAAAATGGCGATTTCCGTAGGCCTCTGCGCGCCAAACATCGCTCGAGAACTGTAATCCTGCAGCCTCTTGTAGTGGACTGAAATCAAAAAGCATTGTCATTACCTAAAGATAACAAAATTGTCTGTGCATTGAACTAGACTCAAAAAATTTAAACGAAAAATTCTTGCACAATGAATATTTGAAGTAAAAAGTTCAATTTTTTGCACCTTTTTTTAATTTCAACCACATTTAAAAATTAAAAATAAATAACTATTTATGCAAATTGTTAGTTCAAGGCATACAGAAAATCAAATACATTCAAGCAGTTTTTAGATGAAGAAAATCGGATCATTAGATCAAGTCCGGGGATTTCAGTTAGATTGGAAAAAATGGTTTCGAGATAAACGCGTTTGAAGTTTTGAGAAAGTCAAGTTCATCAAGTTTTTTAACTTTTTAAACTCCTAAATAATAGACGAATTTAATAGTCAAAACCGGAAGTTTGTACGCCTTTTCATTATCCCACAAAAAAATTACAAACTTTGCCTTATTTTTGCCCAAATCCAGGGGAGCCTTCCCTTAAGCAATTATTGTTTTTGACCAAAGCATTTTTTAATGCCGGCAGCCGCCGTGGCTCAGTTGGTTAGTGCGTTGGACCGCGAGTCGCAGGCAGCAACCTCAGGTTCAAATACTGCCTGTAATAACACCTAAAAAAATAACGGGAAAACTCGTTTTCTCTTTCGGTGGCTGTCCTCTCAGCTGGAAATGGCAAACCTCTGAGAGTAAAAATTGCTTATGAAAAAGCTCCCAACCTGCAGTTCGGAACCGGCATAAAACTGTAGGTCCCTTCAACCCGCGTACAAATTCACACGCATAACACGGGTAGTTGCGGGAAGCTAGGCCTTAGTCTCGCGTAAGCGGGCTGTCGTGCCAGTCAATTATTAAATTATTTTTTAATGGAAATATTTCGAAATTATGGCATTTTATAATATTTACTCTAGAAATCTATTGAATGTAAGAAACAATACGGACTTCTTTCTCAACAATAAATAGAACAAAATATATTGAAATGTTTTTTATTTGATTGTTGCATTGGTTTCGGTGATGAGTCTAATTTTTGACTAAATGGATTCATCAACTAGAAAAAATTAAAGTTGTAAAGTCCATAAATCCACAACAGGTACTGAACAACACCATTGGAAGCAGCAAAAATTACTGTTTGCCTATAAAAAACTGTCCCAGTAATAGTCAACGAGAAAAATGTCCCTACCGTCAACAGGTACACCATGAGGACCTTAGGATCTCACAAATTAACATCCAAAACTGTGATATGTTATCGCAAATCTACAACCGAGATGGCTGAACAAGATAACATACCTACATCTAATCGGGGTGCCCGGCCATAGTGACATTCCGGCTAGTTAAGGTTAGGTTAGAGAAGCAATGTGTGCGACATGCACTTCTGATCGGAAACACATTGGTTTCTTGTACTCAGAGAACCTCACAGAATTTTGAAATCTAAGTATACATTAATGGCTTAACATGTTTAATTATAGGTTCTGAATTGTTGGAGCATTAAGTAGGAATAAGTTCTGAGGTAAGTAGATTTTGTACCACTGCAGAATATCGCCTGATTCATTCGAAGCTTAGGCTGGTTTCAACTATCACCGAACAAAGGTTACGAGGAGCTTGGACACACTCCTTTCGGGCATCATAATCAGCATAAGAGGCCTTCGAGTGTTCTAAGTAGTCAATAAATCGACTAGCTACCTGTCTCACCTAACTTAAGTCCTGAGGTATTACAATTGATCAAATTTACATGTTCATTCTTAGCCCAGATTGGTTTCAACCACCACCGAACAATGGCTAAGAGAAGCTTGTCACACAAGCTTCCTACCTAAATCCTGAGGTATGACAATGGCATGTGTGCCTTTATGTCTCTTCTGACTGGAAGCAACATTACCTGTAATTACCATACAAACTGCCCTGGAAATGCTCCAAGAGAAGAATGTCCCTAAGAGAGATATTGCAACTCTTTCCGATAGCCAAGCGACTAACAAGGCCTAGGGAGCTCAAAAATTTATATCCAGGAATGCGATAACTTGGAACAAGTCTTTTGTTTGAAAATATAAAAGACGTTGCAACAGACAAAATGTAGTACGAACAAGAATTCATTACAGTCAGTACAATGCATCTTACCAATTATGGACCAATTTATGACTCTCAAGATCGTATGACTATAACGATTTTTTGGTGAAGATGAAGAGGATCCAGTTCTCCAGGAACGCCTAATCCGTACCCTGGACGCAAGATTCCTAGCGGATCTGGCTTGCGCGGCAAAGATTTAAATTCCGGATCTGCTTTTCTTTATTAAAAGGTCGAACTGGGTTTCTCCAGATTGAGATTCACAATGGGCCAATTTGGCCTCCGAGTGGAAGTCCGCTCCCTGTGCCGCACACACCCTTCCCTACTTAACCTAACCTTATTAATCACTGATAAGTATTTGCACTTTTTAATTTCATAATTTTTTATATGCTTGTACAGCTGCCGAGATTGTTATTGACTGATTAAATGCATTTACATTTTTCTGTCATTTGTAGTTTTAGTTTGTTATTGAATTTCATTGAATTGCAACTTGCCAAATTCATTTTTTTTTAATATTTAATAAATTAAAATATAATAAATATACTTGCATCTAATTAGGATTTTCTTTTTGGAGTTTAATTGAATTGCAACTTTAATTTATTTTTTATAATTAATGAATCATTTATTTTTGCTCTTTTTAAAATCATAATTGTTTATATATTTATATTTATTATTTATATATACTTATTAATTATTATTATTTATATATACTCTTTTTACTTTTTTTATTTTTAGTATAGCAGCTGAGATTGTAATTGACTGATTAATTGCATTTACATTTTTCTATATTGTAGTTTTAATCTTTTTATTGAGTTTACGTAATTGAATTGAGTTGAATTGAATTAATTTTTTTTTTTTCAATATTTAATTACTCACTTATATTTGCTCTTTTTAATATCATAAGTTTTTATAAATAAATAGTCACATGTTTATTAAACTTTTTCTCTCTTATTTATTATTTATTTATTTTCACTCTTATTTTATATTTAATTTATTTACTATTCAAACAATTCAAATGTGTATTGTTTGACAAAAACACTTACGCTAATAAATAAAAATATAAAAATATTCACGCCAACTTGTAACTGAACACTTTTAATTATTTTGGCTGCAATATTCAACACTTGAACTCACATTTAAAAAAATACGTGTGAATTGTTATGGGAATAACTGTAATTATATAACTATGCACAAACTCACAATATCGAACAATTAAATAAGTTAGATGCACTCATACTTTTTCATCGAATGCAGAAATTTGTTTCCTTATTTCTGCAGTAAAAGTCCACACAAACTCCAAGTCAATCTTTCAAGCAAAAATTTTCGTAGAAATTTTACATATTGTAACTTTGCTTTTGCTGTGTAGAACAATTAATTTTTTAACATTTGTTTCTTCAAGTTAATTGAATTTCTTGCAGTTGTTGCGACCGCACAGCGCTGCCACATGCCGACGACAAAGTTAGTTCAGAACTGATCGTTGCGACATTTAGGGATATCGGCGCAAGCTGGAGCCTTCGTTTCGACCGTAGATCGGGTTCGAATGTTGCAGCCAATAAAAATGCTGATGTAAGATGTTTTTATCTGCAATCATGGTACGTTAAGTTGCCAGTGAACGAAACGTACACGACACACATATCTACATACACAGACGTATGCGGAAACTCGACGCGATGCTACCCCAAGTGCGACGCCGGAGTTACTAATGTTTAGTGAAATACTATACTGCATGCATGTACCTATGTCTGTGTGGGTGTTTGTGTGTGTGCTTCGTTTTGACTCAGTCCACTTGAATGTTGTTTTGCGGCATGTTAATGTGTGGGAATTCAATACTGACCGCGTTTTGTGTCGTTTGTCTAAATATTTACGTTATGCATATTTGGACGTTAATATGAAAAATACAAACAAAAAATTCTCAATCAACACTTTTTGGCTGTGACGCGTTCAGGCAAACGTCATTCGCTAACAATCCGAAGTCCAATTTTCATGGATAAATATGCTGAGTGCCACAAATTTCAGTTGAACACAACTCATGTGGAAAACAATCCCTAATAACTGATAATATTTCCAAGTGGATATATCTGACCACCAACATGCACGTCTGCAGTATTTTGGCACTTTTCTTTCACAGCAAAACACACTCAAGTGGCCACTGGTAAACATTCAAGTGTCGAAAACATTCAAGTGTCCACTCAAGTGTCCAAAAATGTATATTTTTGTGTGAGCATTTCAATGAGCTGCTTGTTTGAAGCCTTCCTAAGGTTTGTTCTTATTTTGTGCGCTCTCAAGCCGCGCAGTCAAGACCTGGCAAAGTCTCTTGTACCACTGCCTGGAACACAAAACCAACTGCTTGCCGCATACTACATCGTCAACGTGATATATCCAGCTCAATGTTATCCTTCGTTGTGGCTAATATGTAGGTGTACTTTGTTGATTAAATAAATGGCTTTGGATGATTAAATGTATCTGTCAGTTTGCCTATTTGCATCGGATATTTGTGTTATTGTTACAGATAGAAACCATTCTGAAATGTACATGATTAATGATAGCAAACTGCATACAAAGCTATTATAATTATTTACAAATTAAGCAGCACAAAACACTGGCGGTATTCACAATCGGTAACAGAAGGTTCCTTTCAACTGTTGTGCATCATTTCCTAAGACATTTGGCAAGTAGGGTTTTCAGATATGAAACACTCTTGCATAACTCATTTAAAGTAATGAAAACTCTCTACAAAAACCTAATGAACAATTTCTTGAATGAACGTAGAAGAGCCGAGACACACAACTGGGAGGTAAAGGGTCCATTGCGTATGAGCCTCAAAATTTGTGCTTTGCATTAAAGTAAAAATATAATCAACTAACAGGGCCCGGAGACTTTTGAAGCCAATGGGCCCCATAAATCAAGTTTATCTTAACCCCTTGTTGACCCAGACACATTTTTAGGAAAAAATACTTGTCTAATTATTTCTCATTTGAAGTGCTTTTTACCAATTTTGAAGTCAATAGGCTCATTAAATCATATTTCTCCATACAAACTTTTAACCCATGGTTGACCTATCAGATTTTGATTAAAAATAAAAGAAAAACACGTGCCAAATTATTTTCGATTTCAAGTGCTTTTACCAATTTTGAAGTCAATAGGCTCATTAAATCATTTTTTTCAATACAAACCTTTAACCCATGGTTGACTTATCAGATTTTGATTGGAAGAAATAAAAAACACGTGTCAAATTATTTTTGATTTCAAGTGCTTTTACCAATGTTGCAGTCAATAGGCTCATTAAATTATGTGTTTTCACAGTTTCTCTTAACTTTTAACCCATCGTTGACCTCGTCAGATTTTAATATTCGAAAAACGAAAAACACGTATCGAAATTGTAAAAAATAAAATTCTAAATTATTCCACATGTGAAGTATATTTACGAAGTTTGAAATCAAAAAGCCCAAACAATTTTGTTTTTCCATATCGCTAGGTTTTGATTCTCAAAAAAGTAAAAAATACGTGTCGAATTATTTTTCACTAAAAGTATTTTCACCAAGTTTGAATTCAATTGGCCCTTTTAACCAAACCCTTCTCCCTAACCAAACTTTTAACCCGTCGTCGACCACGTCAGACCAAGTCAAATAAATGAAAAACACGTAGAAAATTATTTTACATTTGAATTACTTTCATCAAGTATGAAGTTAAAAGGCGCAAAAAATCGTTTCTCTTCATACAAACTCTTAACCTTTGGTGACCCCGTTAGATTAGGATTTTCAAAAAAATTACAAACATGTGTGTAATTATTTTTGATTTCAAGTGATTTCAAGTTTGAATTCAAGTTTTTTTCGTAGTCTTCCCGTATATGAACCTTAACCCATTGTTGACTCCATTAAATTTTAGGTTTTAAAATTGAAATATACGTGTCGAACTATTTTTGATTTGGATTATTTTCACTATGTCTGAGATCAACAGACCCACTAAATCACGTTTCTACATACAACGCCTTAACCCTCAATCGCCCACCCTGAGTCCAGGGGACTCACTACGAACTTTGATAAGCTGGTGCAGGTTGTGTTTTTGTGTTTCGGTGTCCAACTTTCGTATACCTTCGTACAGGTTCGCACAGAATGCGAAGACGATCGGAAGTTAGCGCACTACAATTACAAGGCTGAGTTTTGGCATGGAGTGAGTCCCGGGGACTCAGGGTGGTGTTTTGTGTTACAAAAGTTGTACTTGTAGATATTTTTATTATCGTGTTAATTTAACTTTAGGATGCCAAAATGGCTACAAAACGTTCACGAATTGTGAGTGTTAACCCTCTGAGAAGTTTTGCTAATAACAATTTGCCTTAGTTGTGCCAAAAAGGTATGTGAGGTATGTGCACAACATATCGCTCCTTCGCTGCAAGAACGTCATAACTCAAAAAATTTTTTTTTCAGTTTATGGCAATCCTGTGTGTATCAGCATATGATCTTTTATCTGTCAAACCCACATTGTAAAATATTCAATACTTTGCTCACAAGACGACATGAAACATTTTTTGATACCTTGAACAGGCAATGGTCATTACAGGCAATGGTCAACTTTAAAATTGAATTTTCTCGGAATGATCTAGTTTTGAGTTATGACGTTCTTGCAGCGAAGGAGCGATATGTAATTCAACCTACTGCACGTTTTCTTATTTTATATAATGAAGTATTACTTTACGTTTTTTTCTGAATAGTTATTTTGTTTTTAAGTCATTTATGTAAAAAGAATTTTTTTTTGTTAATTTATTTATATGTTTTGTTTGCATAAAATGTTTAGTACATGTTTTTTAGAGTATTTTTTTTCTGTCCATAAAAAGGTGAATTTTTATTAGAGTTATGTAAAGATATGGAATGGTGTTTCTATTGAAAGACCCCATTTCTGTGCTGGTTGTATTTGACACGTTAATGCCATTTTTTAAAATGATTTTTATTGATTAATTTCCGACTCAACTGCGCATGTAAATAAGTTTTTGTCTCGTTTTATATTTTGTAATCAGCTGAGTTTTACACATTTATTGTTGAATGTTTCACACAATATTATTAATTTATATTAGAAATAGAGGACAATTTAAAACTTTAAAAATTAATTTCTGTCCTTACGTGATTGAATCAAAAATCTCTATTGTGGCCGCCCTGATTCAGCTGGTTAATGATTTGAACAGCGAGTCTAAAGTAAAACTTGACGCAAAGATTCAGATCACATCGCAGTCAACACCAAAATACAGAATCAAATCTTACTTTTCAGCGTTAACCTTCTCTGAGAAAACAGAGAGTTTGTCATAGAATATTTTCTGTGAAAAAGCGTCAAACTTGCCGTGCAAAATCGGCGGTTAGATAATGTCCTCAACCTGGCGTAGCTTTGATTTTCGAAGAACACACTGGGTCATATAGACCCATACTTCGACTTTAAGCGATACCACCTGATCCAAAACCGGGTTTTCCTGCGAATTTTTTTAACTCTTCTGCCTTGTTGCAGTCAAAATGACCCACTTTTCACAAAGTAGGCTTATAGGATTTTTTTTAATTAAATCAATTTGACCCAACAACAGAGTAGTTGGAGTATCTTTTCGAGCACTGCAGATATGTTAAGTATGTTACAAACTTCATAAATTGTTAAAACAATGTTTAAAGTACACTCAGAATATTTTTGTAAGTCCAAAAGTTAACCCATTAAGCCCTGAGCGTTGCGTTTGCGCAACGTTTGGGAATTTCGCTATATTAAGTAATTCATAAACACATAAGACTTGAAGATGGGTAGAATTGGATTAGAATTGATCGTTTTAGATTCTGCCATACTCAAATTTTAAAAATTATTTAAATATTCATACGTTTTTTTCGATCCAAAGTCAAAGGTTTTTTTTGGGGAATTTTTGAAATTCAATCAAAAATACTTATTCTTCAAACCTATCAAAATCCCTTAGTGGGCTGCATTTTGCAATGCTAAACTATTTAAAAATAAGTTTTGAAAATTTTTTTTTTTGATTTTTTAAACAAAAAATATGCTTTAAGTTTTGTGTTGCGCGAATGCAACGTTGGGCCTAAACACTGCCAATTTTCATACAACGCAACGCGTGAAAATGTCAAAATCCAAGCAGCTGATATTTTATTGGCACCATTTTATTTTCTGCAAATGTTTGATTTTGTTTATTTGTGTAATGTTTGCGAAAAACATGAATTTTTTGCTTGATTTTTTTTCTTGATTAGGTCAATGAATAAGATTGTGTAAAATTTTATGGAAATCGCACAAGCCTTTCTGGGGTCAGGATTTAAGGGGTTAAATATATTATCTGTGGAATTATAGGCTATCAAAAGTAAACAGGGTAGAATTGAGCCAGAGTTTTCACGATAATTGACAAAAAAGGTGTGTTCCCTGAGGGTTAAAAATACGAGGCTACTTGGTAACGAAAGATTTATTGTTCTATTTTGGTGGACTCTTAAATTGCTAAGACCTGGCACGATTAAAATTTGTTGAGGTTGGCTGTAGGCAGCGGCGATTCTATTACAAAATAAGCTTAGTATTCCAAGGTTAAGAGATATTCAACACAGTAGGGGCACAGTTTTCATTGAATTAAATTAACTTTGAAGACAATCACAAAGGTATTTCTAAAAAAAATGTTTCTTTTAACCCTTCGCTGCATTACATTGAATATATGTAATGTTTACTTTTTGTATGGTGATATGAAAGTCGCCGTGAACAGCTGATTAGTGCGTTGAGCTAGGTTCGACTCCCCATGGTAGCCAACACTAAAATATAAAAAAGATAAAACCGATTTTCCGCAAAACTTCTTTTATAAGAATACCTAAAATGACAACAAATTTGTTGTCTATGGAAATTAAATCATGCAATGAAGGGTTAAGTTACTTTCATATACTTCAGATTCAAATTTTCAAAAACAAAAATTAAAAAAAATTTAAAAAATATATTAATAGCATATATGCACAGTGGCGGGTCCAAGAAGATGTCTTAAGCGTTTAATATTGGATGTTGACTTGATTGCAGTGAAAAATCAAATACATATGTGCGCTCAGAACAGTAGCGGCTTAACCGGGGGGCGGTGGGGCGGACCGCCCCGGACCCCGGGCTGCGGGGGGCCCTTGTTTGTCACTTTTATCAATTGAAAGAGACACAGTATCGAAACTTGACTTTGAAATTGCAATAACAAATTTAGTTCAATAAAAGCAAGATAACATCCATTTCTAAACTACTCGACGCGAAAAATGCACCTAAAAATAAAAGTGTTTTCTAGACTGGAACTTTGAAATGGAATAAAATTTAGATGTATGAATCTACAGACTGAAATCCAAATCATGTATGTTTTCCCTACCTGACATATTTTGGTCCTGAAACCTCAAAATTGAAAATTTAGTTAAAAGGATGTCTTTCATTTGATACCCATATTTCCATTAGACTGAAAATATTTAAAAAATATATATTTAACATAACATAACATATATTTAAAAAAATATTTGAAATGTGTATGTCCTTAAAATTTTAAAGTTTTTTAAAAAGGGCTTTGGGACAGAAAATGAAAAACTGACTATGCCAGACTACTATAAATGATCTCTAGTTTCACGTCTATATCCAAATTTGGATGGGTCTCGGCAAAAAAATAAAATTTGTTCGCACAGTGTAATAAATGTAAAGTTGGTGTTTTTACTCACTGCATCATAACTTTGTCATTTTTCTTTCAATTCTATTGATGTTAGGCTTAATATTTGCTGAAGTAATATATTTGCTCAAAAAATATATAATAATATATCTTTCATCTTAGATTTTAAAACTAGGGAATATCATTTTTTTTATCCATAAAAAAAATATTCGAAAATTTATGATTTTTTGATCGAAAAATTCCCTTTGTTACAACTTTCCTTTGGGGAAGTTACTTGTCAGTATCCAATCTCATCTGATTTGAACAATCTACATATCACTAAAAAGGCTAAGGTTCTTCTTCTTGAACGACGTACAGCTCGTGTTAATCGGATAATTCTTTCAGGAGATATGTGCTCATAACTGAAACAACAGGAAAAAACTCGTTTTTCGAAGATTTTTTGAAAACGCTTCTTAAAATTTTTTTTTAATTTTCAGTTTCGTGTTCAGCGGCCAAAGTTAGTCTATAAAACACTTTATCTATGCACGCGATTGGCCCATTTTTTGTCGAGTAGTGTAATGGTGCACTGATCGCAAAACAATCTAATCCTTCTGCTCGGGTTGCTTAAAATAATGGCCAGATCGTAGTAACTAAGCAAGATTTTCTGGTTTTTTTTTTAGTTTTAAGATGGCTTTTTGAAATGACGAGTTTGCTCTCCCAAAAGTTTTCCTAATTTCACGAAAGTTTTTATCAAATTTGCAAAGATTTAGTAAGATTATCCTTTTATCCATTTTTCATTTTTTCTCTGGGATTCTATTGCTTTTTATAACATTTCAAGCACATATACGTTTCAAAATAATTTGTCCCTTTACTGTCCATTTACTGTTCAATGGAATACAAATTTTCAAAAAAAAATTTAAAAGCATAACCGGAAATTCCAGTGATTAGTTTTGTACGCAAACTTATTCTGCACCGACTGTGGGGGCCCCTCAGCCGTCGCCGCCCCGGGCCCCCGAGCACCTTAAGCCGCCACTGGCTCAGAACGAGTTTTATTTAAGGAATGAACAAATGTATGAAGTCAAATTTCAAACATATAAATTCACTGTCAAAGGGAAATCGAACAGTACATATATATAGTGAAAGTATATACAGTATTTTTGTTATCTCAACATTTAAACTCTTCCAAATACTTGTTTCTTACAAATACTTTTTGGCCAAATACGGTTTCAAAGAGTAGTTCGAAGAGTTTCGAAGAGAGAGGGTTCGAAAAATGTGTACGGAACCAACAAATGAAATCCGCTGAGCGCTACTGTATCTACTTATTTATGTATAAAATTATAAATTATAATTTTATAATAAAATTATAAAATTATAATATTCTTGTACCAATGACCTCGCTGCCTCGTTGATTTCCCTCGCCTTTCTGTAGTTTTTAAACAACTGTCCCAGAAGTCACGCAGTGGGGCGTTTAGCCAGCCATTAGCTTCAACTTATGTGCATATGCCAGTATTAATTTCCTATTTACAAGCATGTATATAATTTTTTTTCTCATGACTCATTACGCAATTGAGTCGACGTGGCTCGAACTGTAGACAACTACAATGCTTTATTATATTTTCAATTTTATTTTTATGAAACTAGTAAGAAGTGCGCGCAATTGCAACAAGAATTAATTGACATCTCTTCTTACCGCTGGTCCTTTTGAGCCAGTCACAGCGATCCGAATCACTTTTCACTTCCTGTTGTTGGTTGAGTGCAGCTTTCGAATTGCGAAAAATGTCTGCGATAATGCACCGCTAAACGGCAACTTGACGCGTTGCCTGTCGGCCAACGAATAGCTGCCGACGTGTAGTATGCGAAATGGTTGCGAGAATTTCCGGCGGAAACACGAAATGCGCGCACACGCACACAAGCAAACGAAACAGTGGCACACACACAAACGAACTCACTCAGCTGTCGGCGCACTTTTGCATTAGCGCCGAATGCAGTCAAATTACTTAATAACTTCAAAAATAATAACAATTACAACGCGGCGCGGCGCGGCGTTGCGTTGTGGTGCGATGCGCTGTCCGCACTTTGTTGGTGTTGGTGTGCTGCGCAATAAAAGCAATTCTGCTATCAACAGACAGCAGCAGCAACAGCAATGGCAACAAACACAACAAAATAATTGTTCCAACAATAACAATGGCGCATATCAAAGCAATGCATCGGAAAGTACACAAAGATGGAAAAAGATAGGCGGCCGAATTGAAATGCGCCAAACCAAAGTTCCAAGCTAAACTCGAACCGAACTGAACCGGAGCAGACTGCACGTCAACGCGCTTCACGCTACATGTAGCGATACGTCGACCGCGTAAAAGTCGTCCGGCAACTATGTCGACCATTCGAGACAGCGGCCGTCACCAGCCGGCGTGGCGAGGCGTCGCCGGTGGGTGGCGTGTGCGGCTACATGCAGTTCGGCGTATACGTAGCCGCATTTCGGAAAGGACACGTCAGTCAGCGCAACTCAGCTCAGCTCAGCTCAGCTCACTCGCCATTTGGCGACAGCCACAAATAGCTACGAATCGAAATAGAAAAAGCAACAACACAGCACTGCAGCCAACACTTGTCCTTTGGTTGGTGTTATTTTTGTAACAACAATCAGCAATCGTCGAGAATCAACACGTCGCGTCGGCACGCATGTCCGGCACAGCACTTAAAGCGCAACGGTTTTAGTTGAATTTTGCATTGCGGCACAGTGTGAATATTGTTGGAAGGTTTTTGTATTTCATGATATGTATTTCATATTTCAATTTTTAATTAACTAAGCATTTAATTAAATTTTCGTGAGTTTGTAAACTTTTTCAAAAGGGTGTTTTTCTATTAAGAAAACTGATTAAAGTTTGGAATTGGTCTGAGAGAAGTTCACGCAGCGAGTGAAGAGACTGTCACGACAGTCCAATTATAAGACTAACGCCTCTTTGGAATGCACTATGCTTTGTTTCTGACATTATACATATGGATTAGGGGTTGGAATCCCGGGATCCCGAATCTCGAAATCCCGAGAAATTTCAGTCCCAAAAAATCCCCTTACTCACAAAATGCGATTCCGGCATAGAAACATAAAAATAGCTTACTTTTTGCTTTTGTCACCTTAATGTTTGATTTAGGCTCAGACATTATCTCATTATCTTATTCGATTCATTCAAAGCTCTGTGTACTGGTGAATTTTTCAAGTAATTATTGCGACATGTCTCTAAATTAAACAGTGTTGACTGCCGAAGCACTCTTGGCCGGACATTGCCATTTATAGAGTTCAGTAGTAATGTGCAATCAACTCTTCCAGCCCCAATCAACTCTCACAATGCCCGTGACAAAAATACTCGACAGGATAGTTCTTCTGTTCTTCAAAGACATCAAATTAATTAACTTGCACCGAGACTCATGAGATGGCACGGGATCATCAACTTTAAGCGAACGATGTGCAAAACGAATAAATTATTTTTGAATGCGTTCCAAGCGCAAACAATACGGAGAGTAGAATGGGTTCCACATTAATGACCCATATTCCAGCTTAGAGCGTAATCTCTATACATACATATATGTTAATTGTTTGTCCTGACTGACTAAATCATCATCGCCCATCCCAAACCGCTGAAGCATGAAATTTAAACTGTAGGTACATCTTGAAAAATGAACCTCTGCTAAGATGGGATTTTTTGAAATTCGGGGTCCAAAAAGACAAAACACGGGTTAACCCATTGCTGCCTAATGGGTAAAATTTTACCCATGAAAATTGATTTTTTAAAAAAATCACAAAAAAGTCAATCTTTGAGATCTCTCAAAACCATTGATGGGATAGTTAGGGTAAAAATGGAACTACCTTAACCTAGTGAAGGTCACCCTAAAATTTCGCCATCTAGCTAGAGTTACCAGACTCCAAAAACGAAACGTAGTGGCCTTAGAACTTCAAAAAAATCTGCCTCCTAACTCACCTGTAAAAAATACAACTTTTGTTCACGTGTTTAGCTGATCACTTCACAAAGTATGGAAAAAAGTTACCATTGTTGCGTAATGTAATGTAAATTTTATCAAAATCGTATGGGCGGAACTGGTACCCCGCAGCAATGGGTTAAGATGTTGTATGAAGAAACGCAATTTCAAATTTGGTGAAAACACTTCAAATAAAAAAATAATTCCACACGTATTTTTTATTTTTTCGAAAATCAAAATTTAACGAGGTCAACAATGGATTAAGTTTCATATACGGGAAGACTACGAAAAACCCATGAACCGATGGGCCTATTGATCTCAAAGTTTGTGCAAACACTTGAAATCAAAAATAATTTGACACGTGTTCTCATTTTCTTGAAAATTAAAACCTAAAGGGGTGAACCAAGGGTTAAAAGTTTGTATGAAGAAACATGATTTTTACGCCTTTTGACTTCAAACTTGGTGAAAGTACTCTTAGTGAGAAATAACTCGAAACATGTTTTCTATTTTTTCGAAAATCAAAATCTAACGAGGTCAACAACGGGTATAAAGTTTGTATGGAGAAACAAGATTTTACGGGCCGTTTGACTTCAAACTTCGTGAAAGCACTTAACATGCGAAATAATTCGATACGTGTTTTTCACTTTTTTGAAAATTGAATTCTGACGGGGTCAACGATGGGTTAAGAGATTGTATGGAGAAACAAGATTTTATGGGCCTTTTGACTTCAAACTTGGTGACGGGTTTTTAATTTTTTCGAAAATAAAGCTTTGACGGGGACAACGTGACTTAATGCGCCAATTGATGACACGTGATCAAGGAGATTTTGGGTTTTAACATACTTACTTTTTAAGAAAATTCTATATACATTTTCAAGGTTATAAAGGTTTAAAATTTTCAAAGGACCTTTCTCATATCTTTTTTTTACAAATAGATAAAAAATCAATTTTATTTAAATTCTTGAGCCTTTCCTCTTTCATTCAACGAGGATATGTATTTTTTATATTTTTTTGTACTTTTATACCCTTCAAAATTTTCAAGTCCTTTTAAAAGGACCAAGGATGTAGAAATGAAAAACTGAGTACGCAGTATTACTATATTTGGTCTCTGGTTTCACGCACATATGGATTTTCCCCGGTGTGAAAAATGCTGTCGCACGGTGAAATATGCAAACAACACATTTACTGATATTTAGAGGAAGGTTGTTATCTCTACATCAATCATAAACCGAATTTATATCAGATTGCAGTCTCAAAGCATCCAACTGATCTTTAATCTCTAGAAAAATTTTTATATCATTGGCGTACAGCAGACATTGAAAGTTGCTAACACAATTGGATATATCATAACTGAACAAAATGAACAATAAAGGGCCCAACACACTGCTTTGGGCAACACCGGACTGACTGACACCGGCCTTGACTGAAAATTTTCGACCGTAACAACACTTATCCGGTTATTAAGACAAACCAAACCTAAACCATGTTAAAATTGTTGAATGAAATCCGAAATTGGCCAGTCAATTTCATGATCAAGACCGAAATCGAAATCTTGTCGAATTAATCCAAATATGAATGAATTTCCAAATCTAGAGTTTAGTTGGTTAACTGTTTTTCGTGAAATATAGTTAAACGATTTGTGCAGGGATGTATATGTAGTTAGCAGATCAAAAGGATCAAATGACATGGCAAAAAAACATGAAAGAAGACCAAAAAGGTAGAAAACTAATAAATTAGAGGAATATACTTTGGTATGGGACATACTGCAGTTCGATTTTCCAATATATCAAAGTTAACTTGAAATTAATAGAAATAATTGAGTAGATTTCGTTGATAACCAAATCAAATGTTGTGCATGCAATATTACATGAGTGCAGCGCGGAGTAAACACCCACATACCTAAATGTATTTTTAAGCAGTTCAGTGCCCTTCTGGCATTAACGTAAATACGTAATTTGCAATAATTACTTAATTACTATTCTCAACTTGTTTCAATCGAACGTAATTTTATGTATTTTGTTTGAGGTTCCATTCAAATGACACATTTCCAGAGGTTGAGAAGCTATACTGAAATTCGTCTCAAAGACAGGACTTGCAGATATATGTAAATACTTTACCCCTCAATAATAATTAATATTGTGTTACCTTGTCCATCAAAAGTCAATTTCTTACACGATAAAGCTGATAAAGCTTGAAATTAGAGCCCGACACAAGTGACATTTTGGCCGAAGCCGATTAAGTCTGCAAGACTTACATTCGCCTAAAACCGAAGCTGAAGGTGAATAACTTAAAAATAATATCAAAGTAAATGGAATTTATTTTTCATTTTGTGAAAAATAACTGCAATAATTGCAAGCTGCTTGGCCGAATGTGATTGAAGCCGAAGCCGATTTATTGGTCATACTTTACTTAAAACTATAAAACCTATGTATTGAGTAGGTGAGAAATAGTCAAACTTTTAAAATGATAGGAAGAAGCGAGAGTAGAACACATTTTTAGTACAAAAGCAGTACAAAAAAATTAATGGAAAAAAGCTTAAAGAAAATGTGAATTAAATCACAATAATAAAAAAAGGGAAAATATTGTTTAGTGTCATGCGGAGTTTTAATCTCTCTGGGACCTTATTAAAAGGGTTCTACAGTTTTACTCGCGGGCAAAATAAAGATTGGGAGCTTTTGATAAGTCAGTTATATGAACGCTCAGAATTTGACACTGACTGACAGACTGGCAGATTGTCATTCATGAGGGTCAGAGTGAGGTTTTAGCTGCCATCTTTGATAAAGCACGGAGCAAGAATTGTTTTGGTGAGTCGAGTTCCGTCGAGTTAAACTCAATCAGGCACTTTGGCAGATCCCGATACATACTCGCTTTCGGAATCCATTCCAGAGTTTACAAAACCCAGTAATTTGTTTTTCTGTTAGTCTACATTCAATAATTGTTCTTAATTGTGCCTGCTAAAAGTCATTTATTTTTACGCTGTGAGGCCTGCGGACGAACAACTTTTCTCCTAAATCTCGGCTGAAAGGTGTGCCCTGTCGACGTTTTGTGCCAAAAATCAAATCGATTAAGTAGAGTCAAACACAGTATTCGAATTGAAACGGACCGGCTAGTCGCGATGCGCTGATTTGTTGTGGTGTGTATGCTAGTGACATATTCAAGTCGACTGGTAGCTGTTGGATACCAACTCACGTGACGTCACTAGTTAGCACAGTTTTCACTTTCACTGTGAAGTCAACGCTGACGTGTCGTGTGGGTGTTTGGCGGTTGGGCTGACCAATGCCAATCGTAGTCAACATTTGAGCTTTGCTGCCGGCCTCTGCTCGGAGTAGGGGTTGCATTGGGTTTTGTTTTGTTGTTTTTTTTGTAGTGTTCAATGACCACGTCAGTCGTTTTGTTGTTTGTCTGGCTGGCAATTGCTTTCGTATTTAATTGCTGCACTGTTGGTCAGTTACGGGTTGTAACGATTATCGAGCCAACTTTACAACAAACTTATTAAAATTGCATTTTCTTTAATTGAAAATTGTGATTGGTGTAGGAGTTGTCTGAACTTAATGCCAACTGTGGTTAAACCTTAACCCTTAGCCACAGTCGTACGTAGTCGTTTGTCCGTGTCAATGACTTGTTTAATACATTTGTGTTGTGAAAATTGATTTAGAAGTGGCAGTATAACATATCTAGATTCAAAATGAATCGCATTGGGCACAGTTAGAGCAAAAGGCGCTTTCAGTACTTAAAGGTGGAGTTACAGACCATCCAGTATATGCGTTATGCATTGAATGCAGTACTTGCGGTACATGCATTTCGTACATTGAAGTTACACATCGTGCATTTTGTGCGACATGTTTATGTTTCTAATCAGTTGATTGAAGTTTGAATTGAAATTTTTCCTTTCGATTTGTGATTTTGTTGAGTGTGAAAAATAAAAAATTTTGAAAAATGGAGGAAGAAATCGAAATTTTCAAAGAATTTATTGTATCAATCAGCTGATCTGTTTGTGCGACGGACGTAATGCAAACAAAAGTAGAAAGTTGCTCAACTTTTTCCATCGTATCCGACAATCCATCATATGCGTTGCGCTAAGTAACTTGTTTCATACAGCTGCACTGATTCTACTTTTTTGACAAATGCACAGAATGGAATAACGTATATACTGGATGGTCTGTAACTTCACCTTAAGCGTGCAGCGTGCATGGTGAACGAAAGGAGAATCTCCGATGTAAGACCCAAGCAAAAGTTCTATTACCGTTTGGTGTATCATTAAATGAGGTAGATGCGCCCAAAGCAGTGGCGTCCTACCTACAAAGCAATTAGAACCTAGTAAGACAAGCGCGGAAGCAGTTGCTCATCTTGAAAAAGATGAATGTTCAAGAATTTCTCGATGAAGTGAAAGCCTACCAAGTGAATGTAACCCAAGTGGTTTTGCAATCCATTCGCCAAAAGTAACTAAGAAACAAGTGAACGCACATATTAAGGCAGCTTAATGTTTTGTAAATTTTCACATAAGTCGCAATTTAATCAGATTTTATTAAACACCAGAGTGCTGTATTTGTTTCATACATTCACTAAACAAATTCAAAAACTAATTTAACGTCCCTTCTTCAGCCGTCATACAGCGCCATCTATGGCCAAAGAGAACTGCAACAACTCAACAGCTGTTTGTTTGCCACTATCCAACTAGGCAGCACTGGCCACTAACAACAGCTGATATATTGTGCTGTGCATTGTTTTCTGCTCCAAGTGAATATTGTTATACAAATAAATAGCAGTAATACATAAATATTTAAATACGAATCTCTTCACATGGATAAATTGACAACAATTAGCGCCACACTTTTTCTGGCTGCCGATGTCTTTGCCATTGTCAGCTTGGCCATGCCCGACTGGATAGTGACCGAGGAGGCGGGTAAGCAACTGCAAATCGACCAACTCCCAAATTCACTTATCACTATTTCCTTTTTGTTTCTTCCTAATTTATCTTGCGCTCAGGCGACATACGTCTTGGACTGATGTGGACCTGCATGACACTGTATAATCGCTCGCAAGTCTGCTACACGCCCGAATTGCAACCTGAATGGCTGGTAGCGCTGGTGTGCATCTTCATTGGCTGCATCTGCATTACCACCACAGTGATACTGTTGGCATCGAGCAGCTGGGATCGCAATGTTATACCGTATGCGCGCTGGGTGGGCTTTACTGCAATGGTGCTGTTCTGCATGGCCGCAGTGGTCTTTCCGCTGGGCTTTCATATCGAAGAGATAGGCGGTCAGGCGTATCAGTTGCCCAACACCTATAAAATTGGCATTTCATATATACTGTTTGTGCTGGCGCTTTGGATTACAGTGGTGTCCGAACTGTTTGCGGGCAAAGTGTGTTTGCCGCATTTTTAAATGCTGCACATTTGGGCAGCATGCGGTTTATAATTTCTTCCTGGAACAATTGTGGAGCGGGAATGCCACATTGGGGACCGCTTGAAAAAGCCATTGAAACAGCCATTCGGTTAAGTTATAGTCAAGTTTTAAGTGTAAAGTCTGAGCATTGTTTTGAAAGTTTGTTTATTTTTTCAATCAAGTTGTTTTTGAGAATCTCTTGTTTTCGAATAATTTTATTTTTGTATGAAAACTGTTTATTTGCTTCAAGCTGAGGACGTCATATCTCTATAATGACTTTTTGGCGTGTGTAGTTTGTCCAGTGAACCATATATCTTATATTGCTCGTTTTATAGGGCTCTCGCATTTTACGATGTATAGTGTGAAGTTTATATTATCCAATGCAAATTCCGTTTATAGATAAATTTTTTCTTAGTCTTTAGCTTTAGGCCTATTTTGGTTTTATTACTTATGGATTTTCTGAATTATTCCTTTAATGCTCTAAGTCACCCAAGGGCACTTGGGCTTTGACATTTTCTCATCTCAGCTCAAAATATATGTACATCTAGGTATAAACTATACAAACATGTGAATGTATATTCACATACAGAGAAAACTGTATTTCAGTGCAATACTTTAAAATAGTTTAAGTGAATTTTGTTATGTACATATCCAGAATAAGTAACGGTGTTACGGTATACAAAGTATTAGTATTAAATGTAGGTTAATTTTAATATTGTTCAATAAATAAATGAAACAATTCAATATACCAAAACACATTTTGAATTGCATTCAACATTCTACAAGGTAACGAATTTGGTTAGAAATTATTGGAAAACAAATAATATATCAGGCTCAATGGTATTACTATTATAATTATATATATAATTATAATTATTATTATTATTGTCGAAAATGTCGATAAAATCCATCATGTAAGCATTGTTTCGATTGTCCAGAACAATTTGGAAACACTTGAATAAGATTGGATGCAAAAAGAAGCTCTAAACCAAACTTCCGTATGCGAATCGGAACCAAATCGACTAATTTCTAAAGCGGAGGGTGACTGGTAATGAAAAGTGAAACACAAAGTCAAGTAAAAACGTTCGTGGTCGAATAGCAGTGAGCTAATTCAGGATTCGAGAGATTGGTAGGGAATCATCAACTATGAGCTGCTCCCCTACGGCCAAACCCTTAATTCGGGCTTGTACTATCAAATACTGAATTATTTAAAGGAATCAATTGCACAGAGCGGACAGTTTTGGCTAATAGCAGAGGAATTGTGTTCCATCAGAACACTTTCGGGGCACTTTCACCAAATTTGGAGTCAATAGGCTCATAATCTCATGCGTTCTTTTACAGTTTCTCCACACAAACCCATTGTTGAATCGGCCAAATTTTGATTCAAAAACACTGAGAAACATGTGTAGAATTATTCCTCGTTTGAAGTGCTGAAGGCCTGCTGAAGTCTGAAGTCGAAAAGCCCATTAAATAATTTTTCTCCATACAAAGTTTGAAGTCAAAAACCCCCTTTAACTTTTGGTTTAATTCGTTAGATTTGTATTTTCAAAAAAATCATGTTCAATCATTTTTCCCATACAAATTTCTTACCCATCGCTAAGCCATCGGATTTTGATTAAAAATTGAAAAACACGTTTCTAATTACACAGTACAACAATTTTAAACTTTTTGTGTGTCATTAATCATAAAAATTGTTTATTGTATTAAGAGGGGACTTCTTGTTTGGAGACCACCTGAACAATTTTTCAATGGAAAATATTTATTTTTTTAATATTCAACATTTTTCTCAACATCTGAAGCAGAGCTAGCAATTTATGAAAAAAGTATTTATTGAAGGTTTCGTGTTTAAGGCTTTTTATTTTTTTGGGGGAAGTTTTGAGAAAGTTTTGGTGTTTGAAGACCTCCTCTATTTTTTAATGGGGAATATTTTCCCAAAAGACAATATGGTATTTTTTTCAATATTTTACTCAATACAAGCTTTTTATGCAAACATTTTTCCGAAAAACATGAAAAAGGGTGGTAAGGAAAGGGGGAGGGTGGTTCATGTGTGCACAAAAAATATTCACACTTTTAATGCAAACAACTTTGTCTTAGACTTCAAAGCTCTAGCTCTCTTTTTATACTTTCCGTCTAAAAGTCTATAGGCACCTTTTAACCTTTATGTGCAAATTACAAAAAACTCAGACGTGCTGGACTATTACTTTGTTCAACAAAAATGATCAGTATGACGTCCTCTTTCAGAAATATACGGTCGTTACTGTGTTGCAGAAATGCTGTTGTACAGTGTTATTTTTGAATTCAAGTGTTTTCACTAACTTTGAAGTCAATAGGCCTATTGGATCATGTTTTTTCGTTGTTAACTCATTGTTGACCTCGTTAAATTTGGATTTTTGTAAAATTGGAAAATACCTGACGAATTATGTTTGATTTGAAACATTTTCACAAACTTTGAAATCAATAGGTCTATTAAATTAAATTTTTTTATACAACACCTTAACCCTTTCAATACTACAGGGATATATAAGTCCCAAATAATGCTCAAAAATTACTGGTGCGAAAAGTATTCGCTTTCAAAGTGCTGGGATGGGACTAAACAGTAGTCTGTAGTCAGTACTTCACAACACGTGTTTTGGTTAGCATAACCTAACTAATTCATACTTGGTATACGTTCAGACGTGTAAGCGTGCTCTTTGTGCATAAAAAAAAAATCTGAAATTATGTAAACATGTTCTTTTTCGTATTTACAGCACATTTAGTTCAAATAATATATACAGAAATATCTTCACTGGCCAAAAGTCGTATTGAAAGGGTTAACCAATGCTTGGGCCCTTTAGACCCCGAATTTCGAAAAATCCCGTCTTAGTGGAGGTTCATTTTCAAGATGTATCTACAGTTAAAATATCATGTTTGTAACTTTAGCAGTTTGAGATGGGCGATGATGAATCAGTCACTCAGTCAGTCAGTCAGGACAAACAATTATATGTATTATATAGATTATATTTTTACCTGATTATGTTAAATTTTGTAACCGACCTCGACCGTTCCATTGACTTAATGCACTGGTTCACAAGTTCTTGAATCCCTCAACTAGATAAATACATAGATAGATTAAAAAAGGGGATATTTGCACTGAGACCAGAGATGATCTATTGTGTGCCCTACAATTTTAGAGAACGTCACCTAATCCCGCCGACCTATTGAAGCATAGTAACTCACGTGGGAGAAGGTGTTTGACGTTCTCTTCTGCAAGCCAGTACTGGCCCAGGTGTTGCCTATTATTGCGACATGCCACATCGCAATGCAGTGTGACGTGCTCAGGAGTCTCTTCTGCTGTTTCGCAGAGTCTACAGGCACCTCAAGTAAAGATATTAAAAAAAATTATACAAGTAAAAGAATTTTTTTGGACTTTCTTTTTTTTATATCTACAATTTTTTTTATATCTCATACAAACCATTTATTTGCCGCTTTGGAAAGAAAGTCAGTACACACAAGCAAACTCAACTCGACATTTTCGCTCACGCCATTTAAAAGTATTTAATAAAAATATATCGATTTTTTATTCAAACTTTCAGTTTACTTAAAAAACATTACAATACATTACAAGTAAAATAGAGGATATGAAATGTGACTAATGTTTTGGTTGGTTGTTGTTATTAAATTTGCTTACTTAAAATTATCACTAGACAAGCGGCGAACAACAAAACGCGAATCTAATGCAAATCAAGTGCGCGAATGGTGGAGCAAGCAAACACTTGCAAGCCTTTTGCTACAATTTTAATGATAATTATAATTAATTTAGTGTTTGCATAAAACGTTTAACAATCTCGGAGGTATTGCGCGACAGACAAAGGTGGTACTCGAAGAGGAGTTAAGTGTTGTTGAGTTGAGTTGGGTGGGTAAGAGTCCAAAAGCGGACGTCAAGAGCGGATATTCACTTCCGCACGTGGCGCGGGCCAAGTGAAGTGTTTAACTATTTAACAAAGTGTCTTTGCGCAAGAGCCGACGGCACTGTTAGTTGCTGCCGGACTCTGTAAGCATTGTGGGTGGGATGGTGGGAGCATTTAGCGTTTAGTACAACCTTAAGCTGGACACAGAGAGTAGCACTTGTAGTGTATGCTATGCACAAAGTATTCACTTTAACTTTAAGTTTAAAGGTCTTTTGCCACCTGTATACATATACATACATACATGTATGTAGGATAACTGGATATCAGAATATTGTGTACTTGTATACATTCAAGGACTCCTTGTTCTGTGCTTTGCAATGTGTGTTTTTATGTATAAGTGCGTATTTGCATTTGATAAACATTCACTGAACATTTCTTTGCTTAGCTTATTCATTGATTTCCTACAATATTCAATTGATATTTTACATTTTAATTTGATTTATTTGTTTCAAAATTTCATTGTGGTATTTGCGCTAACTCGAAGCTTTTACCTTAATTTGTAATGTGTTTGCTATTAAATGTTATTAAAGTGTGGGCAGAAATGCCAACGGCAGCATGCAAAATGCCCAAATACAAAAACAAAACAAAAAAGTAAAACGACGAAGAAGATTGACACTGTTGGCCCACTCGAAAGGCGGCGCTTCCATTCGACGACAGCCATATGCTGCGCAGCAGGCAAAACGCTCAGCCATATTGACGACCTCAAACACTCGAATGCGATACCAACACTCGAACAAAAATGATTAGAAAAACAAATGTGAAAATATGAAATGTGCAGAAAGAAAATATGCAAAATTTTTGAGGCATCTAGCTGCATTGAATGGTTAGGTTTGGCCTAGATGGGTCAGTGTGATGTAAAGGCAGTTCAGCCAGGTCTCAGAAATCATTGAAGAAATAGCTATCCAAGTGTAGTTTGTGTTTGTTAGCGAGCAAAAGACAGTTGCACAGAAGAGGTACAACGGTTTCTGGCTCTTCGCGTCCCGTTTGGACTAAATTAGTTTCATAAACGTGTGTCATACACTGTGATCTGTTAGATTGTAATTCGCTGATGGTTCATAAGACAATCTGATCTGATCTAAACAACCACTGTCGAACCGATATGTCGATGTCTATTAAAAGCATCCCCCAATGGGTCCGAGATGCCTCCAAGTGTTTGATTTTTGTTTGTTGAATGTCCTAGTCAAGTAATAAGCAAGCTACCTATCTTATTTATCATGTCTTAACTGCTGGGCCCTTTGAAGACTGAATTTCTCAACTTTTGATTGTTTGTTCAGAGAAATGTTTGCAGAATTGAATGCTTTTCTTGTTTATATGTGCCTTCAGTATGCTTTTACTAAGTATTATAGTTTGGAATCAAAGCCCTCGAAAATATTTAGAATTAGTTCGATTAAAACTTAACCCTTCAACTGACCAAGAACTAAATAAAAACCGCATATTTGTTTAGGATAAATTTTAGCTTCAAGTAGATCGTTACAATTGTTGCTTCTGTAACTGAAAGCATTGCTATAAACATAAAAAATGTAATAAAATAGTATTTGCTGTACATTTGAGATAATTTTTAGCTTTCAAAGCTTCCAGTAGTATTGTTGATTTTGCAAATGAAAACATGTTTATAAACCTAAAAATTTAATAAATTGTATTGTATTAAATTGAATTGAATATTGAATTGTACTTGTTGTACGTTTTGGATAATGTTTTTAATTTTTTAGCCTTCAAAGCTTCGAAGAAAGCATTACTATTGTTACTATTACAATTGAAAGCATCGTTATAAACCTAAAAATAAAAATTTTACTTTTGGAGTATTTTTAAATTAAGTGCTAAGTGCCTTGAGGCACTCTTACCGGGTAGAGGCTGAAGTTTCTTTTTGAAAAAAATAACTAAATTAAAGTTGTAATATGAAATCAAAAAGTTTAAATCAAGTTTTTCTTACTTGCCACACTTTTAGGCATCACAATTGGGCCACAAAGGTCTTCAAGGGTACTTGGCGATGTTCAACTTATCCAAATGTGTATTTGATAATCAAGCGGCCACAGGCCAGCATAAAACTGCACTTTAACACGTTTTTGTTCATTTTAACTAGTTTTGAGATTTAGTTTGCCTTTTAAACTTGTTTGTTTCATTCTTTTCTGCACACTTAACTACACATTATTAATTTCATTTATTTGTTTTCAATGTGAATCTAAACCACTCACTTCACTTAATTTCTTCGCTTTACTTTGCAATGTCTGTAACCTTTTTTTACTTGAGTGTAGCTCAGAATTCGCAAACTTTTTTATTTGCCCAAACTTGAGAAAACATTAATTGCCTATCAACTTTTGCTGTTAGGCGCAGCATCCGGCCGACGTCTACCGCCTGGGAACCGAGTTTTGGCTCTCGCTCACAGCTGACGGGTTAAATTTAAATGCTTTTTCGCTGCTGCCGTTGGCGTTTCGGCTCAACATGGCAAATGAATACAAGAATGAATGAATTTTTTATGAACATTAATTAACAAAAAATAAAAGAAAAAGAAAATAAGTTGAGCTGAGAGCTGAAAAAATGCAATATAACTTTCAATTTTATCCTCAAACTAATTACATTTTTAACACAAATCGTGCCTAAATGATTTTCGTTCATTCTTTCTTTCATGGGTAGACTGCATAACTTGTGTGTGAATTTGACATGTTTTTGGTTTAATTATGCAAGTTTGAATTTAGCTAATGCTAAGCTAATTTTAGGCTAATTACTTTGCAAGCGTTTACATTTTTTCTTAGCGTTTCTTGCTAACTTTGCGCTTAATTTGTAATTTGCAATTTGCATACAACAGAATTGAACATTTAACATAACTTAGAATTGCATTATTATGGCTTAATGTTTATTGTAGTTAGTGTAATATGCAGCTGTTTATGTGTGCGTGTGTGTTTGTGTGTGTATGTACGAGTATGTTGTGTGTGTGATGGGTGTGGCTGTTGCTGCTTGACTTAAATTTTTCCATCGAATGGTGTCTTTACAAAGTAAGTGACTAGATTGCCTTTGCCCTTGACGTAGGTGAGGCCGCGGCATTCGCATTCATAGCCGGCGGCCATTAAAATCTTTGCCGTATTCTCCGTGGTCTGTGTGGGCGGCATTGAACAAAATATGTAAAAGAAAACCAGAACAAAATCAAAATTAATGCACACAAAAATGGCATGAATCGAGCGAATTTCGCTACGCACCTGCAGTCGGCCCATTACGCCGCACGAGTCCATACGTGAGGCCACATTCACCGTATTGCTCCAGATGTCATATTGCGGCTTTTGTGCGCCTATCACGCCGGCTATCACCGGCCCGTGATTGAGGCCGATGCGCAGTCGGAATCTTTGAAATGACTCTCGATTAATTGAATCCAATATTGACATCAAAGCGATGGCAAACTCCACCAGAATGGTGACATTGTGCTCCTCGGTGCGCTTTTCGTCCTGTGTGTTTGTGGCGTGTGGGCAAATGTCCAAATGGCGTGGTTCCAATTTCAGCCGGCCGTCAGTCAGCGGGGCGTTAAATCAACACCAACAACAACGAGAACAGCAACAGCACCCAAAGGTATCGTGCGGCGCGTCCATTTGGTTGCGGAAACAGCCGTTAAACACAACGGAAATGAATATAAAAAACAGCAGCGCAGCGGCATCGGCCAGCAAGTGCCAGCGGGTATTGAAAGAGAGAAAGAGAAACGAAGAAAGAGGAAACAGAACAAACGAAATGGTTCAAGTTGAGTCGCTTCAAACGGTGCGCATAAACTGTAATTGAGCGCGGTTATCCCCTCTAATTCAATTTATGGCTTTGTGGTATTGACTATTGCTTAGTTCGTTAAGATAGGTTAGCTGCGCTTCAAATATGTTAGGCTAGGTTTGATAAGATTGGGTATAAAGTTAGCTTGAGGTAACTTAAAACAATATTGAGGGAAAATTTTGCAAAAATAAACGATTTAAACTTTAATCCTTTTTTGTAAGGAGTTGAAAGTTAGATGGCAAGTATTTTTGACATGTGAGGTTAGGAAAGGCTGTATTAAGCAAAGGTAAGACTAAGCTGAGCTTAAGCTGGTAGTTGATTAGCTTGAGGCGACTTCAAACTAGATTAAGGTAAGCTTATGTTTTAAAATATATGAAATCCAATAAGTTTAATTAGTATTAGATATGTTAGGTTAGGTTGCACTGCAATAAACCTCAAATACTCTTTTAAAAGAAGTTCTAAGTTTCAACTGGAAAGTAATGAAAATGAATTTTGATATGTATAACTAATTTAGTGTTTAATAAGAAGTTATTTACGTACGCAATGGCGCACGCAAGAGAGGTTTTGTGCGTTGAAATCCCCCAAATATCTGCTTGTTAGAAAATATTGGCGATTTGACTCAAAAGTTGGGTGCAAACAAATTGGGTGACATCATTTTAGAAAACACTTGATTTGCTCTTCTACACTACTTTACAACTTTAATAAATATGGATTTGAGTTTAGTTCTTTCTTCACCAAATTTTTTCGTATACATTCTTTATTTAATCGACTACTGTCGCCATATAAATTATAAAATTTGCATTCATACAGACAAATTGTTTACTTGCACGCCACTTATATTTAAATGTAGTGAAAATGTTTGCTTTTATATGGGCGAAAATTTTGCGCCAAGGTTTTTATGAATTTAATGAAGAAAAAAATTGCAAGGGGAGGACTGCAACTTATGTTCCCACTGAGTATGTCCGTACGTACATTGAAAAGAATATTGATTGGCACAATTGCTGTTCAGAAAGCGGAAATTATAACCGATAAAACGGTAATGGTTTTCTAGAACCACGTAACTATGAATAATTTGGAAGTTTTGGAAATAAGTTTTAGTTGTGGTACAATTTATCGGTTTAAAAAGTTATTACATTTACGTTTATTTACATATGAAAAAAAATAATTGGCAAATCAAAAGCTTATTATAGTGAAAAGTATAGTTACAAAAATATTTAATAAATTAATTAAAATTAATTGATAATAACAGATAATAAAAAAGTTAGATAATTTAACAAATAAGAAAATATATATTAATTAATGAATAAATTAATTAATTAACTAAAAAATTAAAACAAATTAATGAGAATTATTTTTGAAAACTTAAATTTATTAAAAAAAATAAAAACTAAACAAAATACAGGTCTCCCTCGTATAACGCGGTGGTTACGTTCCAGGGAAATTCAGCGTTATGTGATTCGCGTTATAGAAGACTTAACTTTCATATAAATTTTAGGGTTATGTTCCAATAAGCTTTTTCCAAAATAAAATAGGTACTAAATTAAAGATGTATGTAGATTCCAACTCAAAATTTATACTTTATTTAAAAAATTAAAAAACATAATGAAAAAAAACTGTTTTTTTTAAATCGCGTTATATCTAAAACGCGTTGTAGAAGTACCGCGCTATACGAGGGAGACCTGTATATAAAAATTTAATAAATAAATACAGTACTCTTCGTTTATAACGAACCCGTTTAAAACGATTTTCCGCCTAAAACGAACCAATTTCAAAAGTACGCGCAGTAAGTTTTCGCTTATTACGGACCCCTTTTAAAGCGAACTTTCGATTAAAACGAACCATTTTGTCCAGTCCCTCGAAGTTCGCTTTAAGCGAAAAGTACTGTATATAAGAAAAAAAATTGATAAAATGAAACTAAATTGAATTAATTACTAAATGAATTAACAAATTAACTCAAACAAATAAAAATGCAAAGAAAGTATATAAAAATTAATGAATATTAGAAATACATAAATAAAATTAAAAATGAATTCATGAAAATTATTTAAAAAATAAATAAAAATAATTTTAAACAAATAATTAATTAATTCACAAATTAATTTAAACAAATAAAAATTAAAAGAAAGTATATAAAAATTAATTAATATTATAAAAAAATAAAAATTAAAAATGATTTAATGAAAGTAATTTTAAAAATAAAGTAAATTAATTATAAACAAATAAAAATATTCCAAAATATATAAAAATTAATGAATAAATAAATAAAAATTAAAAATTATTTAATGAAAATTAAAGGATGAATATATTATTGGTAAAGTAATACCACAATAATAAATTAAATTAATTTGAAATAAATAAATATGTATATTTACTAATTAATCATTAATTATTTAATAATAGTTAATCAATAAATAAATAAAAATAAGTAAATTAAAATTAGAAGGGATCATGTATAAGTATTAATAAATTATTCACAAAATAATATTCATAACAAATTATATTTGTTTTTAATAAGTAAATAAATCAATAAGTAATACAAAAATAATACATTGATTACTAAATAAAAACATTAATGAATAAATAAATAAACATTAAAAAAAAGCAAACAAATATAATAAAATAAATATAATAAAAATCATAAATACCTACTTTTATAAATAAATAGAAAATGTATAAAATAATAAAAAATCATGAACTTACCGCAAAATTGCGCATCAGCTGCGTTTTTATATGCCAAATAAAAGCAGGAAAATTGGTGATGGTTAGTAAGTTAGTACAAGAAAAACTAAATACATTAATGGCTTTTAGTATATAAAGTTTTTGTTCCAACTAAGTGAAAACGACACATACATTTATACACAAAATCAAGCTTCAATGCGTATTACGCGACGAACTGCACTTACCGTTGCACCATCTTCCTTGCCCGGCCTCAGACCCGAAGCACACATATATGTGCTAGCAATGGTCTTGATCTTTTCGATGCCACTGAACTTTGGCTTCAACAGCAACTACGATGAAAAATTATAACAATACATAATTTAAATATTTTCAATTTAACACTTTCACACCAAGTTTCCATGTCCTGAATTCGCATACAAACCTTATCAAAATCGCAAATAATTTCGTTCAACAAACGCAAACATTCCAGACCCTGTTTGTTCACATCGGTCTCATCGTAGAATTCTTTATAATTCGGTATTGAAGCAAACATCACAGCTACACATGAATAACTTTCGTGATACAATTCGGTGGAGCGATCTTGATGCAAAAAGTGTGTGGCCACGTGAGCGGGCAGAATATTTTCAAGTAAAATCTGTGGGAAAAATAAAACCAAAAATGTGCAAAATGCAAAAATGACAACAAAAAACCATATGTTAAATGTTTACTTTATTAATGCCGCGCATAGTTTCCACCTCCTCTTGCTCCACTTTCAATTTGGCCTTCCAAAGAAAATCGGTACGCGCCACATATTCACCCTGACGATCGAGCGTGTGCAGCACTGCAATCACCAGGAGCAGCAGCAGGAATCCTTTCACCTCCACGGGCAGCCTAACCAAACAGAAAAAAACAAAAACAAAGAGTTTAGCAATGTTAATGAATTGCGGTGTACCGCATACTAACTCATAGTCCGGATTGAGCAGATTGTACTGCATGTAGAGATCGCTGTAGCCCAGCACAATCACCTGACAGATGAGAGCCACAATCATGGTGGCCAGCTTGAGTATGAAGCCGGAACGCAAAAAGGCCGATATGGCAGCCAAACTGATGGCACAGCAGAATAGAAAAACGGGCGCCATTTGTATTTGCACGAAGAGCGGCAGCGGAGCGGTGATTTCGGTCATGATGGTCTCATTGGCCAGCGAAATGTTGCTGCTGCTGTTGCTGATATTGATCGCTGTAAGGTCAACGGTGGGATCGGCGGTAAAGTTGATCTATGGGAAAAATAATCAAAAATTAAATCAAGTGAAGTCAAGAAAAGATATTCAAAAACTGAACAAAGTAAAGTTGGGCTTAACAAAGTATTTGAAAAGCGACGTGAAAGAAATACGATTTGGAAGGTATTGAAAATTTAAGAAAGCTGTAGAGCACAGAACAATTTGGCTTTGGGATTTTGGAGAAATTAATTGATATTGTATAATTATACAACAAGTGTACAATACAACAGTCGTACAATGGTAAGTAAGCAGATAGGTAGGAGTGGCAGTTCCAAGGCTGAGCCCACTTAGGCCACAAAGGCCCATTGTGATGACACAATCAAGATTAAGAAGATTAAGAATCTTCTCCGAAAAAACTATCGTACGGGAAAGGAGTTTTAAAAAAAGCAACTTCCATTTTGCATTAAAATGATAACAAGATGCGTTCTAAAGTAAACAGCAAATAGGACATTTTCTGATGATTCCAATCATACCGATTTCTAATAAACATTTTATTACATTTAGTTTAGTAATTTGTACTCCCAATCAAGTTTTGGAAATCGTTTTCGTTCATAACTTAAGTATTCAATAAACTAGGAACAAATTTACAGATTTAAAGCAACCTGTTTATGGAATCATAAATATTCGATTCGACTAATGAAGCAACTTTCATCATTTCAATTTCACTTTGCTGATTTGTGTATATTTTTTGTATCAATCTTATGATGCCATCAACATTTGCTTTCCGCTATAAAATAAATGATTTACTTACAACACTAAACACAGCACAGGCCGATATTAGAATGTTCACAATAATAAACATGGCGAGTCGCAAGTAGCGACTGCTGGCCACCACCTGGCCGGGACCGTTGCGATCTGTCGACGAGCCGTTCACATCGGGCACCTGCATGTTGCTCAGATACAGGAACAGGCCCAACGAAACGAGACTGGCTACCAACGAGCCAATCAGTGCAACATTGCTGAAAATACAAAACAACAACAACATTAATCGAAATAAAAAAGTGCAGATAAAGAAGAGATGGCAAAAAAGAATAACTGCGAAAACATGGCAAAAGGAAATAAGTGCCAATAATGAGAAAATGATAAATTTTTACGCATTAATGCGGGCATCAATCGACATTTGAATTACAGAAGAAGCGGGCATATTCGGCTTGCCTGATGCCAAGAGGCGGATGGAAAACGGCACAGAGGATAAAGGAAAAAATGCAAATGGGGCAGTAAAACTTACATTTCGATTACAATCAGCTGAACGAGCGCTATGGATAGAAAGAGCACAAAGGCGCAAATCAGATCGTAGCGAAAGTGCGTGTCGGGCTGGGCGCGGTACATGGCTTCGCGCGGCGTATTCCGATACCACATGGTGAACGGCTTCAGCTCGGTGGGCGGTCCAAAGAAATTGAAATTGAAACATTTGCGCTCCGGTGGCAGTAGATTTGATTCAATCATGGCGATGCTCTGCACGTCAGCATCAACAACAACAGCAACGATATTGAAAAGAAAAAGCAAAGTAAATGAGTAAAACTAAAAGACGGCAGGTTTCAAGATGATGAAAATGAAAATGTGTAGACAGTTGAACGTGCGGTGTTAGTGGCAACCGGATTTTATGGCCAGCAGTCAGTCAAGGATTGACGGCACATTGCAAACCAGTGCGCCGAGCACGAGTTTAGTTTAAATAGAAACTGCACAAATACAACAATAAATAAAGTTGCGCTCACAAATCACCCGAGCAGCGCACATGAGGTGCTCGGCCAGCGAGTTGAGTCGGTCAGTTGCTGAGTTGCTGTTTCAACTTGGACAGCGGCGAAATTGAATTTAAAATTTAAAAACTTTTGCATTTCCCATGGCTGTTGCAGTGAGCATTCACACTCATTCTTCACACACACCGACACACGTTCAACAGCACACACACACCCAGTAAAAATTTTATTTATTATTTTATATAGTTTTGCAATGTTTGCCTTCAACTTAATCAAGTTTATGGCACTTTTATTTACTTACGGCCAATCCAATGTTTTTCACCAATTTCGATTCGGCTATGTTGGCAAACGGTTTATCAGCGCCCCAGCACTCCACGTATTTGGTCATCTTGGATGAGGGCCGATTGCGTGTCACATGTCCTGTGCACGTGTGTTTTATGTAAATGAAATGAAAACAAACAAAATCGAGTGTGTTAAGTGCAATGTTGATGCTTAACAAGTTGCAAATTTCATTTTGACACTACAAATACACAGCCAATGGCTGTCTTATATAAACACACATACTATATATTTCGAGGAGCATTGAAATTGAAAAGTTTTACTAAATTCAAATTGAATTTGAATGTGTTTTCGTTTTATTACTAAACCTGAATTGAGCTCAGCAAATTTAAATGCACTTTCTACATATTTGCTCAATTTAATGCAACAGCTGCAGATTGCAGATTGAAGAATGAGTGAAGTAGAGTTGAGTCATTGATGAGATTTAATTTTCAGTAGAAATTTGTCTCAAATCGAATTGAGACAAATGTTGCAAATGTTGTTATGCTAAATTTTATGAAAGCTTTGGAAGGTAGCAATAAAAATTGAATAAGATAGGTGGAAGATAAAGTGGATACCTGCATTTAACTGATCAAATCTACTACGCGACTTCTTGGAGGAAAAACATGTTGAAAAATTAGGGCGGAGCTGAGAAGAAGCAACTATCGAAAGCAACTCCTGAGTTTTTTTAGCAAGCCGGGCTAAGTTTTCTGATGAGTGTTGGCTAAACATTTAGTTTTTTTTTTTCTTTTTCCTTGTCTCATTTCCCCTCCTACATTTTTCTCTTATCTATTTTCCTTCACCTATTGTTTTTATGCTTTAAGTTCTTTCTTTTATTTTTCCCTCACTTATTGCTTTCATGCTCTAATTTCTTTCCTTTGTATTAGTTTTAAGGTCATCATATTAGTCTTAATTTTATTGTATAATTAATAATCTAAATATTCGCACGTTGATGTACTGCTAAAAGACCTTAAGGTCTTACTTTGTACAATTGGAGTTAGTTTGAAATAAATAAATATAAATAAAATGCAGACCTAAAATAATTTTTATCCATATTTTTCGCAATAAAAAAAATGCCCTAATTTAAGAAATTTCTATAAATACTGCTTTATAATAATTATTCCCAAAAATACAATTTTTACGTACCCTGTAACTATTATTTTGAAAAAATTTTTTTTACGTTGAATTACCATATTTTGGGTATGAATTGATTTTTAGTTGTTTAAAATATACAAACGTAAATTAACTGCAGAAACCCAATTTCCACCAACAACTAAGCAATTAAAAAACAATTCATACTCAAAATGTGGTAAGGCAACGTAAAAAAAAAATGTTCCATAGAAGTTATGAAAAAAAAAAATAATTTTTTTATTATGACAAAACTTCTTTGGGTGACCACCTGAACTATTTTTCAATAGGAAATATTTTTTTTAATATTCAAAATTGTTCTCATCAACTCAAGCAGAGCTAGCAATTTATGAAAAAAGTATTTAATGAAGGTTTCGTGTTTAAGGCTTTTTATTTTTTTGGGGGAAGTTTTGAGAAAGTTTTGGTGTTTGAAGACCCCCTCTATTTTTTAATGGGGAATATTTTCCCAAAAGACAATATGGTATTTTTTTTTAATATTTTACTCAATACAAGCTCTTTATGAAAATTTTTTTCGAAAAACATGAAAAAATGGGGTAAGGAAAGGAGAAGGGGGGTTCATGTGTACACAAAAATATTCAAACTTTCAATGCAAACAACTTTGTATTAGACATCAAAGCTCTAGCTCTTCTGTTGCACACAAAAAGTTTAAAATTGTTGTACTGTGTATATAACTGTTTCTATAACTGTAAGTATTTACTCAAATAATTAACAAGTAAGTAGGTAGGTTGGCCTCGATAGTCCAGCAGGTAGGTTCGAATCCTAGTTTGGGTTGGTGAATTGCTTGATTATTTCTATCGCTATCCACATGAAGCAGAAGCAGTTGCATACACATTTCAAACGAGTGGAATTTTTTGGTATCACAATGGGCCCACATAGAGGCCTAAGTGTGTCTCATGCAGAGGCAGCCACTACAACAAACCAAGTAGGTAGGTAAGTATAATTATTTGGCCACGAATGACCACACATAGACCCTTATTGGATCCCTAGCGATGCCAGATGGAGACTCTTGAGAATACGAGTGCTTTTGGCAAACTTCTGCAAACACTTCGGGCCTAGCGGCGCCACTTCTTCTAGTCCGACGAATGCGTATGTGCCTCAGATTGCCAAGCTTTGTCTTGAGATGACGAAACAGAAGCAGAGCACATGTTCTAATGTCTCCAGACCTTCGCCTTCCCCGCACATTTTGCAACTTTCGCTGTTTGTCCAACTCATCCGAACAGTTCCACGTTACTACGCCGATGACGGTTTTGCAGTCTAAACGTGATAGTCCAATCACAAAGTTTGTGCAGTTAAGAGATTTTTGCATTACTTTTGCAGTTCGACAGGTGCTTAAGTGCCTTCGCCTGGTCTCTAATTAACAAGTAGGAACATTAAGGATTGCGACGAACTTATTCATAATTGGCATCCAGAACAACCAAAGAACATTTGAGGTGCTAAGCTTCTTATTGGTATTTTTTCAAAGTACATAATCGGCAATTTTTATTCTAAAAAAAATTTGTATTATAAAAAAAATTTTATTATAAAAAAAATTAAAGTATTAAATTATTACAAAATCGGCAGTAGGACAAATTTTAAACCATAAATTTCATGAACTGAACAAAACAGAACAAGACACAAAATTACATGATAATGGTTCATAAAAAAACTGAGAAATCTGAGCTGATCTTTTTCACTACGAGCACCGAGATACCAACTTTTATAATTCCCAATTTGAATGAAAGGACACTAAACCTTTCCTTCAGTACCAAATACCTACAAAGTGAAGAAGTTTGATTATGTCACAGATCATTAGGTTCTTACTGTCTGTCAACTTGCTTAAAGATGCAACTGACTTCTTAAACGACTGTTAAGAAATGTTCTTTCTTAGACTTATCGTTCTCATGTCTTTCTGTCATTTTTTTCTGTCCATATGCACCTTGACCTAGTCAAATGCGTTTCACTTTCGTTGTCCTTGAATCAAATATACACAAATGGTATCCAACGTATTCGAACACAAATGTTACTGTCTTATTTATTTATATAATTTATTATTTAATGTATTTTCTCCACGCTCCGCCTTATTAGATAAAGTAGACAAAAGTTGCAGACATTCAGGCATTATTTATTAATAGTTAGTTAATAGACCAAAGATACAAATAGTAGTTAGGCGTAGTTAAAGGGGGTTTTGTGCTCAACAAACTCATAACAAACGTTTTTTTTCCTTTCAAAACAAATTTCTGTTTTTCTTGAAGAAAAATTACGGTTTTAAAATTTGAAAATGATTACAAATTGATTAAAAGAAAAATTGCTTTGCAAAAACTTTACAAAAAAACCTATGGTTATGAAACTCAGCTTCTCGTCATAGTTGTGACAGTTTCAAATTATATATATTATGCTTGATTTTTCAATTACAATACTCCGAAACTTCTCATTTGATGTTATTTGATAAAGAAACTGCATGAGCTAAAAATTTTTTGACTAATCAGGGCTAATGTTTACAAAAGTGTTGAAAAGTCCAACAAATTGTTTCACAGCTACTTAAAAGTTGCTTTTAGATGGTTAAAATCTATGACTGACCTACAATAATTTTCACTTTTGAACATTTCTTGTGAAACTATTTACTCTCCATCTTTAACCCTTAATGGGAGTCCCATACAAAATTATGGTTTTTATAAAATGAGCGCTCACTGCTGTCAAAATTGCTTCATCCTTCAGTCTTAACTCGTTTGGAATGGTGTTTAATTTTGAAAATGAAAATACAATTTTTTGGTAGAATTGTTCTATGCTACGAAAGTTGGAGCTATGGTATGTTGTATACTCCCAAGTTCTGAAATCATTCTTTTATTCGTAATAAACATTTGCGTGGGTCATAAGATCTGAATAACATCGTAGGTACATCGTGAAAAGTGAACCTCCATCAATACAAAAGGGACAAAAGGGGTAAAACATGGGTAACACTTTAACCCATGAAGAAACTCGATATAAAAAGCCTATTAACTTCAAATTTGGTGAAAATACTCCAAATCAAAAACAATTTGACACGTATTTTTCAATTTTTCGAAAATCAAAAACAGGGTGAACCAAGGGTTAAGATTCGTATATGGAAAGATTACGAAAAAACCGTGAACTGATTGGCCTATTGACTTCAAAATTGGTGAAAACATTTGAAATTAAGATGTGTGTTTTTTATTTTTTTGAAAATTAAAACCAAGGGTTTAAAGTTTCTATGAAGAAATATGATTTTTTACGCCATTTGACTTCAAATTTGGTGAAAGTACTCTTACGCGTTTTGAATTTTTTTGGAAAATCAAAAGTTAACATGGTCAACAAGTGGGTTAAAAGTTTGTATGGAGAAAGAAGCATTAATAGGCGCTTTGTCTTCAAACTTGGTGAAAGTACTCTTGGTGAGAAATAATTTGACGTGTGTTGTTTATTTTTCGAAAATCAAAATCTAGCGGTCAACAATCTAGAGGTCAACAAGGGGTTAAAAGTTTGTATGGAGAAACAAGCTTTAATAACCCTTTTGACTTCAAACTTAATGAAAGCACTTAACATGTGAAATAATTCGATAAGTGTTATTATTTTTTTTTTCGAAAATCAAAATCTGATGGAATCAACAAATGGTTAAGAAAAACTTGATTTATTGGCTCCATTGACTTTAAACTTGCGAACAAAGCCGCCGTTTCCTATAAAAAAATTTACACTTAGAGTGCCTTAGTTATGTGAGGAAACATGGTATCTCGAAAACTACTGAACCGATTTGAATGAAAATTTGGCAATATTCTTTACTGCAAAAAATACAAAATAAATTTAGAGCTAGCAAAATACTTTGCATTGATGGGACAGTCCCCTGTTTATTAAACAAAAAAATCATGTCTTTTTATATGCACTTCCTGCCCCATGAAAGAACTTCTGCCTACGACTCTGAGCTGACACACAATTTTGTACAGCAATTCATCTGTGATTCAATGGGCCTGTAATCGAATAAGTCAAATCAAATATTAAAACCGCTCAACTACTAACTTGTTGTCAGGTAACAAGTCTTGCTTTTCGTCTGCAACAAAAAACTATAATGCGGTGCACTTTGACTTCTTTGTGAGTGCCTTCATACCAACGCACACTTGTCAACATTTCCAACAAATGAACAAACCTATTATTAATGTCCAGTCCTTCGACGTAGTTGGTTTGTGTCACTCAAATGTAATCGATACGCAGTGAACAGAGTTCTTCAAGGATGCATGTGAATGTTGCTCCACTCGCGGCCAACCAAAAGTTGGCCTCTGAGTGGCTTATTTGCTCGTCAAACTCCAGTTGAGTTTCACGGCTCGTATAGCAAACAAATGGCGGTGACATTAAATTGCCAACGACGCTCAATGAAGTTCGAGCTCAGACGACATTATTATGCGATTATTTCGGGCCCCACTTGACTCAAGTGCGAGCTGCCATCGGTTACTGATTGATTGTGAAGCGATTTTTGTCGAATCTAATTTATAGCGTTCGATGATTTATTTATTTGCTTATTTATTTATTCTACCTACGGGTATTTATTTGTTTAGGCACTGCACGCTGAATTGGAGCTGTGCTTTCAATTTAATGAAATTTGGTTTCTGTGCAATTTGAGTTTAATATAATTTGAGCAACAGACGCCCACTACGAAATGTATCTGTGGTGACAAAGTACGAAGCGTCGCCAGGTGTAGACAGTGTGGGCGTTCAATGCCAGTTTGCCCACAACAAGGAGCACCGAATTGATGGTCACACACAAAACAAGAAATGAAATGAATATCATTTCTCGTTGTCTTGTTGTGTGTTTCGAACGAGTGTGAATAATTTTTGTTGTTGATTGGTTGGTCATAAGTTGATGTATGGCCAAAGTTGGGCTATCGACAATGAGCAATCGACCACTGTCAATCGTGCTTCATCGAATGTTGAGTTCAATGGCGCCTATGACAGGCAATTGGTGGCGTTAGAAAGAATGGCAGCGCATAGCAACTGTCAGTGGAGTTGGAAAAATAAAGACATTATTGCCTTGAAAAGTTATTACAATATTTGGTTTGTGTTCATGTTCAATGTGTTTTCTTGCTTTTGCCAAAAAGTAAAGGAAATCTTTAAGAGCTGAACGTACATGAAATACACAAAATTCTGCAGCAGAAAATGGTTCTATTCTCAATTGAAAACACTTTGTGTAGGCCGTTTTTCGAATCGTCTCCAGTTCCTTTTGTAAATTCTCCTTTATTGCCTCAATTGTCTGAAAACGCTTAAGTTGCAAGGTCGGAAAAGTCGTTGTTCTTGCAAGGAAGAATTGCGGAAAAAGCTTAAGGGAAGGCTCCCCTGGATTTGGGCAAAAATAAGGCAAAGTTTGTAATTTTTTTGTGGGATAATGAAAAGGCGTACAAACTTCCGGTTTTGACTATTAAATTCGTCTATTATTTAGGAGTTTAAAAAGTTAAAAAACTTGATGAACTTGACTTTCTAAAAACTTCAAACGCGTTTATCTCGAAACCATTTTTTCCAATCTAACTGAAATCCCCGGACTTGATCTAATGATCCGATTTTCTTCATCTAAAAACTGATCGAATGTATTTGATTTTCTGTATGCCTTGAACTAACAATTTGCATAAATAGTTATTTATTTTTAATTTTTAAATGTGGTTGAAATTAAAAAAAGGTGCAAAAAATTGAACTTTTTACTTCAAATATTCATTGTGCAAGAATTTTTCGTTTAAATTTTTTGAGTCTAGTTCAATGCACAGACAATTTTGTTATCTTTAAGTAATGACAATGCTTTTTGATTTCAGTCCACTACAAGAGGCTGCAGGATTACAGTTCTCGAGCGATGTTTGGCGCGCAGAGGCCTACGGAAATCGCCATTTTGTAGCCGCCATTTTGAATTTCATCAAGTTTTTTAACTTTTTAAACTCCTAAATAATAGACGAATTTAATAGTCAAAACCGGAAGTTTGTACGCCTTTTCATTATCCCACAAAAAAATTACAAACTTTGCCTTATTTTTGCCCAAATCCAGGGGAGCTTTCCCTTAAGCTTGTTATTCTTCCATTTAGTCTGTCAATTGGAGCTTGTTATTCATTTACTTAGTCTGTAAGAACCCTTTTGTTCATTGACTGAATTTAATAAAGATAAAGATACAAATTCACAAGAAGCCATGTCGGAGTTTACCGAACAGAATGAACCATGATTTGATTAAAAAGGTTTGGTCAAGATTTGAAGTGAAGGAACCACAATTTTTTTCTCCATAATTCTGTTCTCTTGCAATGAATATTTTCCCTCAAACGCTTCAACACTTTGTTAGAAATACAAAATTTCAGAAAATTTTGCAGTACACAACAAACACTGACTTGGTTCCAAATCTAACACGCACAAACTGTCGACAGATGGCGCTTAAACAGATATTTGATTAGCAAAAGACAGATGTACCAACCCAGAACATTTTTTTTTTCTAAATATTGCTCTAGGGATTTGTTTGAATTAATAATTTTGTTCTCTTGCAATGAACATTTTCCCTCAAACGCTTCAACACTTTGTTAGAAATACAAAATTTCAGAAAAATGTCCAGTACACAACAAACACTGACTTGGTTCCAAAGCTAACACGCACAAACTGCCGACAGATGGCGCTTAAATGTAAACATATTTTTAAGATGAGATGCACCAACCCAGAATAAAAAAGATTTTGAAAATATTGCGCTTGAGATTTGTTTGAATAGGCAATTTCGGTTATTTTTTGATAGCAACTTCAATATCGTAAATAAAAAAAAATTGGATAGAAACGAAAACGAACAAGATTAGATTTTCAATAGTCAGTTAGAAGAAAGATCTTCATTTTAAGATTTTAAAGAGGCAACCCACTTGAACACTGACTTGTTAAGCTATAGATTGAGTTATGAGTTACTTTAACTTTACGCATAGATCTCTCTTTTTTATAAAAAATTTTTATTTTCTAATTAAGGTTTTTCTCAGAATCGTTTTTAAAATGACAATTTTAGTCATATCGAACAGCAAACAGCCTATTTTCAATTTCACAGTAGCAAGTTTTCCAAAATGTAACCGTCTCACTTTCGGGACTTACTGATTTTCAAACAAACAAACCAAAAAAAAAAACTATTTGCTAAACTATTTTTTTCTAAACAAACAGCAACACAACTATTGTAAAAACTCTAAATTTCAATCAGATTTGTAAAATTTCCTGGCAAGTTTTATTAGTGAACTTTCACAGTGAAACAGAAAATGTGTTTGATGTTTTGAAAACTATTTTTAATCTGATTTTAAAATTTTCTTGTCAAGTTTTGTTAGTAAACTTTTCACTATGAAATTACAAATTTTTTGACGAAAACTTTTTCCAATTTGATTTTAAACATTTCCTATCAATTTTTGTCAGTATGCTTTTCATTATGAAATTGAAAGTTTTTTGATGAAAACTGTTTTTAATTTGATTGAAAAAAATATTTTATTCGGTTTTATTAGTAAACTTTTCACTATGAAATAGAAAATTTGTTTACGAAAAATATTTTTAATCTGATTCTAAAAATTTCCTATCAAGCTTTGTTAGACAACTTTTCACTATGAAATAGAAAATTTGTTAACGAGAACTTTTCTAATTTTAAAAATTTCCTATCAAGTTTTATTAGTATTTTTTTTACTATGAAATAGAAAATTTGTTGATGAAAATTATCCCCAATTTGTTTTTAAAAACTTCCTATCAAGTTTTGTAAGTAAACTTTTCACTAGGAAATTTAAAGTTTTTTGACGAAAATTATTCCCAATATGATGTTAAAAATTCTCCATCAAGTTTTATTAGTAAACTTTTTACTATGAAATAGACAAATTTTTTGATGACTATTCCCAATTTGATTTAAAAAATGTCCCATAAAGTTTTATTAGTAAACTTTTCACTATGAAATAGAAAATTTTTTGATGAAAACTTTTTCCAATTTATTTTAAAAAATTCAAGTTTCAATTTCATATTAAGTTTTGTAAGTAAACTTTTCACTAGGAAATTTAAAGTTTTTTGACGAAAATGATTTCCAATTTGATGTTAAAAATTCTCCATCAAGTTTTATTAGTAAACTTTTTACTATGAAATAGACAAATTTTTGATGAAGACTATTTCCAATTTGATTTAAAATATGTTCTATCAAGTTTTGTTAGCAAACTTTTCACTATGAAACAGAAAATTTTTTGACAAAAACTCAAAATCTTAATTTTCATAATTCAATCTAATTTTAGTAATTAAATTTTAGTATTTCCATCTATAACTTTGTCCTTTACCTATGGAAAATTTAATTTTCAAAAGTTCAAAATTTACCATTTTTAGTTGGTCTTTCTTGACGTTACTATAAAATAATTGTTGTAAAATGTTTACGTGTTTAAATGACTGACTGACTGTCTGACTAAAAATTTTCGCTCTGGATGTTGAAAGCTTCAATTGAGCGACGTCCATTGGTTCTTATGAAAATTTTAATTTCCAAAAGTGCAAAATTCCAATGGTTAGTTGGTCCTTCATGTTAAACTTTCTATTGACTGTATTTAACCTTTCGGTGGCAAACTGGTTGACTGGCAACTATACTGTTGGCTGTTGAAGTTAATAACCGCCACTGTTTTACCAACAATATTGAAAACTAAGTTTTAAGTTCAAAGCCAGCAGCAACTAAAATGCTGCACACTCAGTTGTCTGGCTGCCAGTCTAAGTATTGATTTTCTAAATTGTAGTAATTACGAGTTCTCAGTCTAAGTCAGATATTTGTTCACTGATTCAGTCAGATATTTCCCATGTTTTGTCGCCTCAATAAACTTGTCATTGATCTGATATTTGATTGCTTTTCTGCTATTTTAAAGTTCACTTTATGTGACTTTGTTGCAATTCCAATTGAATCAATTCAAATAGAATAGAAGGCAAACATTAATAGTTGTTTTAGTTAGTTTGCATATTTAGTTGTTGTTGTTGTCGCTACTTTTACTCACCAGCATGACTGCGAAAACTCTCACCGCTGTGTATGGAAAGCTTGCGACCGTCCATGAAGGCGCCCGAAGAGCGCCTTCGGTCCGCGAATGATATGAGTCCTGCAAAGAAGATGCAAGAAGAGAAGGGAACATGTGTAGAAATGTGGTGAATGGTGACGCTGAAAGTTGCTTAACATGTGCTCAGTTTACTTATTTAACTACTCGTTTCAAGTTGCGGCTTAGTTTTGTTGTTGTTTCCGTTGTTATTGTTGCACTTTGCTTGCTTGTTGTTATTGTTCCTTTTGTTATGTTTTGTGTGTTGACTGATGACTGGCTTTGCTTTTGCGGTAATGCGAGCACAAATTAATGAATACACTCACACATACATATATGCTCTCTCACACATACATACACACATGCGTGCTACACTCGTGCCGTACGAATTTAATGATTTTGTTAACAACACTTTAATTGGCTTACTAGAGTGCCGACAGCGTCGACTTGCGTCGTGGGAGGAGGCGTCATTTTTAATGCACTTTTTATGGCGCCATGCGCGCTAATAAATGTTGAAAATGTGGTTTCAAGGTAAAAGGACGAAGGTGGTAAGTTATTAGCTGCACGTGCGTGTCAGTGTGTGTGTGTGTGTGTGTGTATGAATGGTTGTAACAGTAGCATTATTGCAGCTGTTGCAGTTGAAAAATTAGGTTTAGTGTTGAGAATGTGTTAATAAATATTTCGTTACAAGTTAATTGAGGAAATGCTTTAGCGGTTTTTAATTTAATATTTATTTGAATGGCTGCAAAACATGAATTTCCAAGCTATAATTAATGCATACATTTTGAAATTAAATTAACAAAGATTACACCGTGCGACAAAAATCAAAAAATTGCAGAACACATGAAAAACTCGATATACTCGCGAAACTAGGGGCCAAACCTAGTAAAACTGCGTTTCAAGTTTTTCTTTCTGACGTAAGGACTTTTTTTAAAAGGACTTTGAAATTTCAAGGACGTTTTCAAATTGAGCGCAATGTAGAATAACAATTTGTGTATCAAATGAGAGAGAACAAATTCTTAGAATCTTAAAAAATTTTATGGTTTTGTGCAAAAGGACGAAGAGGTATGGAAAATGTCCTTTTAAAACTTTATCCTTGCATATCCTTGGAAATTTCCAATATTTTTTTTGGAAAAAAATATATCCTAAAGACTAATATGTACTCAAATTTCGTCTTTCTAAGTTTATTAGTTTAAGATATAAAAAAATTAATACTCGGTATACCAATTCCGTGAAAAATTCAGCTCAATCGACCATCTAGTTTCTGAGTTTTAGTGTAGTGTGACCAACCAACAAACTTTAACATTCATTATACATTAATTTTTTTCTTATAAGCCACAATAACAATGTCGAATTTTGACAACTGTCATCACTTGGATCACTTGGTTTATTTCACTATAGTCCGCATGTCTATTGATTCAATTGTCTACTTCTCAGTTGGTCTGCCCAACTGTCTCTCACTAATTTTGTTCACAAAAGTTTTGCAGTGCCCACTTGTCTTCGTCCTTTCATTCTGCCAACAATTTGCCGACCCCAGGTTGCCATGCTTAAGTCTTTTAGGATTGACTGTCATGTTTATAACTAATTTAAATTTTAAATTAACTAGAATGCTGGCACCAACAAAAATGAAACTTCAAAAAGTTTGAGATTTGTTGCTAATGACTGGTTTTCGACGCACACAGTTCAAGGACAATGCAAGTGTGCAAAACAACTGGAATTCTTGCTTCATTATATTGAACCTCTAGTGTCCATTTGAGTTCAAAAGTTTGTGTAAATTGTGCACAGCGGAGTGAAAAGTGAGGGAAAAATTACAATGGAATTAATTTTTTATTACATCAGGGAATAAAAAATACTATAAACATGTGCATTGCCTAATTTTGTTGGTTTATTATCTACTAAACAGTAATGTCCATCGTAGAGGCGGCTTAACTTCAACCACACGCAGAAATCTTTTTGAAAACCAAAATACGCAACCAACACCAACTCGAAATTAATTTTTTATGGTCAAAATTTGAAAATATTTTTAATATTATAATAAATTAAATTTAAAAAAAACATTGCTATCAATGCAATTTTTCAATACTGGCGAAACAAATGTTACTCATACGCCAGGTGCAGCAACCAGTGTATATGAGTGATTTTGTTGTAGTAATACAACTTGTTCATTCAAATACTAAACTAAATTAAATAAAATAAAATAAAAAAATAAAATAAATAAATAAAAAAAAAATAAAATAAAATCAAATAACATCAAATCATCAAATAATATAAAAAAAAATAAAAATAAAATTAAATTAAAAAAAATAAAAAATAACATGAAATCAGATCAATTAAAATAAAATCAAATGATATAAAATTTAATAAAATAAAATCAATTCAATTCCAATCACATCAAATCAAATCATCAAATAAAAAATAAAAAAATTAAATAATATTAAAAAAATGAAATAAAAAAAAATTAAAATAACATAAAATAACAGAATAAAATAAAATAAAATAAATTAAAATAAAATCAAATCAAATAAAATAAAATCAAATGAAATAAATAAAATGAAATAAAAGAAAATAAAATCAAATCAAATAAAATCAAGTGAAATGAAATAAATAAAATAAATTAAAATAAAATAAAATCAAATAAGATAAAATAAAATAAAATGAAATAAATAAAATAAAATAAAATAAAATGACATGAAATAAATAAAATAAAATTAAATCAAATGACATAAATAAAATAAAATTAAAATAAAATAATATAAAATAAATTAAAATAAAATATTATAAAACTTAACTAAACATTTTACTTAATACTTCAAATTGAAGGCACAACAAACTGAAAGTGAGCTCTCCGAACTATGTGGCCATACCGCAGGGAATAAATAAATCGGTCATGACCGTCTACAATACTCCTACTTGTTCTTGTTGTTATAGTCGGCCATAGCATGGCGCATGGTCGCATTTGATAACTTTTTAAATTCATTAGAGTGCACAACGTGAGCACATGGCGGCAACAGTTGCGTTGCGACGTGCCACAACAAGAGAAATGTGCATACAACAAAAACAACAACTAGTGCAATATAAATAACTGTTTTTACAATGAAAATGAAACAAAAACGAAAAAGCGAAAATGTTGAAAAAGCAGCCAGAGCGCAGCTGCAGTGTGGCTTGCCACAAGTTTGCAGGTGCGCGCCAAATTGTTGAAATGCGGCCACAGTCTCAGAGGTGGCAACGCAGCAGCGGCAGTAGTAGCAAAAGCAGCAACAACAACAAAAGCAGCAACAGCAACAGTGGCAACAGCTACAACGCCTAGAAGACAATGTATTCAAAGGACTGCAAGTGATTTTGTTGTACGATACATGTTAGCTGCAATGTATACAGGGTGTGGAAAAAGTTGTGCTATTCAAGTTTGAAAGAAAAAGGAAGACATTTGCATGTATAATTTTAGTTTTGAATGCATAATTTTAAACAATAGAAGATGATTTCTTCACTTGGTCTTTGATTTCATTGTGTCAATGACTTTTGTAATGGCCTAACCCTGTATAAATACATATGTAAATAGAAATGTATATAAGTATATGTGTAAATAGTTTTTGTTATGCACAACACGATGTTGCCACATCGGGGATTTGGTGGCGCCACCGCCCACCAACACCGACTGGCCCAAACTGTCAAATTTTCTTAAATTGCAGGCGGCTGTTGCTCGACACGACGAAAAGTGCCAAAAGAGACCGGGGACAGTGCGGGCAATGGGAATAAAAGCAGCAGCAACATAAGCTACATAATTTCGTACTTTTCTCTTTGTGCTAGAATATTTGTTTTTTGTTTTTGCACACTAATGAGCGGCTGAAGTGGCTGCAGACAAGCGCAGCACAACGGCGCCTGTGGAGCGCAGCAGCTGAGCTGAAACATTGAAGGCTGACGCAGACGCATTCTTCCGCACGAAATTTCCGCAACTTGGACGGACTGACTATGCTGCGGGCTGTGCTACAGATGGCGTGTAGTAGATTCGAACCAGTTTGGGCGGCTGAAGTGAGCAACAAAGCAAGTAGAAGGAACTGTAGCGGAAGCAATGAGGGCGATTGCATGTTGCTTGTGAGGCGTCTTGCTTGGTAAATTTCCGCTTCAAAGTGGCCGTGACGAAGGCAAAGAGCGAAATATAGTCGAAGCTGTAGAAAGTTGTGGATAATAGCAATGAATAGGAGTTAACGCGTAATGAAAATAGTTCGAAACGGTTATAGTTAGATTATTGTTACCGCATGATGTTATTGTTGTTGCTATTATTATACTATTGTTAGTGGCTGTATTTGTGTTGTACGAGTTGTACAAGCTGGAGCACATTGTTGTGCTTGTTATGCTGCATTTGAGCGTTCGACCAGTTTCATCTTTTCCACCGCACTGCGGGTCTCAGTTTCAGTAGTGCACTGAGGATTAGTGCCGCCATTTAAGCGGCTCACACGAAACACTTTGCGCCGATTATGACAAGAATATGAAACAGAAGTTTCTGTGAGCTGCTTGCAACATTTTCGTTTTTAATGAAGGCATTTGTGTGTTGTGGTTAAGCAGTTGGCGCATCAAAATATTCAGTGGTAAAAATTCGTTGAGAAAAGCAAACGTAGTGGAGAGCAGATTAAAGCAAGCTGCAGCAAAATAAAGCGAGCGGTTACTTAAGTGAAGAATTTTATGAATTTTTCTTTTATTTTTTATTTTTCAAGTAGGGATTTCTAAGCGCAATATTTTGTTGCGAATGATATAAATTCTTTTAGTAAAAAATAATTTTAGGAAAATGTGAGGTTAAGAGCAAAATCAAAGTGTTTGAAATTGTTGTGGAAATTTTACAATTTGAAATTAACATTCTGTTCAGGCAGCCATATAAATTAAGTCAGTTTAGTTTTAAATGGAGTTATCAGTTTTGCTGTTCAAATACACTTAACTGAGCTTATTCTGTTAAAGAAAATGTTATCGAACATGTTTTTGTTTTAACAGAAACAAATGTTTCCTTCTGCTTGTGTATAAAAAAGTTTTCAAAAACATTTATTGAGCATTAAGTAATATTAACTCACTATCGATGTGTGATGTGAGGGTGGGCAGGAAGGCTACAATCATTCCATAGCACTCAGTCCATTTTGGAACATTGCACTATACCCAGGGGGGGATAGGGAAGGAGAGGGATATCTCATATTTCACCCGTTTTGAAATGTGTATGCAACACTGTTTGTTTTCCAAAATATGTTACAGCACACATTTCAAGCGGATGGGGAAAGGGCAAGCATACTGATGAACACAATTTTACAAATAACATTTCAAAGTCAACTAATGTCAACAAACGTCTTTCGTCTTTGTTAGTTAGGTCAAATAAAAATAAACAGGAAAAAATAAACTAACTTTTATGATGCAATCAGTGCATCGATTTATTTAAGATTGCTTATACGCCACGTATGACAAAAGCTTCTCTCTAATGATATTTGTAAGCTATGTAAGCAAAGCTCAACTAAAGATTGTGTATACGCCATGTAAGACATTAGCTTCTGTTAAGTGATGTTTGTAAGCAAAGCTAAAATAAAGATTGCTTATACGCCACGTATGACATTAGATTCTTTTAAGTGATATTTGTAAGCAATGTTAGCAAAGCTCAACTAAAGATTTCTTATACGCCACGTATGGCTTCAGCTTCTTTAAGTGATATTTGTATGCCAAGCTCAACTAAAGATTGCTTATACGCCACGTATGGCTTTAGCTTGTTTCTAGTGATATTTGTAAGCCAAGATCAATTAAAGATTGCTTATACGCCACGTATGGCTTTAGCATGTTTCTAGTGATATTTGTAAGCCAAGCTCAACTAAAGATTGCTTATACGCCACGTATGGCTTTAGCATGTTTCTAGTGATATTTGTAAGCCAAGCTCAACTAAAGATTGCTTATACGCCACGTATGGCTTTAGCTTGTTTCTAGTGATATTTGTAAGCCAAGCTCAACTAAAGATTGCTTATACGCCACGTATGGCTTCAGCTTGTTTGTAGTGATATTTGTAACCCAAGCTCAACTAAAGATTGCTTATACGCCACGTATGGCATTAGTTTCTTTTAAGTGATATTTGTAAGCAATGTTAGCAACGCTCAACTAAAGATTGCTTATACGCCACGTATGGCTTTAGCTTCTTTAAGTGATATTTGTAAGCAATGTTAGCAACGCTCAACTAAAGATTGCTTATACGCCACGTATGGCTTTAGCTTCTTTAAGTGATATTTGTAAGCCAAGCTCAACTAAAGATTGCTTATACGCCACGTATTGCATTAGTTTCTTTTAAGTGATATTTGTAAGTCATTTAAGCAAAGCTCAAATAAAACCGTTTGAAGCCACTTGAGTAAGGCCGTGTACAAAAGGATGCTTGAAGTATAATTGTCACGCAAGTTAACGCAAGAAAACCTTATCGGTCGAATTATATTTCCGAGTCGCAGCTAAATCGCTACAAAATCGATCCTTTTCTACAGCGGATGGTGACTGGTAATGAAAAGTGGATAATTTGCGACAACATCAACTTCGTGCTCCAATCGGCCAAACCAGGATTGACGGACAGGAACTTTATGCTGTGTGTTGGGTGTGTTTTGCAGGGAATCAGCTACTATGAGCTGCTCCCTTAAGGCCAAACTCAACTTGGACCTATACTGTCAACATTTGATCATTTAATGAAAGCGCAATCACGCAGAAGAAAATAGCTTTGGTCACACACATCGACAGTGACTTGCCAGAAGCTCCGGAAGTTATTTGGTTGGGAGATTCTTAAGCATTCGCCTTATAGTCCACATCTGACACTACATAAATGACAGGTGGACCTGTTTCTGGTGAGAAATTTACCTAAAGAGAAACTCTTGAAATTGATTGTCTCAGTTGTTTGCCAATAGGGATGAGGGTTTTCACGAACGAGGCATAATGGAATAATCGTCAAAATGGCAACAAGTTATGAAACAAAACGGTGCATATTTCAATAAGGAACTTTTAAAGTAAATAAAGCCTTCAATTTCAATTTATTAATCCATTCCTTCTACTACATCTAACATTTTAACTGTCAATTAGACAAAACATTTAATAAATAAGAATTTAAATTACTAAAATTCTGCCGTTGCCATTGCAAATCATTTATCACTCGACTATTTAATCTTAATGCCATAATTAATTTAATCCGATTTATAACTTCACACTCACCTTGCACCGACAATTTTCGGCGTATTTTCTCCGGTCCTTCGCTTACGGTCAAATTATTGCCGGACGTGGCTGTGGTTGCGCCACCCGTGGCGGTGCCCGCCGCCGTCGACGAAGTGCCACTGTTCGTGGTGCCGCCCGCACCGGTCGCCGCCGACGGTGGCGCACAACTGGATGCGCCACTCTCACTGCCACTCGCGCTAATCACATCCTCATTGGGCAGCGACAGTGACGATTTGGCGGTGACGGGCGGCTCAGCCGCCGCATCCGAGTCGGCGCTACCGCGGTGCGTCGACGCGCCGGCAGCGGTCAGCTGACTTTGCGCCTCAGCGGACGGCGTCTGCTTGAGCGCCTCGGTGTCGTCCTCGTCCTCCTCGGACATTTCCTTGATCGACATCGAAGCTGTCATCATGGGCTCTTGGCTGTTCGTTGATGTGGGCGATAGTTTTCCGCGCTCCAGCGCCAAACCGCCACCGCCGCCACTAATGCCACCGCCACTAATGGCACCACCACTAATGGCGCCGCCACTAATGCCGCCCGTCGATGTGGCATCTTCCTGGGTGGGCGTGCGCTGGCCGCTGCCCGGCGCGCCACCGCCACCGCAGCCCACATTGAAATTGCTCAGTGTGCTGGGCAGCAGCTTTTCGGTGGCATCGCAGTCATTGCCGTTGGCGATTTGCGGCTCGGGCGAGGTGGTGCTCTCGATAACCTGCGGCACGCAATGCGGATAGGGGGTTTTCTGGAAGTAGACAAACTGCGTAAACACACACACACAAACACGCACATGCACATGCGACATATGGAAGCTCATTAGTGTAATCATAGCTGCTGGCTGTTGTTTGTGGGTGGCGGCTGTTGGCCTTTAGGCATTGCCTTCGAATCAACGCCGCGCCCCGCTTATCGTTGCAAACACTCACCTTTGGCGGCACTATGAGATACGTTTCGATTTTATGATCCGCCAGGTAGCTGTCACGACTCGCACCGTTGCCCTCCTCCACCTCGAATTTATCGGCAAGAAACTGTAGCGTCTGCTTGGTGATGTGCACCCGGCTGTAACGAATAAATTGCGCCAAATGTTTGGAAGTCAGTCAGTCGATGTGTGCGTAAGTGTGTGTGTGTGTGTTGGTTTCATCTCGATTGAAATCACACTTTGTTATCAAGGATTTTGCGGTAGTCTGATTGCTTTTCTCGGCTGCTTGTGTGCATTTCATTTCTTTGACGATTACTAGACACAAAATCTGGCGTTCTTTTTTTAATTCGTTTGTTTGTGCATGTAATGTACATGGTTTGAAAATAATTTTATTTGATCAAAGCATTTTTTCGTTCAGATGCGTTGGCAAAAATGTTTAGAAATAATTCTACATATATGTGATACGGCTTACTTAAGGTTACTCATACGCCACGTATGGCAGCGGCTGCGTATGAGTGATTTTCTTGTTGATGATTTGCGTAAATTCCAAACAATTATTGATACAATCAAAGCAATCAATTGCTCAAGAAAGAGCCTTTTTGGGGCAATATAAAAATTTTGCAGTGATTGTAGGCGAGTTTGAAATTGGGGTGTTAGATAGGTAGGAGTAGGAGGCCCATTGTGATACCCCAATCAATCGAGCTTAATTTCGCTCATTCATTGAAACAGTTTGAGCTGCCTGCAAACTCTAATAGACTGTGAATAGTCCTATTGGATGGATCCTCTAGCTTGTCGTAGAAGAAGTTGCCCAGGTGATTCTTCCTAGTTAAAATGCTAATGCAGAGCAAGAGCATAGAAGTTGAAGTGGATTTTCTTTCTCTTCCTTGTCCATGCAATTTTTATTGAAGTCCAGCAAAGTCAACCTTCTGGCATGGGTCCCAATTGCACAGTGGTTCGTTAGAACACAAATTATGATTCTCATCTGGTCCCTGTTTTAGTTGAGAGAAGTTCTCTAGAAATTTTAACATCACTCTTGAGCACTTTTCGATGGAACGATAGAAGTTTAATGCCATTCTAGAGAACCAGTCAAGTAGTTGTGGAGAACTAGTCAAGAAATGCTCTAGAACGATGGAAGTTTTACCTGGCTTTAGAGAACTTCTTAACGGAACGATGAAAGTTCAATGTCGTTATAAGAACCAGTCACGAAGTTCTCTAAAACGACAGAAGTTTGAGATCTTTCTAGAGAACTTCCCGATGGAACCGTGTAAGTTCAATGTTGTTCTGGAAAAGTAGTCAAGAAGTTCTCTAAAAGGACGGAAGTTTAAGATCTTTCTAGAGAACTTCTCGATGGAACCATGGAAGACCAATGTCGTTCTAGAGAACCAGTAAAGAAGTTCTGGAGAACTAATCAAGAAGTTTTCTAGAAAGACGGAAGCTTAACATTGCTCTAGAGGACTTCTTTATGGAACGATGGAAGTTCAATGTCGTTCTAGAGAACCAGTCAAGAAGTCCTGGAAAACTAATCAAGAAGTTTTCTAGAAAGACGGAACTTTAAGATCTTTCTAGAGAATTTCTCGATGGAACCATGGAAGTTCAACATTGTTCTAGAAAAGTACTGAAGAAGGTCTGTAAAAAGACGGAGTTTGAGATCTTTCTAGAAAACATTTCCATGGAACCATGGAAGTTCAATGTCGTTGTAGAGAAGTAGTCAAGAAGTTCTCTAAAACGACGGAAGTTTAAGATCTTTCTAGAGAACTTCTCGATGGAACCATGGAAGTTCAATGTTGTTCTAGAGAAGTAGTCAAGAAGTTCCGGAGAACTAGTCAAAAAGTTATCTAGAAAGACGGAAGCTTAACATCGGTCTAGAGGACTTCTCTATGGAACGATGGAAGTTCAATGTCGTTCTAGAGGGCCAGTCAGGAAGTTCTCTAGAACGAAGGAAGTTTAACATGACTCTAGAGAACGGCGAGACGGAACCATGGAAGTTCAATGTCGTTCTAGAGAACCAGTCAAGAAGTTCTCTAAAACGACGGAACTTTAGGATCTTTTTAAAGATGGATCTTTAAGATCTTTCTCGATGGAACCATGGAAGTTCAATGTAGAACGAAAGTAGTCAATAAGTTCTCTAAAACGACCGAAGTTTAAGATCTTTCTAGACAATTTCTTCATGGAACCACGTAAGTTCAACATTGTTCTGGAAAGCTTCCTATCCAAATTTGGCGCCTAGTAAATCTTGTGTTGCCTTTAGCCCACTTTAGATCAATTTCTTATATGGAGCTTCATAAGTAACTACAAAATGAGTTCAAAGGATGCTCTCAAAGGATGCTCTGCCCTGTCGCACTCTGCCGAACTCGCTCGCCTACTCTACAATTCTCTGAAATGTCCCGGAACGTACCCGAAACCCATCATAGGTAATGTTTTCTATTTTTTGTATTTTGCAAAAAAACAAAATTGTCCTCGTGAATAGTTTATCAAATGCAAAAGTATAACCGTCAATCGTTTGAAAATATCTGTTTACAATCGCTAACAAACTCAACCGTGCAGCATCAAGACCCGCATTGGCTGCCTGTTTCTATCTACCAGCTTTTTATTTTTCTATTTTTCATCATTGAAAAAGCACGATTCCTTTGTGAGCCATCAATATTGACAAATATTGATTCCGCATAAAAAGTAAATAATTCATATTTATTTTTTATGTGAACAGTTTAAATGTGTTTCCTGAAATATCTCACATGCCGCACAGCCACACAATCAGCGGCAATTCCACAAAATCCCCTCATAATTCCATTTATGAGCGTTGCTGCTATCGCAACATTTAACGTCTTTTGTGGCCTTTTATCTATTTTGTTGTGTTTTGTGTGGGTGGTTCGAATATCCACGCCCAACACTATCGATTTTGAAGCATGCAATCGCCAACAAGTGCACTCACCCGGCCACGCCGCCGCTCTCCATGTGATTTGCCAGCGTAACATCATCACTCCACACGTCAAATTGCCACTTACGCAAACCAAGGACACCGCAAAGGACATTGCCAGTGTGAATGCCGATACGCATGTCGACATTAATGCCGGTCGCCTCACGCACATGTCTGCAACGATAATAAAAAAAGCCCATTCATATACATAAATAAATAGCAATTGCACAAACAAAAAAACACACACACACACACACAGTAGGCGTTGGCGAAATGGCGACCAAATTTTAATGAAATTATGCGCGCGAACAATGCGCAACCCAGACAACAGGTTCACTGCGTGGGCCCCGGCAACAAAAACATAAATCGTCCAGCTAAAGCTGCGCTGAGTGAAAGGACAACAGCAAAAAATAACAAACCGGCAGCGGCGAAAAGCACACAGCACCAGAAAAAAAGGGCAAATCATAAAAATTAACGCCTAGTTGCGTTGCATACTTTGGGGCGCTTAGCACGCATTATTTGCTGCCCTTCGTTGTGCCACTCGCCGCTAGGCGAGTTTCGTATGCAAATAAGAAAAGTTTTACAACAACACCAACAATAACAATAGCACTCGAGTTTTGTTTTCATGCTTGAGCTGACCGCACTGGAATGTGCGCTACTGTCGGCATAAAGGAGAATGTTTTAAAAACATAAATTGTTAACATTTTAGGCATATTTTTAGTAATTTGGGAATGTAAAAGCTTTTAAAATATACTCAAAATCAATAAAAACCAGGGACCATACCGGTTATGGTTTTTATCAAAAAAGTCAGATTTTAACTGTTATCTTTTAACTTTTATTATTCCCGACAAAAATAAAAGTTATTTTGTGCCTTTTATTATTTTAGGCAATAATAACTGTTACTTTTGACGTTTATTTTATCGGTAAAAAATAACAGTTATTTTGTGACTTATTTTTTCGGTCAAATATATCAGGCAATTTGAATTTTTTCAAAGGCCGTTGGACCGACCAATAATTTTTTCGTTATGCCTTTTTGCATTGAAAATATTATTAATATTAAAAAATTACACTTTTAAGAAAAAGTCTAAAAGTGCGCGTAAGGTTCGAAAAATGTGCGACTTCAACATGAAGATGGAATCGCTTGTCAACAAATAGTAGGGAATTTGTTTGCACCCCTTTTGAAAGGTACTCATCAAAATTTTAGCCATTTTGGATGCACAGTTCTTGTTTGACAATGATTTAAGTTAGTCAGTAAGTGTTTTGGTGAAAACGGAAAAATCGTGTATAGGGCAGTCATTAAATATTTGTTGAGGAAAGCCTGTTGCCAGCGTAGGAGTGTTAAAGACGAGATGACAAATGAAGCCCAGTAAAATTGAAACCGTGAAAACCGTAAAATTTTGGGCAACTGATATAAACCTGGCTGTACCAGTTTGGCAGACAATGAACGTTTGAGCCGTCCAAAAACTGTAACCACTTACAATAACCTCACTCAAGTTTATCAAAAGGTGTTAGATAATTGCCAAATCAGTGAGAAAGATAGCAGAGACTATGAATTTGACCCAAGAAGGTGTTTCTCACATATTGAATCAAGATTTAGGCATAAGAATTCTATCCTAAAGGAGACTTGGGTGTTCTGTTTGAACGCAAAAACGTGTTTGAAGGAACATTTCCAATGCTCTATTTGAATCGATTAAAGAGATGGAAGCATTGCTGGGAGAAGTGTGTTGACTTACAAGGAGATTATGCAGAAAAATAAAAGTAAATTTTTATATTTTTTTGTTGCAGTTTTTAGGTCAGAAATTTTCAAACCACCAACGTATTAAATGCATTTTTAAATTTTAAAACTATTGAAGTATAAAAACCAAATTCAAACCAAATTAACATTAAAAAAAATCACTCATAGAAAGCTTGAAAGTATGTAATACATTTAAATATTTAAAAGCTACTGACAAACTAAAAACCCATAAGAAAATTTTTATAAGAAATAAGAAATAATAAGAAATTTTTTATCGGTATGACAATTTATCAAAGCAAATCAAAGTTAAAAGCTTCAGTTACCAAATACTTAAGTATTCGAAATTCTATAATGTGAACTCTGTGAATTTTCATTTTAGAAATCTACTCGTTTTAACATGAACTCACTCATGTTAAACTCTACCACCACTCGAACTTTGCATGTTTTTTCCATAATCAATCATGTGTCATTTCACTGAAAGAGTCTATTTCACTTTTAAAAATGCAAATAGATGGAAGTGGAAGCCTTCGGATGAGGGCACCCTTGGGTTAAATAAAGTATATTATGATAGCAACGAATCGCTTTAACTTCTTCAAATTAGGTCTTAAGCTAGCTTGAACAATTCATGAGGCGTCTTCTTAGGTCTTTTGCGTCAGTCTTTGAAATTTCAGCAAAATCTCAAAATGAAAGAAAAAAGAAGGACAGGCTCAATGTGAATAGTATGATTTCAACGATTTTTGCTTTTGCAAAAGGAATAAAACGAAACGAACGAAACAACAATACTGAACGGCCATTTGTCGATAACAACAGCATTGCATACTTTTAGGTTGCATGAAAATTATGCGGAAATTAGAGCAGAGATGGTTCGAGACAATGCTGGAACGTTTGAGAACAAGTTATGCTTCGAGCAGATAAGTATGAAAGGCAGCCGGTAATGTCACTGCGAGTCATTTTGAATTCGACAAGCAACGGCGTCTCTCGCTACGAAAAGTGTAGTGAAAATAAAGTGACTAGTGAATCAGTCAGATAGATAGATCAGATAAAGTGATAAGTGGAAAATTTTAAATAAACTCGACAAGTAGTGAATTGCCTAAAGATTAATATTAGATACGAAAGCCGAGCAACAACTGTCCGAAACACTGCGCAGAATACAGAACTATTGTGTCGAATCCCTTTTTATATACTGGAGGAGTTCATATCCTTCAATGTTGTCTAGAAAGTCCGTAATTTTCGATCGATTTCCGCAGATCGATTTCAGTCATCTCTTTCGTCTGTATCAGTTCCGTTGCTAGTATAGACCATCTTGCGCATTAGAGGGCGGGACATTCAGTTATAACATACACAGATGCTTCTTCATCTTCTATGCAGATTCTGCATAGTTCGCTATCTGTGATTCCCAGTCGCACTTTATGCATGGTTAGCAGACAGTGTCCGCTCAGGAGACTCCTGCATAGCTCGTTTCTACTTAGGTCCAGAAAATACTTGGGTTTACCTACCGAATAGGCCGAAAAGATTAGCTTCGAACATCTGACATTAATTGTCTTTTAATAGCAGTTTTGTAAGAATGAGAAGTATTTGATTCAGATATATTCATATTCCATTACAACGGGTTCAACGAATTAAATTCAAGGATTTTGGCAAGTTTTGATACCCAATTATTACCCGAACCATGAGTAATCTTGGTTGATACTGAGGTAGATGGCAAGTTTGGCATTCTTAACGGTGTAACCAAATTGTTCAGTTTAAAATGTAAAGGAAAATAAGTAGCGACCTCTTGGGGCATTCAAAATTTAAGTATAAAGATCCACTTCAAACTGTCTGGTCGGTGGGACCACAGCCTTTAGACTCTTTTAGGATCATTAGAAGTGGGAAGAAGACGCAGCAGGATCCCAATTCCCAAGCTCGAATTGATTCGGTGGTACCACACATAGATCCCTTTAGGATCATTGGGAGTGGGAAAGAAGAGGCAGTAGGATCTGCTCGGTCAAAACGAGCTGATCAAAGACGAGGAATCGGTATGACAATTTGGGCGGGTCTTCCCAATTTCGAATTGAGTCGGTGGGACCACACATAGATCCCTTTAGGATCATTAGGAGTGGGAAAGAAGAAGCAGTAGGGGCTGTTGGGTCAACACGAGCTGATCAAGGACGAGGAATCGGTATGAAAATTTAACATCGAATTGATTCGATGGGACCATACATAGATCTCTTTAGGATCATTGGCAGTGGGAAAGAAAAGGCAGTAGAATCTGCTCGGTCAACACGAGCTGACCAAGGACGAGGAATCGGTATGACAATTTGGGCAGGTCATCCCAATCTCGAATTGATTCGGTGGGACCACACTTAGATCCATTTAAGATCATTAGGAGTGGGAAAAAAGAAGCAGTAGGATCTGCTCGGTCAACACGAACCGACCAAGGACGAGGAACCGGTATGACAATTTGGGCGAGTACTCCCAATCTCGAATTGATTCAAAAGTACAGAGACCGACAAATTCACTGACGTTTAAACTTGTTTAGCTTTGACTGTGGCGGTTCCAGAGGCAACAATAGACGGTAGAGAGGTGGTTTTACTGTGTTAAAGTCCCTCACCCAAAATATTGATGCTTTCCATCTCCATAAAATAAAAAATGGTCACTGACCGATATTCGTTAGAGATTCAATAGCTTTTGCAAAGGCTTGAGTCCTTGTATCAATTTCGAAATTGTCAAATGTTTAATAAATAATTTTAAAGTAATGCAGTGAAACTGTCAATAACTTCCTTATACTACTGCCAACAATGTGTATTCATTTTCTTTAAGGCAGTCATCTGTTTTCTCTAACTTTACTCGCACTGGCTTTTCTCAAGCGTGCACATTGTACCAACTTGAGTTGCTTCACAGACAAAAAACTTCAAACTTGCATAAGTAATGACCTAATGGTGTCATAAATTCAAAATTCTGACAGTTGCGGTCATAATGTGCGTTTAAGCAAATTTGTTCAGTATGAGAAATAAACAAAAAGCAAAGAAAATGCTTTTGCTTAACAGTACAAAAATATTGAATTTTAATAGGGCAACAAATAAATTGATAAGGATTTATTTAGCATTTTGCTGGCCTCGATGCTTTAAACTGCGGCGATAAGCTGGCGAGCGCATTAAATTTTCATTGCCTGGCTTGGCCGTCCTTTGCTCTCTTCTTTGTTCCCCCTTCTCGCTTGTTACGTTAAGCTGCCGTTTGCTTCTAGTTTGTAACACAACTCGTAAATCATGTTAACTTTTCTATGTGTTACGCCTACACACACACACACACAAATATATACTCGTACTACACACATACAGATTTATGTACAGACATGCATACAGCAGTCGCCTGTCAATGCAGTCAAGTGAAGTCAAGTAAATGATAACAAATGGCATTCGCCACCGTGAAAGTGATTAATAAGGATTTGAGTGCGAAGTCGCACTGATCAGTTGACCGTAGTGATTTGTGACAATTATTGTTGGTTGTTGTTTGTGTTTCTGCGCATTGTGCTTTTGAGTGTTGATGTTAAATTGAAGTGAATGCAATTTATTACGCAATCAGCATAAATACTTGCAAGTTCAAAGTTGAGGTGACAAATTCATTAAGTGCACAGTTTATCAGTGGATGGACGATTTAAAGAGGATGTGCGCTACAGGACTTTGAAATGTCTTTGATTACAGTCATTTAGGTTAATGTTACAGATTTATTTTGCTGGCTTTCATCACTGCTCCGACCTGGCTGTAAAAACAGTCAGGGTTCGGAACGATCTGAATAGTCGGTAGCTGTATTTCAACTTACGGCGCACTAGAAACCTTTTCTGACTGGACAGAACCAATAGATCACAATCATAATTGGTGTCCTAATGGGTCATTATTTTTTTGGCTTTCACGCAAGAAGTTTGGGGCTGTTTTCAAACGACTTCAGTCGCAGCTGTTTGGAAGAGGAAGAAGATGCATCTCAACTTTTGTGAATTTGTTCTGCTTTATCCAGAAGAAGAATGAACTACCTGGGCAACTTCTTCTTTGGTAGTCTAGGAGATCTAGTCAATAGGGATATACTTAAACTGGTCCAATGAGGGTTAAGAGTTTATATGAAGAAGCATGATTTTTTGTGTCTTTTGAATCCAAACTTGAAAGTACTTTAAATGTGAAATAATTCGACACGTATCTATTGTTAATTTTTTCGAAAATCAAAATCTAACGGGGTCAACAATGGGTTAAAAGTTTGCATGGAGAAACAAGGTTGTATGGGCATTTTGACTTTAGAATTGGTGAAAAAACTTGAAATAAAAAAACTAAGCACATGTTTTTTTAAGCGAAATTTGACGGTGTCAACGATGGGTTAAGAATTTGTATGGGAAAACATGATTTAATAGATCAATTGATTTAAAATTTGGTGAAAGCACTTGAAATCAAAAATAATTTGACACGTGTTTCTAATTTTTTGGAAAATCAAAACTTAAAGGGGTGAACCAAGGGTTAAAAGTTCTCCATACAAACTTGGCTTTTTTACGGATTTTGATTTCAAACTTGGTGAAAATACTCAAAGTGAGAAATAATTCGGAATGTGTTTTTAACCCTTTCGACCCTGAGAGCAACTTCACAAATTTTTCACCTTATAGCTAAAGCTACGATTGATTTATGGGTTTAATTTAAGTATGCACCAACAAATTAATATTTCTAGAAGTGAATTCAAAGCAAATTATAAAATTTTTACTGTTATCCCCAAAATAATTTCCAATAATTTGCAGCGATATCACGGAAGGTTTGTGTTCTAATTGAAGTCTACGAATTGGGAGCGTTTGATCAAAACCCTGTTTCTTTAATAATGGTTAAATAAAATCAAAAAGTGATAATTTGGTATTTTTTTTTATAAATATTAAATATTTTTTCTATAATTAAAAAATACTGATACAAAATTTATTTAATCCGTTTTAAGCTAAAATTGTTCAGAAGTAAACTAGCTCTAGAACTCTAACAAAGAGGCGTAGCGACTTCAAATATCGTGTGCACACTTCTTAGGCAAATGTTTCATGATTTAAATACCAAAAAGTAATATCGAGACGCAGGGTAAAATTCGGGGTCGAAAGGATTACATTTTCGAAAATCTTAATCTAACGGGGCAACAATGGATTAAAAGTTTGTATGGAGAAACAAAATTGTATGGGTCTTATGATTAAGATGAAAACATCTTACATTAAAAATTAAAAAAAAAATTTTTATTTTTTCAAAAATTTAATTCTAATGTGGTCAACAATGGCTTAAAAGTTTGTATGGAAAAACAAGATTTTAAAATCCCTTTGGCTTTAAAATTGATTTAAAATTGATTAAAATTCAGACATATGTTTTTAATTTTTTCGAAAATTAAAATCTGACGTGGTCAACGATGGGTTAAGAGTTTATATGGAGAAATTTTGAAAAAACATGAATTATTGTTTCTATTCGCTTCAAACTTGGTGAAAGTACTTTTAGTGAGAAATAATGCGACACATGTTTTTAATTTTGCGAAAATCAAAATCTAACGGGATCAACGATGGGTTAAGAGTTTGGGCAAACATTATTTAATAGTTCAATTGACTTAAAATATGATGAAAGCACTTTACATGAAATATAATTGGGCTTATTGACTTGAAATTTGGGTGAAAAGCCATTTTAAAATTAAATTATTAAATTTTAAAATTAAATTATTCAATTTTGGAATTAAATTATTAAATTTTATTGATTTAAATTAAATTAAATCAATAATTTAAATCAAAGACACAGCTAAAGCCACAGCCACAGTTAGGAATTCTGCCCGCTTTCATAAAAATTAATACATTTTAACTCTTGATAGGTATTACCACAACCATAGCTACAGCCACAGCTACGACATTCTGTTCAGGCAGTTATGGCCTAAGTGGGCTCTGCTTTGAGGCGGCCACTACTACCTATGTACCCATCTACTTAAAATATGCCAAACAGGTCCTGTAGCTAATTTGAACTCTGGTGAGCTGCAATCCTTCCTCGTAGAGTCCTGTTCTGCAACATGATATCCTTTTAAGGAATATTCGTTTCAAAACGTTAATCTTTTTGCTTATTTTTTCCTCTTAAAGCTATGCTTTATGTCTATTCTGATATAACGAGTCGTTAAGTATTGAATGCTTTGCTGATTGCTGATAGCCAAAGAAATTACTAGTCCCCTACATTTTCGATTATGTGCAGGTTTCTTGTGTATACATGTGAAATTTATGACAATTGAATTACCGGCTACGGTCTTTTATTGTTGGCATTTATTTGTTGTGCCTGTTTAGTAAGCAAAAATTCAGGTCATGCATTGAAATACGCATTAAACGGCACTTTTACCAATTTGGCTACTTTTCCCATTTAGACATTTAGACCAACTTTTTGGGCCAACTTTTGCTGCTTTGCTTTGCATCGGCCGCCCACGGGTCGCTGGTTGGCCTGCTTTCGCTTTCGTTTGCTTACATTGCAAATAAAACGTTTTAAGGTTATGTTTTGTTTAGCTGCTCGCAGTGCGCGGGCCGCGTATTTATTTGGGCGCGCGCAAGCAACATTTACAGCGCCTCGTGCTGCCGGCTTAGTCACTATAAAATTTATTCTGCCATTAAGTGTGTCCTTTCATGTGCTTTATGTGCAGCCTTTTCTGTGCGGCCTCTCGACGCGTACACACACAACGCGAAATGGCAAAGAATCAAATACAAAGTAAAAACAAATAGACGAATGTAGCAAACGTGACGCCTCGGCCGCTGCCACTTCATTTCGTGTTTGCTTCGAAAAGGCAGCAAGGACACACTGCTGGTTGTTGCTGTTGTTGTTGTTGTTGTTGTTGGTGTGCTTGTATTTATGAGAGCATGGGATTTGTTGTTTGCTGATTGCTGCTGTTGTCGCTGCGCGCTTTGGCGGCTCTCACTCGGTTGCAGTTGAATTTAACGACATTATTTCAGTGTTTTAATTAAAGTCAGCCTCTGCTGCTGGCACTGCAGAAATCCCAGATCAGCATTCGGTTCAGAGTTCAGCATTTGCGCCATTATCATTCGGCGAATTTGCTATTAATTAATCGCGCAGACTTTATAAAAGCCGCATCGGCAGTCCATAAAATGCAGCCATCAGCAGCGGGGGCGCAACTTGTAGTTCATAATTTTGGCAAAGGAAGACGATGCGAAACAACAATGTTTGACTGTCTGTGGAATGAGATGAGGTGGGAGGTGAAAGGCAGTGTTTGGCAAAAGTACTTAAATTCGTCTTTTTGCTATGCAAGATGCTAATTTTTCACATCGGTTTTATTTGAAGGAAAACACAAGAACAAAAATGCTGGTACCTCGAGAATAAAGTCAACAAAATAAAGACAGCAAAAGCTCTCTGTGCTCATGTTTAAGCAGCTGACGTTGTAATTTAGGTTAAGTTGCTTTAGGTTAGGTTCGAATGGCAGCTCAAGGCAAGTAATTTTCTGATTCTACTGATTTTTAATAGATCTCTTGCCTCTGGGGTTTTTTTAGATGCTTGGAAAGTAACTTCAATCACTCCAGTTTTTAAGAGTGGCAACAAAAATAATGTTACCAATTATCGTCCTATCTCTAAGTTGTCCGCTATTTCCAAGCTCTTTGAATGTATCATCAAAAATCGACTCTATTTTGCTGTCAAAAACATTTTATGTCCTAATCAACATGGTTTCATGTCTGGCCGGTCAACTGTAACAAACTTGGCTATTTTCACCGAAGACTGTCTATCCGCTTTTCACTCCGGTTTTCAAGTGGATTGTGTTTATACGGATTTTTCGAAGGCCTTTGATAAGGTTAGCCATAGAATTCTTATTTCAAAATTTGCTAAACTTGGTTTTCATTCTGTTTTCTTAGACTGGATTACCTCCTATCTTAGCAATCGCAGCTGTACTGTTGTGATTGACAATGTTTCATCTCGGCCTTTTATAGCGTCATCTGGTGTACCCCAAGGGAGCATTCTTGGGCCACTGTTTTTTATAATATTCATTAATGACATTAGTTGTTGTTTTTCAACCTCCAGGTTTCTTCTTTACGCCGATGATCTAAAAATTTACTCTACTATAACTTCCATCACTGATCAGCAAAACCTTCAATCTGACCTTGATAACGTGTTTGCTTGGTGTTGCAGAAACCGGTTATCATTAAATATCAATAAATGCTCCCATGTTGCTTACTCTAAATCTCATTGTCCGCTGCAAACATCCTATTGTATCGATAATGCGCCCCTTAAGTCTCTTAGTGAGATTAGGGACCTTGGAGTTATTTTTGATTCCAAGCTCACTTTTTCCAGCCATCTCAACTTTACTATTTCTAAAGCATATTCTATGCTTGCTTTTGTTAGGCGGAACAGTGTTGACTTCACTGATCCTTACACCGTAAAAACGCTTTTTAATGCTTATGTCCGCTCAGTGCTTGAATATGCGGTTTTTATTTGGAGACCATATCATAGTGTGCATATCAAACGACTTGAACGAGTCCAGAAAGTGTTTTTAAGATATGCACTTCGATCTTTGAGATTTGTTGACCCTGTTCCGTCGTACTACTCTATGTGCTCTTTATTGCATATCAAGTCCCTCGAAGACAGGAGGAAGATTCTTTCTATGAGCTTTGTATTTGATTTAGTTACTGGTGGTGTTGACTGTCCCTTGTTGCTTGATAGAATTAATTTTCATGTTCCTGCCAAACAGTTGCGGAATTATGAAATTTTCAATCTTGCCTGCTGTCGTACAAACTACGCCCAATTCACGCCCCTGGCTAGAACTTTGGCTGAAGTTAATTCGCTTTATTATTTAATTGATTTTTCATCTTCTAAATTGTCTTTTAAACATAGTTTAAACACTTACTTCAAATAATTTGTACTAATCTGTTATTAGTCTGTAAGCTACTTAATGTACAATAGACTTAAATAAATAAATAAATAAATGCGTAGATCTAAAAATACTATTTCGCTGTTATTTAAGCAGGACAGCTATAGTTTTAAACCTACTACTTTTACTCCTGTCAAGTAGATATTCATAGATCAACTAAAAAAAGCTGAAAGATGATCTTATTGAGGACACAAATAAGTTTTGAGGGATTTACAAACGATGACATTGACATAACATTTAATTCCATGGGACCATCGTGTAACTGTGTTCATGTCATAGTTTTCCTTTAAAAATTCACTATGTGCCATTTTACTGAAGTTTAAAAAAACATATTTAGGCAATCGAAACAGGATCTGCCAAAATAGGTCTGGTCTTAAATGAGGGCAAGAAGAAGCATATGCTGTCTAAACGCAGGGACTCGCAGTAGCTACGGTTTCACGTCGAGGCTGGCACGTACACTTTTGAAGTTGTCAAGGATTTCGTCTACCTTGGCAGCGCCGTAAACAGCGGTAACAGATGTTTGGGAGGGGTTTGGACCCCCCAACACCCCTTGCCTGCGCCACTGCTGGTCACCCTTTACAAGTTTGAGTTAACTCAACAGAGGAGCATCCTGAAAGTACGCTAGTCGGTTTGTAGTTTTCGGATATAGGATGAAGCTTCAATGAAAAATTGCCTTGTTGAGGACCCGTATCTCTAAGTGAAGTAACTAAGAAGAAAAACTCATCCCTAGGAAGCATAGGGCCTCATAAAAACCTAATTGCCTTGTACTGGTTACGACAATTACGAATCATTCTTGGTCTCTCAAAACGATGCCTTGATTTTTGGTGCATACTTCTGAAACTTTTTAAACGCCATGTATGCATTCAGGGGCAGCTTTCCATAATTCGATACTCGATAATCGTCGGCTCCGTACATCAATTCTATATCCAGCGCTCGACGAGACTTTCCGTTTTGCTTTCCATATTCCGACGAAAGCATTCTCGTTTTCATATTTAAGGATGTGTTCGAAAAGTGCGTTGGAATCGAACGTCCGATACGACACAACGACTTTTTGTATTACAGAGAGCCAAAACGATAGTTCGATACACATAGTTGCTCGATATTGAATTATGGAAAGCCACCCCAGGTGATGCCAAGTGATTGTTGGTTGGGAACCTCACTAAGGTGATGGTTGATGGACAGGGTAAGCGCAAGCAAGTGTTGCTGACAAGGTAGATGAAATTTATTGAAAGCTACATTGCTGTCTTTTAACCCTAATTCCCAGAAGTGAGCCTTACAGTCTCACTAAAGATTTCAAGTGGTGATAAATCCGAAAGATTTTCGATTCCAATTTTTTATGTAATCCTCTTATGGAATATTAGAATTATATTGCATTTATAAATGTAACATTTTTGACAGTTTTTGTACTTTTTAAACAAATGTTTTCAGTAATTTAGCTCACTAAAAACTGACAGTCTCACTTCTGGGTTTAGGTTACTTTTAAAATTCTGGGAATTAGGATTAACCCTTTCGCTACAGGTTTTTACTGGAGAAAGTTAAATCTTTAAATTGATTGATTTTATCTTTTGTGTGGTTTTCAGCAACATTCGATACTAATTTTTTTAATTTTTGTTGCCGAATCCCGTTTTTTTTTAAGTGTTGTCATATTACAGCAATCATATCTTTCTGGCTGTAATAAATACTTGAACATAAAATTGTTTACGTATTATTAAAAAACTAATATTTCTTCATTTAGTTCAGCTAAAATTATTTAAAAAAATGTCTCTGAATTAACAAGTCTGAAGTAACAAGTCAATAAAAAAATGTTTCTTATTTTTTTTTGTTTGTTCTTTCTTTACTATGTTGAAATATAAAAACATGTATACTTATTTTTTAAAAATTTAATTATTCGTTTTATTAACTTTGAGTAATTCCTAAAACTTCAAACTATTCTTATGAGCAACAAAAAAATTATTCTTGAAACCATAGAGTTTTCAGACATCCACAAAGTAGCATGTTACCATATGGCAACAAAATAGCGAAAGGGTTAAGAGCTTTTGGAATTCGTTGATGGTTCATAACACATAAAATCCAGACGAGGTCAAGTTGAAAAATTTCCTTGGTACAAAGAACATTTGTTTGCTGTGGTATAATTTACTGATTTCACAACTTTACTCGTCTTTCGTTTTTGTTTTTACTATAATCTGACATTTTAGGTTGATTGCTTCAAAAATTTACTGCCAAGGTATTTTTTGTTTTAAATCTAATTAAAATATCTGCTTGTTGGGCATAATTAAATTGTTGGTACCCTTTTCATTTTCCAGACAATTTGCCTTCGCTGAAAAAACAACATAAATGAGACCCATGAAAATTCGTGCAATTAAGAACACAAAAAGGACAGTGATTGCTGTTCATGTTAACATTTGAATTCAACTGTAAAATCAACAAAGGCGGCACCAACTCACACCAACTTACATGAGTGTGCAAACAAATGTATGCATATGAAACACACTTATATACATATGTACTTATATAGATATGTATGTATCGTATATATGTGCATATCTGTGGCCATGTGTAAGAGTAGCTAAGTCGAGATAAGAGAGAATTGAGTTATTGTTGAGTTGGAAGCTTTATAGAACTCAAAGCGCTTGAAGGTATTTCATGTTCTTGGAAAATTCCTTTACTTTTTTTTAACAATTTTTTAATCATCAGAACATCCTATGTGCATATGGTTTTCAAACTTCAATTTTCGATTTAAGCTACTCTTCCATAGGACCTCATATACGTACATACATATGTATGGAGGTGTATAAGTGTGTTGCAAAGCGGACAAACCGGAGCAGCCCAAAAACCACACACCGACAAAATGGTCGACCCGTTTGAAAGGCAACATTTGGTCGGCAACAGAAGATACACACCCACACACATTCTCGCATATACACACACACATGAACACATTTAAATGAAAGCTCACATTGCTCACACTTACCTTATGGCATCGATCATCTGTAGGCCCATATTTACACAATTGGAAGCGTGCTGCGGCCTCGATATGGGCAGCCCGGACACGCAGTAGTAGCAATCGCCCAGAATTTTAATGCGCAAACATTGATTCTCCTGCGAACGACAACCAATTCAAAAGACATTAAATTGCATGAATTGAGTTCAAAATGACAACAGACAAAAATTCTTGAAATCAAGCAATGAGCCGAAAAACATTACGCAGGTGTTGACTGTTGACCAACAACATTTATGTACATACAAATTTTGTTTGAGATTAAAGTGACATTTGCAAAGTGTTTTCTTGTGGCAACAATAAATTAAATAATGCGTAACTAATAGTGACTAAATTAATGGTTAGCCAAAGGACGACAAACGATTTGCTGTTGTTAAAAATCAAACTGAACGCCAACGCACTTTCACTCGGCCACACGCAGCCACAAAAAAGTGAATACTTCGGAAACGTGTGTCATTATTTATATAAAATGCTTTTGCATGTTTTACGCACCGTTGAAATTGTGTAAATTGCGAGCTGGCGTGCGTTTAAAGCTCCATGAATATTTCAACGACATTTAGATGACGAAATGTCGCCAGTCTGGTTTATTACATAACAAAAAAAAAAAAAACAGTTGCGTGTCGCGTAAAATGACTAACGTGGCTCGCAGGTCGCTTGTGCGCATCGTAAACAGCTGACCTCTCATTTACCAGCCGATTATAATAATTATTACTTACAACAATGCAAATAACGCAATATTTAGGAATGACAATTCTTCGAATAGGAATTGTTGGATTTTCAAGCATTTTATAAGTTTTCTTTTGATAGGAAATTTTTGTTACCATTCGAAGCTATAATTGCAGCCTTCAATTATGTTAACAAACAGAAATTTTGGGGGATTTAAACCCCAAACATTCCTGTGTGCATAACTGAAAACTTGTTTTGGCGCAGATTATGTGCGAGTCTTAGCCTTCTTCACCTTCTCAGCCTTCTTCTTCCTACTACTTTTTGTGGACAGCCAGAAGAAATAGACAAGTGTTTAAATAGTCTGAAGTAGGAATCGAAACAAGAGTCTCTGGTATGAAAAGCCAGCGCCCTAACCGGGTCATTGTAACAAAGACCCCAGGGGGTAATAAATAGTAGAAGATTTCTATCTCCAGCATTAACAGAACTGTGGGTATGTGGCTGATGGCTTTCCCCACAAGGAACTCCTTAGTGTTTCCTATGCCAATTATTTCCATACATAATTACCCGTCATTAATCATGATTCTATGGTCTCCTTTCTCTAATGATACAAGAAACTCTAACAAACTCAAACTCAAACAAAGCCTTATTCCACATTGCTCATTAGTGGCTCTGACATATGGAAATGGCTGAGGCCGAAACTTAATGTGATAATATAATGGGCCACATAGCCTTATTGATCTTTTTGAGACCATCACTTAACCTTCCCATTGAGTCCACTTTACGTCTCTCTTTAACTATGAATTGTGGACGGGTAGATAGTTTTGCGAAATAAAAACTTCCAATTGCGTCATATTTGCATAATGAGTTTTTGTTTTAGTTAATATAATTTTAATTATTTTAGGAATAAAATTTTTTTTCGATTTACTACTCACCCCCGCTATTTGATCGAAACGCCCAAAGAGGTCGTTCAACGTTTTTACCAAATCACTGGCAGACAGCTGCTCGGACAGTGGCGTAAAGTTGACAATGTCTGCATACAAAATGGACACATTGTTGTGACGCTGCACGTGCAGCTCGTGGAAACGCGTAGCCGAAGTGTTGGCTTGACCGCCAGCACGTTGACAGGCGTCGGCCATTTTTAGCATAATGCTGCGTTTTACCTGTGGTGTGATACAAAAACAACAAAGATCAAAAGTAGTTTAAAATAAAAATTCAAAAAATGCTAAAATTAAAACTAACATCATAACAAATCTATCAAAGTTTTCAACAAATTCTTTTCTATTTCTAATCAAAATAATAGTTTTTAAAATTGAAATAATTGTTTCATATTTTTTTTAATATTGCTAGAAAAGTTCCAGTTTGAAAAAATTTTTCTATATATCTATATTTTTTAATATTCATTATTCACGAAGTTTGAAATAATTCTTTTATATAATATAAAAAAAATTTACTAATAAAATGTGTTTTTAAATGTTGTGTAAACCCTTATCAATTTCTTATGAAATTAATAATTTTTTAAATTTACATAATTGTTGAATTTTTTTTAGTTTTGAAAGTTTTGAAAAAAATTATTAGGTATATAAAATAAATATTAAATAATATAAATAATTATATTAAAAATTATAATAATTAATTATTTTGGAATCATTCTTTTATAATTAAAAATGTTGTAGTACAAAATTTTTGTAAATGTAACGTAAAAAACATTGTTTTTAATTTCTAATGAAATAATAGTAAATAGAAAATATTGAAATAATTTTCAAAATATTTTTGCTTAATAATAATAATTCAATAATTTTGAAATAATTCTTTTATATAAAAAACTTATTAATAAAAAATGTTTGTAAATGTAATGCAAACAATTCTTTTAAGTTTCTAGTGAAACTAACAATAATTTTTAAAATTTAATAATCTTTTAAGTATTTTTTCAGTAATAAAAATAAGTTCAAGTTTTGATATAATTTTTCGAAATATTTTTTACTTTAACAATTCATTAAGTTTTATGTAATATGTGTATATAAACAAAATTTACTAACACAAAATTTTTTAATATTTTTGCAAAAATTTTTCGTAAACATTTTTTTATTTCAAAAATTTGTAAATAAAATAATAACTAAAATAATACTTTTTTTAGTTTTGAAACATTTTTCCACAACACAAGTTTCTAAAATTCAAATAATTTTTAAATAATGGTAAAAAAGTAATTTTGAAATATTTGATTTTAATTTTTATAAATAAAAAAAATGTTTAAAATTGGAATAATTTTGTTTTAATAATTTTGTTCGATAATAGTTATAAAGTTTCAACATAAAATTATTTGTAATTGCTTAATAATAGTTTAATTAATTTTATGGCTTAATAGCAATAATAACTGTTTAATACTAAAATTGTTTTTGACTTATTTTTGTTTTTAATTATTTTAAATAAAAAAATTTTATGTAAAATAAATTTTATTATTTAAATTTTGAAATATTTTTTATATAAATTTTTGAAAACAATTAAGAGTTCTACAAATTCAAATCATTTTTGCAAAAATTTTCAATTGAAGGGGTTTTCAAGATTGAAAATAAGAAAAAAAATAAACCAAATAAATTTTTACTTTTAAAGTACTGGTGTCTAAATTTTAATTATAAAAATAGTTCTTAAAATCGAAATAATTTATTTCAATAACTTTTTTTAAAAAATAGCAAGAACATTTAAATTTTGAAATAATAGTTTTCAAATTTTATTTAATAGGTAATAGTAAAAATATTTTGAATTTTTACAAACATTTTTATATAATTTTTTTAGATAGCAAATATTTCTAAAATTTCAACTATTTTTTTAAATAAATCATAAAACATCAATATTAAAAATTAAATAAATTTCCAATTAAAAAATATTGGTTTATGGAATTATAAAAAAATTCATAAATTTAAATTTCAAATTTAAAAGTATTAGTTTTTAGTTTGTAATTATAAAAAAAAATTTAATTCCTTTGATTTTTTTAAATAATTGTTTCTAAGTTATTTGTTTAATAATAATAATAATTTTTTTATTGTAAAATAATTTTTAAATATTATTTGTTTGTACATAAAATCAGTTTTTAACGTATCAAAAAATGTTTTTAATAATTTTCAAAAAAATTTGTTTTCTAAATTTTTCATACTCACCTCAGCTGCTATGTAAGCCGGTATGACGCTGAGCAGCAGCTGTTCCTGTTGCTCGCGCTCGCACTCCAGCTTGACGCGCTGCTCGATGCCGGTGCGGGTGCCGTCCACTGTGCGGTTGTGCGCCGCATCTGACATGATGCGATAGTACAGGCCGGAAACGGAAGCGCTGGCCAACATGACAATTTCGCCAAACAGCTGCAGAGGTGCAATAAAAACGCCACGTAACAAAGCAAAAAATACAAATTTATAAAACTTGCAGACAACAGTAAACAGAGTGAAAAAAATTCATTGGCTCGAAAAATTGTTTTCAGTGTTGTGAATTTGAAAATGACCAACGAAGTGACATCTGGCAAATGGAGAAAATGAAAATTGTGTTTTGCATGCCAGCAACAATTGCTGTGCAAGTGCCGCCAATAACGAGAGCCACAACACAACTGGATTCAAGGTCAGAGGAACGGCGGCCGCGCACAGCCAACACACCAACGGACATTGCACATTTATTTGCACAGCCGAAAGGTCAACCGTGCAGACATATGTACACAATGCCATATAAAACTGTATGTGTGTCTGTGTGTGTGTGTGTGTGTGTGTGTGTAGGGAACTGTGCCGTATGTTCGCCGTCTGGCGAGCTGACTGCCTCCGTTGTAGCGGCCGTTGTTGCCGCGTCGCGCATAAATTCATGGCGATCCAATTAAATTGAAGCTATCGCTGCGCTGCGTTGGCTGGCTGTTGTTATTCTCTGTAATTCTTGTTTTTGTTATTTTTTGCTGGTAAATATTTCGGTTAGCCAAGCAGCTGCGGACCGGGTGGCACTATTTGCAGTTGGTTGGTGCACTTGTTGCAGCCACATGTGGTGTGTTTGTGTTTGTGTAGCACAATTTCCAACATCATTTGTTGGAATTTGCAGTATTTTCTTGTTGTTTTTGTAATTTTGTATTTTGTATTTTTTCACTGTTTTTCGTATGGGATTGCAGTGTGAATGCTCGAAAACTCAATTACTAACACTTACCATAGGTAAATTGGGCGCATAGTCCGCACTGGTGCCAATCCGATAGACAATGTGGATCGCCGTCATGAACACAGCCAAAACCACGGACACTGGCCACGATATGGGCAGCATTGTGTGTATGCCCTGGAATTTTGCATATTTTTGTGAATGTGTGAATGTCAGTAAGCATCGCTTAATGGTCGCATAAATGTAATTGGATTCACTTTTTACTGAGTATTACAAATTTTAATTAAAACATATTCATTAAGCAAACCGGAACAACGTGAATTTTCTCTTTTATGCAAATACAATGGGGGTAATCACAATTTGTGGCAACTGTTGTGGTAAAAGCGATAGAAGAAGTGTCACAGAAGACAGAAAAATCCCGACATAATTTATCACAAACAATAAGTTTTAGTTAGATTCATCAGATCAAGATTTAGTGATAACATCCTGGTATTTGATTTCGCTTTTTTTTCACTCCTCTTGGGAGCATAAATGTGTGGTGTTGATATCGTCAGTGGCGCACCCAGGGGTTTTTGGGGTCAAAACCCCCCAAACACAAAAATTGCTGGTACAATATATGGTTTTGAATGGTATTCTGCTAAAAAGTTTTACTCAAAGCCCCTTCCAAAATAAAATCTTGGATATCGTTAATCAACTCCAGAATGCGGCCCATTTTTTCCTACGAAAGACACCTCTGTGTTGTGACTGAGTATTTTTACTTAAATTACACTACTCGACACGAAAAATGCTCCTAAAAATAAAAGTATTTTTTAGACTAATCTTCGGCTGCTGAACCCGAAACTGAAAAAATTTGCTTAAGAAGCGTTTTCGAAAAATCTTCGAAAAACACGTTTTTCCCCTCTTATTTCAGTTATGAGCACATATCTCGTAAACCAACCATCCGACTAGCACAAGTGGATGATGGATACCGTCGTTCAGAAGGTAATTAACTAACCTTTCCAACGATATATAGATCTCAGATGAGATTTGGGGAGTTACTGACGATGAAAGTTGAAAATATTTATATTTTTAACCATTTTCAAAAATTATACATTTTCGAATGGTTTTTTATAGATAAAATAAATGATCTCCGCTGGTTTTAATATCTAAGATGAAGGATATATTATTTGAGCAAATATTAAGCCTAACATCAATAGAATTGAAAGAAAAATGACAAAGTTATGATGCACGGAGTGAAAAAACCAACACCGTGCGAAAAATTTTGTTTTATTTTTCCGAGACCCACCCAAATGTTGATATAGTCGTGAAACTAGAGGTCATTTATAATATCCTGGCATAGTCAATTTTTCATTTTCTGACCCAAAAACCTTCTTAAAGGACTTTACAATTTTAAGGATATACACATTTCAAATATTTTTTAAATATTTGTGATTGCGCAATGATGAAGATATGGGTATCAAATGAAAGAGGAAAATTGTCTCCTTTTAACTAAAATTGACCTGTTTTGAACCTCGGATGGTGGGTTTACGAGATATGTGCTCATAACTGAAATAAGAGGAGAAAAACGTGTTTTTCAAAGATTTTCGAAAACGCTTCTTAAGAAAATTTTTTGATTTTCAGTTTCGTGTTCAGCAGCCAAAGATTAGTCTAAAAATGCTTTTGTTTTTAGGCGCACGCGATGAACCCATTTTTTGTCGAATAGTGTTACATGAGTTTGCGTATCCGTTGCTGAAAGGTAGGAGAAGTTGCTTGATGGTTGCTGTCTTCGATAAGCGCTCTTGTAATATCAGTGACTGACGCTTCAAATTTCTTAATTATATGACCAAAAAATTGCTTAAGCGACTATTTATATATTTGCAAAACTTGTCAACATAGTTTAATTGCTCAGTAACTCAGCGAAATTCAGCCACTGGACCTTCTTATTGATCTTAAAGCGAGAAGTGCAGCCATGGAACATGTTTGTAAAAAGGTTTTTGGCAGAGTTTTATCCAAAAATTGCTGAGTCATTCGATTTTGTCAACTAAAAATTTATCTAAAATGCGAAAATCCGCCAAGGCAAATGTTTGAAAAGTTTTTAAAAGAGTTTTAAGGACTGTACCGAAAAGAAACTGCACACATTCTTTTGCTCACAACATAACGATTTTTATTAATTTTCGTTTCAAATTTCTTTTGTATTGAAGCCTATTGTGTCTTTATTTGTATTTCATTAAAATTTATTTGAAAAATTTATTCTCTTAATTTATGGCGAATTTTTTGTTTTATCCCCTTTATTAAATTCTGCACACCCTCTTTTGTTCCGGCAGTGCTGAGTCAATCGCTTTGGATGATAAAAATCTGATCGATTTGAAAGCTCTAAATAAATAATAATAATAACAGTTTTCTAAAAAAGTTTTCGATGGAGTTTTAACAAAAACTTGTTAGTCAGTCGATTTGAACAACTAAAATCTAATCGACTTTAAAGTTCGAAATGAAGCCACGGAACATGATTGAAAAAAGTTTCCAACAATTTGATCTGATCTGAAGTTTTCAAAAGAGTTTTACCAAAAATAAATGCGGAGTAGTTCCATTAAAGCTATCAAAAATTGACCTTACAGCACAAAATGTAGCCACTGGACATTTGTGTAGAAAAGGTTTTAGAATTGAAACGCAATCAACGTTGGTTAAACTACTCAATATTGTTAGTTCATAGTGCTACAACTAAATAAAAATCACTTTTGTTTACATTTATGTTGCACAGTTTTCAAAAAGCAAAATTATGAAACAGCAAAAACATTCAAAACTAGTAAATGGATGGCCCTGTATATTTAAAAAAGGACAAATTACACCGTGCGACAAAAATTAAAAAATTTTTCACACCGAAAAAAGTCCATATGTGCGTGAAACTAGAGACCAACTATAGTAATACTGCGTACTCATTTTTTGATTTCTACATCCTTTGTCCTTTTAAAAGCACTTCAATAGAATACGGCGATATGTATATCAAATGAAAGAGGAAAGGCTCAAGATTTTAAATAAAATTGATGTTTTTATCTATTTGTAAAAAAAGGATATGAAAAAGGTGTTGGAAAGTAAGTATGATAAAACCCAAAATCTCCTTGATCACGTGTCAAAAATGTCATTATTCTCGCTTCATTGATTTTGTATCTTTTTATTATTTAAAATACTAATAGTCAAATAAATTAGAATTTTTGTACATCATTTGAATTGCAGCTTCCGCCTTTTTTTTAATAACATTCGAACCAATAAAGTAAGAGTAATGAAATTTTGACACGTGATCAAGGAGATTTTGGGTTTTAACATTGTTACTTTTCAAGAAAATTCTATATACATTCTCAAGGATATAAAGGATTAAAATTTTCGAAGGACCTTTTTCATATCCTTTTTTTACAAATAGATAAAAAATCTTTCTTTTTTTAATTCTTGAGCCTTTCCTCTTTGATTTGACATACATATCGTCATATTCTAACGAATATTAGTATTTTTTATATTTTTTTTATTTTTTATCCCCTTCAAAAATTTGAATTCTTTTTAATAGGACAAAGGATGTAGAAATAAAAAACTCAGTACGCTGTATTACTATATTTGGTGTCTAGTTTCACGCACATATGGATTTTCCCCGGTCTGAAAAATGCTGTCGCACGGTGTTATATGTGAAAAATTATATACATTTCTAAAACTCTATGTAAATATTTCCCGAATAGTAAATTTTTCTCTAATCAATCAGCAAAACAACTCGCCATTCTTGTCCTCCTCGGTGGCACTTGTCCTAATTACTATTCACTACTTACCACAACCTTTAACTATTTACAATTATTTTCTTTTTTTTTTGCTTCAAAATGCTTTTCTACTTAATTAATTTGGCCTTTAGCAAAGTGAAATGCCATAGAAATTAATCACACCAAAGACATATTACCAGCTTTTAGACCACTTAGCTTTGTGCTATTTGGCAGTTAACTTGCTTCGAACTAATGACAAATGAAATCAGTTGCTGGCATTTCATTGAAATTAAGTTAATTTAAACAAATGATTTACATTGCAATAACATAAATTACCAAATTACCGAAATGCGTAACAAGTGGGCGAAAAGTTGCCATGTTGCTCATACGCCGTGTGGTGCGCCATGCATGGCACGTGTGCGGTACTTACCAGAAAGACGGCGAATAACGGTAATGGTGCCAATTCTTCACCCGTAATTGCAGCTATCGTTCCCAGCGAGAAAGTGGTCACGATGGCGAATGCCAGCGCCGCAGCCGGCGAGCTCAGCACGGCGGGAAATTGCAGGGCAGTCAGTATGCCGGCCGATATGAGGGCGGCCAGCACCAGCAGCAGCGTTTGCAGTAATGGCTACCAGGTGGTGTAAGAGAGGCAGAGAAGGAGCGAGATGGGATAAATGTAGAAAAATAGATTATCGTTTGAATGCATGTACAGTAATGCGCAGCCTTCAGAAATTGACAGTTTAATACACACAAAATGTCACCGTTGCTGAGGCGGCAGGATGTGAGTGTGTAGAGGGCGGGGAATGGAAGAGGAGTGGGCTGGTGTCAGTAAGTGATAAGGGTTGTCAGTGCTGGTCGTTGTGTTATGGCCAGTACGGCAATGCTTACTTGCTGGTAAACGATGCCAATGATTATGGATACAACACATGCCACCAGCGATATGAGCAGACCGGATCTGAAGAGCGACTTGCGCAGCCGTTGGCGGTAGCGCGTGTACAAATCATCCAAATGTATGTCCTCCGCTGCAAAGAAAGAAAAAGCAATAAACGAAAAGGCAATAAGAAAACAGCATCTAAAATGACTTGAAGACAAAAGTGAGTGAGTAAAAATGTTGGCAGGACTCAAAGTGTTGTTGTAGTACAAACAGCTGACTGGGAAAATGTGTTGTGCACAAATGGCGCGACGCGTCGTAATTGCGGAGGAGTGCACAACGTAATTGATTAAAAGCTGTTTTCTGTTTGTTTGCCTATGCTTTTCAATCTCACTTTTCCCTACGCTTTCATTCGTATTTGGTGTATTTTGCTTGGCTGCCATTTCATTACAATATTGCTTGACCATTTTAGTTTTTTTTCTTGCGTTTCATGGACCATTAAGTGGATCACAAAAAAATAAAAATAAAAAGCAAAAAAATTAGAGAAAAGTAAGAAAAAGAAAAATGTGATAGTAACAAGGGACGCAAACTCGCATTGAAGAGCAAACAAGAGCAATGAAGTGAAATCTGCATCAACAAGTCACAGAACACTTTGCGCTCGGCTTGACACAGTCAACAGGTTAAATGGTCTTGTGGCCAACGATTTGAAGCGCCAGCTGCCGGAAGCCTAACATTTTTACAATAGTGGCTCGTTACAGCGGAACAAAGTTATTCAAATGGGATTTGTGGAAAAATTGTCAAAGAGAAGAGCAGCGATGAGTAATGCGTTGTGCATTTAGTTGGACCGTTGCTGGGTTTGAGTTGCTCGGGCCTCTTTGCCAAAACGATTTATAATATTTTATGATAATATTTTAGTACGACAAAGGAAAACCAGGCGTGTGAAATGATTTGTGCTGTTTATGGTCAAGACGCTCTACTCGAATAAATTGCAGATACGTGGAACGTTCGCTTTTGTACTGAAAAATTTAAAGTAACAAATGCTTCTCGCCTTGATTGATGTATCACCGAAAAAATTCTTGGAACTATGAATATGATTCAAGAAATATGTTATGTGAGCAATCATGACATGGCTAAGGAACTGAAGATGTATCACAAAACAGTTTCAAACTATTTGCATAAAGTTGATTTCAAAAAAGAGCTCAATAAGTTCAAACAATTTAATGTACAAAATTTTCATTCGATATTCGCTGTTGAAAAAAGTTAATCCATTTTTAAAACGATAATGACAAATGGATCACATACGATAGTGTCCGACCGAAGGTAGATTTTTGGCCGAAGCCGAATAATCGGCATAACTCAAATATTCGGCCAAAGGCCGAAGCCGAATATTGTTACAAATTTTGTTTAAAGAAAAAAACTGATCAAATTTAGCCGTTCTTTATTTATTCATTCCTTTGTTCCACTTAAGAATTAATAGAAAATTATATTATATTAGTATGAAAAAAAAACAAAAACAATCTGAAAGTTCAGTTTCCAACAAAAACAAAAAAACTTAAAAATGTACTTGTCATAAATAGCTGATTAGAGACTATTTTTATTAATTGTAATTTTGATGTCCGAAATATCGATAAAACCCGATATTTAATAAAATATTTCGAAACAGATCAAATTGACTGAATATGGTTCAAGAAAATTGTTATGTGAGCAGTCATGACATCGCTAAGGAACTGAAGATGTATCATAAAACAGTTTCAAACAATTTGCATAACTTTGATTTCAAAAAGGAGCTCCATAAGTTCAAACAATTTAATTCATAGATTTTTCATTCAAAATTCGCTGTTGAAAAAAAGTTAAGCCATTTTTGAAACGATGATGACAAATGGATCACATACGATAGTGTCCGGCCGAAGGTAGATTTTTGGCCGAAGCCGAATAATCGGCATAACTCAAATATTCGGCCAAAGGCCGAAGCCGAATATTGATACAAATTTTGTTTAAAGAAAAAACTGATCACATTTAGCCGTTCTTTATTTATTCATTTCTTTGTTCTACTTAAGAATTAATAGAAAAATATATATGTATATATATATTTATATATATATTTTATTATTATATATTAGTAAGAAAAAAACCAAAAACAATGTGAAAGTTCAGTTTCCAACAAAAACAAAAAACTTAAAAATGCACTTGTCATAAATAGCTGATTAGAGATTATTTTTATTAATCGTAATTTGGATGTCCGAAATATCGATAAAACCCGATATTTAATAAAATATTTCGAAACAGATCGAATTGTTTTGCATTACAGGGCGAAAACCTATGATGTGCAGATGGAAGTAATTTTCTTAATAGTAGATTGACAGTAGACATTTATTAATTTGCTAATAGTGGTGCCAATGCAGGTCAGCTTCGGAATCTTCTTGACAGCAAACAGCTTGGCTTGAATATTTTTATTAAGAAAACAACCCATAGCTTTTGCGAACCCATTAATTTATTTTATTTATTTTTTATTTATTTATTTATTTTATTTTTAGTAATTTTGTATTTTATTTTTAGTTGCTTTCTCTTCCAAGCGCCGCATTTGAGGGCAACTGCAATATGACAACTCACTTGAAAATAATGCGGACTTTAAATTGCAATGTGTTGACCTTATAAGCACACGTACTCGTTTATATTGAATACTCACACATACACTAATGTTTGTACACACCTACATACCAACAATTTATGGCAGATGTGCACTGATATGTGCGGACATGTTGGCTTTGTGTGGAGGTTGTGACGTTCAAAGCCCATAAGAATTCCAGCCATGCATCCAAACTTTTTTATGAGAGTGACACACACACACGCACACCTTCACATGTGCTCGTCAACAATACAGCCCAGCACAATCGCACAGCTGCATAGTGGGTGCAGAAATAAAAGAATTTCTTAATTGCCTGTCAAACGCAAACCATTGACTCGAGACTCAGTGTCATTCTTACACAGCGAGCGACATAGCGCCGCTGTATGTTTGTGTTTGTGTGGGTCTGCGTACTTTTTCTGACACGCTCTTCCGTTTTCTTGCTTTTATTATTATTTATTTGCAATCACACGAATCAACTTTAAAGTGTGTTTATGGGTGTGTGTTTGTGTGTGTTTGTTCTCAAATGTTTGTGGTGATGCCGCTATCGAGGCGTGGTCGCTGCCAACAGCAGCACTGCTAATGTGTGTGTGTGTGTTGTCTGTTTGGTTGTGTTGGCGCTGCATTGCATGGTTGGCCGCACTCAAGCACGAGTCGTTTTTTCGCTTTGGCCTTTTATTTTCTTTGGCGCTTCTGTCATTTTCTTGTGCGTTTGTGACACTCCGCTCTTATTTTATTTTTTTGTTTTTTGCCCGCAGCTGCTGCGGGTGCGAAAGGAATTTATGTTTGATTTCGAAAAATAAATAAACATCAAATAAAATTCCGCCTGTTCGCTCTGTCACTTTCTCTCCTTCCACCTTTCTGAGCGCTGCAGTCACTCAATGTTCCTGTTCAGCTATTTGAAGCCAGCTATTTGTCGTCCTTCGTGTTAATGGCGTGAACTTCTGTAACCATGACATGTCCACGTCCATGTTTTTCACACTATGTTGTTCGCATGAACATGAAATGCGTGGCAATGTTGCTCTGTGACATGGAGCGGTGCGTGCGTGTGTTTTCCCAATAAAATTTTAAAATTTTAGTGGTTCTAAACAAAACTTGCTGATATTGAACTGATAAAATATTTAATTACTGACACCGATAAGTTGATGATGAGCCTTTTAAGTTTGAGCAAATCACTTAAAGGCAGTTTAGGTTAAGTGAGGTTAGGTTAGCTTCAGCTAACCTTCAGCTTCTCGGTCTAACAAGATGCCTTAAAAATTCAAAAGGTTTACTCAAATTGGGCTTTTTCCGAACTTGCGAGGAAATTTTCTTACACTGAATTGATAACAAAAACAAAACTAATAGTTTTGTTCTTTTTTAAAAGAAAATAGTAAGAAATTCATTATTTTTCCAATAGATGCTTTTATTAATTTGTATCTCACGTTGTATAAGTGCGATGGAGCAACGCTAGATGACGTTAGAAAAATTAGATTTCATACTAAACAAAATTTTTCAGACAGTTTTGTGATTGCTTGACTCGGTTTTGTTTAACCGCGCGTCAAAAATGGCATGAAAAGGATAAGATTTCATACTAAAAAAAACTTTTCAGGCAGTGTTGTTTTAGCCTGCGTCAAAGATGGCATGAGAAGGATAAGATTTTATACTAAAAAAAACTTTTCACAGTCTTTTGTAGCGGCTTGACTCGGTTTTGTTTGAGCGCGTGCCAAAGATTACATTAGAAGGATAAGATTTCAAAAGCTTTTCAGATAATTTTGTAGTAGCTTGACTCAGTTGCGTTTCAGACTGCGTTAAAGATGGAATTAGAAAGATAAGATTTCATACTAAAAAGTCTTTTCAGACAGGTTTGCAGTTGCTTGACTCAGTTTTGTTTGACCGCGCCTCAAATATGACATTAGAAGGATAAGAATTCATACTGGAAAGACTTTCAGACAGGTTTGCAGTTGCTTGACTCAGTTTTGTTTGACCGCGCGTCAAATATGACATTAGAAGGATAAGATTTCATACCAAAAAATACTTTTCAGACAGTTTTGTTTTAGCCTGCGTCAAAGATGGCATGAGAAGGATAAGATTTCATAATAAAAACAACTTTTCACAGAGTTTTGTAGTGGCTTGACTCGGTTTTGTTTGAGCGCGTTTCAAAGATTACATTAAAAGGATAAGATTTCAAAAGCTTTTCAGATAATTTTGTAGTAGCTTGACTCAGTTTTGTTTCAGCCTGGGTCAACGATGGAATTATAAAGATAAGATTTCATACTAAAAAGTCTTTTCAGACAGGTTTGCAGTTGCTTGACTCAGTTTTGTTTGACCGCGCGTCAAATATGACATTAGAAGGATAAGAATTCATACTGTAAAGACTTTCAGACAGGTTTGCAGTTGCTTGACTCAGTTTTGTTTGACCGCGCGTCAAATATGACATTAGAAGGATACATTTTCATACTAAAAAAGTTGTTCAGCCAGTTTTGTAGTTGCTTGACTCGGTTTTGTTTGAGCGAGTGTCAAAGATGACATTAGAAGGCCAAGATTTCATACTAGAAAAGCTTTTCAAGCAATTTTGTAGTTGCTTGACTCAGTTTTGTTTGTGTGCGAGCCAAAGATGACATTAGAAGGATAAGATTTTGTACTAAAAAAAAATTTCAGACAGTTTTGTAATTGCTTGACTCAAAGATGGAAGAGTTCGTAGTCAAAAAAAGTCTCCAACATTTATGTGGTTTTGTTTGAGCGAGCCTTAAAGATGAACACCAACTAAGAGAAAACTCGCCATTCCTTTAGAAACTTTATTATTTATTATTTGGTTTATTATTTATTATTTGGTTCCAAAAGGGTTAAGTGTGTGTTTAAACAACTTTTAAAGTATGCAGTTTCTATAACACAGTTTCTCACATTTAAAAAAACAACTGGAATGCCTGACAAAAATGTTTTCAATATTTCACAGAACGAGCTGAAATTTCCTCCATTATTATAAAAAAAATCTCATGAAATTAAAAAAAAAATCATAATATCCTAAACTTTCTCCTAAACACTTCTTCCTCCTCCTAAATCTAAGAGGAAAACTCCTGATCTGGCAACACTGCTAAATTAGCACCGAACAACTGGAATGCCTGCTGAAAATAATTTCAACATTTCTTAAGACGAGCTGCAAAAAATTTTTACTTGTCATAATTTTTGGCCAAAATTTAATAATATTCTAATATTTCAGCTCTTAGAAATTACCGAATCTAACCCTACATTCTTTCTTTCTCTCTTTACAAACAAAACTTGTTACTTCTTTCCATCTGATACAATAAAAAAAGTATTTTCATAAATTTCACAAATTTCAGACTATTTCTAAAAAAGATTGCAAAACACTTCCGTTTCTAACCTCAAATTGCAAACAATAACAAACATAAATTGCAGCACCTTGTGTCAGTGAGTAGGAAATGAATACAAAACGCTTTTGTGTAATGAATAAACTGAAATCAGATTGAATTGAATAAAAAAACAACGTTTCGAATAGCGTCGGGCTGAACTGTAGTGAATGTCATTTCATTCAGAGGTGAGTGAACCGGAGTGAAGTGTGCAAAGAGGGACTGTTTACTGAATGGGACACCTGGAATTTATGTTACATGGTGCAAAAGTTAACGCGAGCAGATTTTCTCATCCGGCGCGCTTCCGCTTTTTTTCCTTTCAAATTTATTGTTGTTACGTTTTTTTTGTGTTGCTCGTTCAGAAATTTTGCGATAAGCGCGAATCGCGGCCAATGGCTGCTAAAGGAATTCAGTTTCGCTGATATAAATTACAGAAAAAAACACCCCAACACTTGACGGAATTATGACTTTCACTGTTGAAGAGTGGAGGGTCGAGGTGGAGTGGAAAATGAAATCGATTCGGCATTGCGTTGCATTGAAAAGTGATATTAAAAAGCTGCTCAAGCATTTTTATTGAGTTGAGAGCAGTGGTTGGATTTACTCGCAATGGCGCAAAACAGTTATTCGTTGGAGATATTAAAGTATGGAGACATTGAAAGTATAAAGTTTAATATTTTATATAAATTTCTATTTTCTTCATTGACACACTGGCGCCAAGCCAGTGCACCCAGATTGAGTCAAACAGCTGTTGGACGCAAATTAATATTTGTTGAGTGCAATATTCTGAATGATTTGCTTGAATTTTTAACAAAAAAGTGCCAAAATGGGCAATTGCAATTTGAAGAATGGGAGAGTAAAGCAGAAGGGACACTGGGAACAGGAACAAGAACTAACAGATGGAGAAATAAGAGAGAGAGGCGCAAACATAAGAACAAAAACAGGAAGCAATAAAAGCAAAAACAATTTAGGTTCTTAAAGTGAGTACAAAACGACATAACTATTTTGAGACATGGAGACAGTTAAATACAAAATAATATAGTAGAGAAGGCAATAATCAACAATCAACAATCATCAATGCAACAATCAAATGCTACCACAATGGGCCTCTTTGGGCTAAGTGAGCAGTCGCTTCTACGTATTTCAACTCATTCAATTCAAATTAAACCATAAAAATAATAAAAAACAGCCACAAATGAATTATTTGATTTTAATAAACCGCATTTTAGCTATTCAATGATTTATATATTTATTTCTTTTTTAAACTTTATTTACTTAAGAACCTATAAAAATAAGTAAAATATCATAAAAAATAATACAAGTAATAATAAAATAATTAAAAGCCACAAATTAATTGCTTTATTCGTATGAATCGCTTTTTAACAATTTTAATATTTTTTAAATTTTTATATCTTATTTACTTTACTCCTACAAAAATAAGTAAAATGCCATCAAGATTAAAGCAAATAATAATAAAATCATTAAAAGCCACAAATAAATTGTTTAATTTGTATGAATTGACTTTTTAAAAATTTACTGATTTATTTACTTTTTATATTTTATTTACTTTAAAACCTATAAAAAATAAAATAATCAGGGACCGGAAATAAAGGTTATTTATGAAAACTATAATTGCAAATTTTACTATGAAGGAAAAATTATGCAAAACAATTAAATATACCAATACATTTCTTTTCGCACGGAGAATCAAACTTGGCAATAAACTTTTTTTTTTAATTTTTACGGAAAAATCAAAAAATATGAATTATTTTTTATTTATATTTTAAAAATCCTTTAATAACAATTATTTTTGAGTTTTTCCATATTAGTCCACAAATAACAGTTTTATTTCGAAATCGATATCGAAAAAAACTGTTACTTGTGGACTAATAAGAAAAAAAATCAAAAATAATTGTTATTATAGGATTTTTAAAATATAAATAAAAAATAACTTTTATTTGTTGTCATTAAATAAAAGTCAAAAATAATTCTTAAACATTGATTTTTATAATAAAAAACTTATAACTGTTACGGTGCCTGAAAATAATTAAAAGCCACAAGTTAATTGTTTAATTTTTATGAATTTGGCTTTTAACAATTAACTGAGTTTTTTAATTTTTATATTTTATTTTCTTTATAACCTATAGAAATAAGTAAAATGTCATAAAAAATAATACAAATAATAAGTAATAAAATAATTAAAAGCCAAAAATAAATTGACTCATTTGTATGAATCGCTTTTTAAAAATTTGCTGATTTATTTACTTTTTATATTTTATTTACATTACAACCTATAAAAATAAAAACTAAAAAAAACAAATAATAATAAAATCATTAAAAGCCACAAATGAATTGTTTCATTTGTATGAATCGTTTTTTAACAATTTACTTATTTATTTACTTTATGGTTTCCTTTTTGGTGTTTTTTTCAAACATTTGTTGTCATAATTTATTGTTTTTTTCACCCTTAACACTAAAAATAAGTAAAATGGCATAAAGAATAAAATAATCAAAAGTCACAAATTAATAGTTTCATTTGTATGATCTGCCTTTTAAACATTTTACTAATTTTTGTATCTTAATTTTTGTTTCCTTATTGGTGTGTTTTTCAAATATATTTATTTTGTTGTCATAATGGTTAATATTTCATGCATGCGACAAAAGCACGTGGGCATATATAATAAATGTTTATACACACACACACACAAATTTACAAGTCTATATGTATGTATGTATGAATGAGCTTGTAACAAGTACGTGACATGTCACCAGCCACAAAATGAATATTGATTAATTTTCGTCAAACCTACAACAACAACGCATTATCCTTTAATGTGCTCCTCACCTTTTTGACTCGCTGCACAACGGCAGAGACGACTATAAAAATAAACAAATTATATAGGAAAGCCTTAATGTAGGCGCGTAGAAAATCGATGACAGGTCAACTTTGTTCGAGAGCGTTTAAATCGAACAATATTTCGCCGCCACAAGGTTGCTCACATTTTCAATCGATTTTCGCCCACAGTGTTTTGCTTTTAGTAATTTTAAAACCAAAAAAAAAATCATGTGGGAAAAATAGAAAAATTTGATTGCATGCAGCGTAGTGTCTATTAATATTCACGCGACAATTTGCATATGTCAAAGTGTCGAAAATTTCATTCATGAAAAAATAAACAACAACAACGAGAAGTACGATAATAAGAAAATCAAATGAAATCCAGCAAAATCGTTCATGAATTTGTTAAAGCAAATGAAGACAAACAATGAAAATCTTCCATTTCCATTGACAACTATTGCCAGCTGTCAATCCCATTGTAAAGGGGCGGAGACAATAACTTAAGGATTTACAAGTAGTTGCGCTTGAATTGAGTGTAGAACTGGAATGGAAATGCGTGTGGGTGTGTTTCGCCCGGTGCGCATTGATAGCGTTTATAACAGACACACACACATACATACATATACGCAAAACACAACGCCTTATCGACAGCCACAGCGAACGCCAGATGGCTCGTGCTGTTCGACGTTGGTCTGCAGTCTTTCGGATTTGCGCTCACAAAATTTGCATATTTCGCCTTGCAACAAAATCCACAACGCCTCGCAAACAAAAGAATATTCATGGTGCCAGCTTGTTGTAGTTGTTTACGGTTTTTTTTTGTGAAAGCGCTGCTGTGGCTATTGTTAGTGCACATTGTGTGTTGTTGTATTGTTGAGTTTCCACCATTTGTTGCTGCATTATCTT